>JAUMHE010000085.1:12771098-12821160 GCA_032359235.1 Enteromius mattozi | reverse complement strand
TCAGGTGTGTTTGATTAGGGTTGGAGCTAAACTCTGCAGGACACCGGCCCTCCAGGACCGAAGTTGCCTACCCCTGACATACAACATTTACTCTCTCTCTCAGCTCGTTTTTCTCTGAATGAGTTTCTTTTTTTCTGTTGAACATTGTATTAAATTCAGTGAGGACCAGCTACTGTTTGGTTACTCAAAAAATCTTATTTTGTGTTTAGCACAAGAAAGAAATTAATACAGGTTTGGGACAACATGTGAGTAAATAATGACACAATTATAATTTTTTTTTAAATGACAAAAGGTGGCATGTTTAGTTCTGTCCCTTTAAGAGCTGCACGCATCTAATATACTTCATCAATATCACGCATCTCTTGATTGTTTACTTTCACTTTAGACACAAGCAACTGTGTTTAACGCTGTGTGTTTTTGACAGTTTTACCCCAAATACATGTGATAAATATCTTAGTTCAGTAATTAGGCGCTATTTGACAGGCTTTTAGTGCGCGCACGCTTCAGGTGTACGCTCTGGAAAAGTGCATCCGGACAGCACACATATGAAATGTTTAATCAGCAAGACTTTAAAGCGAATAATGTATCATTATCGATAAAATCCAAGAAAATATTGTTTTTGGGGTTTTTTTTGGGTCTGTCAGTATCACATACCCCTATGTGTGTTATGACTCTTAGGATCCCTCTTCCTGAATCTGAATCTGGATCTTGTTAATTTGTTATACAGAAGCCTGCAGCTGTGAAACCTGCTGTTCAGCCTGCAGCTCCTGCCAGGAAGAAGGACACCAGTTCCAGCAGTGAGGAGTCAGACTCTGAGGAGGAGACGGCCAAAACTCCAGTGGCTGGTGAGCTGAAGCATGAATTCATATTTTCAATCACAACATCTGTGTACTATTTCAGGTATAGTTGCTCAAAGTAAGTTTAAATGTATAAAGTGGTGATCTGTGGTCTTCAGGAGCAAAGGCCAAGCCTGTGGCTGGGACCCCTAAACCGGCGTCTGCAGCTCAGAAGAAGCAGGACAGTAGCAGCAGTGAGGACAGCTCTAGTGATTCTGAGGATGAGGCTCCAGCTAAGGTATTTATTAGTACATATTGTAACCCCAACATAATCATGCTTCAGAAATCTAACCATAATGGAACCTATGATTTCAGAATAAAAAAACAATTTGTTTGCCTGCTTAGAATTCACAATTTACTGTTAGTTCCTCTTACTTGATCACAGCCAGCAGTAAAAGCAGCAGTCCCAGTGAAGACCCCTCCAGCTAAACCCACAGCACCTGCAGAATCCAGCAGTGAGGAGTCATCCTCAGATGAGGAAGATGCACCTCCTACTAAGAAAGCCAAGACTGGTATTACTGTTTTTTTTTTTTTTGTTGTTTTTTTTTTAAGAAATGGACACATTGGTCAATCTTAAAGGTACATGAAGAAATAGGATTTGCTGGCATATCTCAATGTTCCCAAACAACCAGTATTACAGTGAGCTTGGACTTTTTACTGTCTACTGTATCACTGTATACTGTATCACTATGAGTGCGGGATTAAGCTTTATTCACCAGATCATGTTACCTCAAAAAAATTAAACTGCTTGTTTTGGGCTATGCGTGAGTCCTAAGCATGCCTCATTTGATGTTAATAAATGTTAAGAAATCTTAAATCAGGGCTGTCCAAACTCGGTCCTAGAGGGCTGGTGTCCTGCAGAGTTTAGCTCCAACCCTAATCTCACACACCTGAAACAGCTAATCAAGCTCTTACTAGGCATGTTCCATGCAGGTGTGTTGAGGCAAGTTGGAGCTAAGCTCTGTCAGACAGTTTTGGACAGCCCTGTCTTAAATGTTAAGAAATCTTAAAATTAGGAAGACAAAAATGAGTTTCTGAAAGAGGAGACAAACATGAAATTGAAGAGCGTGTCTATTTACAGGACAATTCAATGCTGTCCCACCTCCTGGAGAGCTGACCACTCCAGCCAGGGCTCTAGAGTGCGACCTAATTTTTCAATGGTGCGACTAAAAAATATCCGTTTGAGGGGAAGAAAAAAAGTCTCTGCGGCTCTGAAGACACACAAACCGACGGAATTTGTTGCACCGTGTAGCATCCAGTATAGACAGCAGAATAGATTCTATTGTATTTTGTCGTGTCCAGTGTAGATACGGCGAGAGAGAGGTGAGTAGCCTAGGGCCGTCAGATAAACGGATGATATGAGAAGATGAAAAGAACGATTGACAACTTATGCGTTAAGAATGTTAAGTTGAGGCCTGATCTGTCCGAGAATCATTTAAACACAGAAGTTACCGAAGTAATATCAAAGATGGTGAAGTCCATAAAACTGAAAGTCATATAACTTTTTGGCACAACAAGAGTCCAATTTAGCCGTGAGGTTTTTTTTTTTTAGCCAAACCTTCATTAACCGACAGCAACTTTTAAATTTGAGCGGAGCATTTGAATCGCTAGGCGCGCAGAACATTTTACATGTTTATCAATTAGCTGTAAATTATATTTGTAATGCAGAAACTTAATCTGTATCTGACTAAGTAAGTATAGTACAAAAAACGGATTAATTTGTATGTCTGGTCCCAACATCAGATCCTTATGAAAAAACTAAAATATTGCACTTTAAACTAGCCGAAAGTCAACATTTCAAAGTTAAAAACCATTTACAGAGAAAACATTTTGTTGTTTTTGATACAATAATCAATCTTACAGATAATAATTCATTATGCTTTTTATACAAGCTTGTAAACGTTAGTTTTGCATATGAACTATAGTTTGTTTTTTCTTTCTTAAATTTGTGTTCCAGCAGCTCCAGTTAAGACTGCGACTCCCAAAGCTAGTGCTAAGAAGGACTCATCCAGTTCTGACAGCTCTGGTACTGCCCTCTTCGCAGATTATCACTACAAAGTTGTTTTTGGAGACTCTTTTTCTTTTGCTGAAATGGCTAATAAATTGCTTTCTTTTTCTTAGATTCAAGTTCAGAGGATGAACCAAAGAAACCAGCTGCCAAAGCTGCTTCGGCTAAAGCAGCCCCGGCTAAGAAAGCACCTACAAAGGTTGCTCCTGCTCAGAAAAAGGACTCTTCAAGTTCAGATTCTTCAAGCTCCGACTCCGAGGATGAAGCAGCAAAGCCAGCTGTCAAAGTCACACCGGCAAAAACGGCATCTGCTAAATCTACACCTGCAAAAGTCGCTCAAGCTAAAGTCACCCCGGCTGTAGCCAAGTCTTCATCTTCGAGCTCGGAAGACTCTGACGATGAGGAGGAGGCCAAGAAACCGGCAGCTAAAGTTGTCACCGTTAAACCTGTGCCAGCTAAAGCTGCTCCTCTAAAGACAACCCCTGCTAAGAAAGACGAGTCCTCAAGTTCAGGTCAGTTGTTATCACATACATAAAGGTGATTGGCATATATGGAACACAAATAGAGGTTTTGAAGCGTGGTTTTTTTTTTTTTTTTTTTTTTTGGGGTGCTTGATAGCCCTAGTCATTTGCATTTAGAAATACTGAGGAAACATTAAAGTCATACAGATTTGAAATTGGCAGTGAATTAAGAGATCTTGAGAAAGAGTATTACCATTTGAGTGCTGTATCTATTATCTTGCACAGATTCAGACAGCTCTGAGGATGAGGCACCTGCTAAACCGGCAGCCACATCCAAGCCTTTGAGCACTCCTAAACCTGCAGCCAAGCCTGCCGAATCCAGCTCTGACTCAGACAGCTCTGAGGATGAAGAACCTCAAAAGAAACCTGCCAGCACGCCGGTATCCAAACCTGCTGCCCAAGCTAAACCAGCTCCTGCAGCCAAACCAGCTGGTAAACCGGCGGAAAGCAGCTCAGACTCAGACAGCTCTTCAGAGGATGAGGAACCGCAAAAGGCGGCCACCACCACGCCAGTATCCAAACCTGCGGCTACTCCTGCCAAATCTACCTCAGCAAAGCCTGCAACTCCTGCAGCCAAACCGACCGGTAAACCTGCAGAAAGCAGCTCTGACTCGGACTCAGACAGTTCTTCAGATGAAGAACCTCAAAAGAAAGCCACCACCACACCGGTATCCAAACCTGCAGCTACTCCAGCCAAATCTACCTCAGCAAAGCCTGCAATTCCTGCAGCCAAACCGGCGGAAAGCAGCTCAGACTCAGACAGCTCTTCAGAAGATGAGGAACCGCAAAAGAAACCCCCCACCACACCGGTATCCAAACCAGGTACCCCAGCAGCTAAACCTGTAGTTGCAGCTAAACCAGCTGAATCTGAAAGCGACAGCTCTGACTCTGAAGACGAGCCTCCGGCTGCAAAGAAATCTAAACCAGCAGTGGCTGCAACTACTAAGAGCCCTGCCGCTGCCTCAAAAGCACCTGCTCCAGCCAGTAAGAAAGCAGCTGAGTCTAGCAGCAGTGATTCAGACAGTTCCAGTGAAGACGAGAAGAAGGTAAAGACTACTGTGACGCCTAAAGCAGCAGCAGCTAAGCCGGCCGTGACTCCAGTTAACGCGAAGAAAGCTGAGAGCAGTAGCTCCGAATCTGACAGTTCAGAGTCTGAGACCGAGGCTAAGAAGACTCCCGCCAAACCTGCTGTCTCCAATGGAAAGGCTGCTACAACGAAAACCCCCACCTCTGCAGCAAAGACACCGGCTAAAAAGACAGCAGAGTCTTCATCCTCGAGTGACAGCAGTTCTGATGAAGAAGAGTCCCCTAAAACACCAGCTGTGAAGACGCCACCTGCGAAAACACCACCTGCTACAAAATCTGCTAAGGCCAAAGCAGACAGCAGCTCGTCTGAAGACTCCTCATCGTCGGAAGAAGCGACGGCCAAGACTCCTGCCACAACAAACGGTACTTGCAATGCTCAATATACCTAATAGCAAGGTGTTTTTGTGTAACTGGTTCCCAATCCCATTACTATTACTTTGAATGCATTACATAAATGCTTCAAATCAAACCGGTCAAATATCACCTGCAACAAGAAATCATAAAGCACCACTTCATGCTCGATAAAGGGCACCATAATATGAGAGGGGGGGGGGGAATCTTGAGATACATGACCCCTTTATGTGAGACAAAAGCACCACTCAGCACTTTTAAAAGGGCCTGTTCTCCCAATATGCAAGATAAAGGTCAGCACAATGAAAAAACATGCCAGTTTTATGGTTTGTTTTTATCAATACTGTTTTGGTATTTAATTATTTGCACTCAAGGTTCTAATGGTTTTGTCTTGGATAAAAATTGGTAACACTCTTGTGATGGCTTTAGTTGCACCATTGTAAACCACTCACATTTGGTTTTTTGCTTCTGTCCTGTCACAGGCACAAAGAGCAAAAAAAAGGAGAAAGAGGAAGAAACAACACCCAAGAATACAAAAATCTCCATATCCACACCTCAGACTTTTCCCAGAACCAAACAGAAGGTAAAGGGTCAAAAAAATAATGTAATATCACATGCTTCCTACTCTGAGAACATGAGTGGAATGAGGAACTCTTGCCTCTTGTGTATATATATACACCCACACATGCACACACGCGCACACACACACACACACGTTTATATTTTCTGTCTGTTTCTGTTGTGTGACTTGTAAAGGAAAGCCGTGCTCCTTTCCGTAGAGTAAGAGACGAGGAAATTGATGTGGACCCGCGCTTGGCAGACAATTCATTTGACGCAAAGGTAAGATGATAAACGTGAATGCATATTAGGTCAGTGTTTACTGTAAGCAGTGTATTTGTGCACATATGGTGCTTTAATTTATCTCTTCTGTTGTTTACATCTAGATGGGAGCCAACGGTGACTGGGGCCAGCAGGCCAACAATGTACTTAAATATACTAAGGGCAAATCTTTCCGGCATGAGAAGACCAAGAAGAAGCGTGGCAGTTATAGGGGCGGTGCAATCTCCACTTCAGTGAACTCCATTAAGTTTGACAGCGACTGAGATCACAAACTAAATCTCTGAACCCTCCATGTCTGTCCCGTTTGATACTATATCAGCTCTAGAAAGCACTGTCCTCTAGCAATCTTGTCTAGTCTCTGTTCCTGCGTGACTGCTGACATGGGCCAGCATTGACTGAAGAAATCCGGAATAGAGGGGATTGAGGTGTATGAGTTTTTTTTTTTTTTTTTACTCTTAATGTTTCATGCAGTTAGACATGGTGACCACATGGTGGCGCGAATTCATTGCGTTTAGGCCTTTTGATCAGCTTATGTAAAAATATATTGGTTTGGCCTCACTGTAAAATATTTCTTAAAGTTGGCTTGACAAATTGTGGACGGTTGTTGTAACAAGTAATTGTTAATATACTCAATGACAATTTTTTTTTTTTTTTTTTTTTTTTTTTTTAATTGTATATCAAAAAATATTGTTATGGTTGTGTTAGCATTTTATGAGCCTATCCATGTATCATGAGCCTGGTGACTTGTCTGATTTGGAGAAGCTGTGTAGTTAATGACTCCGCCCACTTCTATTTGACAGACACTGGAAGACCACCCTTAAAATAACACATGAATCATCATTTTAGTTTTCTAATCTTTTATGGTTTCATATCTATGTAATGTGGGATTTTGTAATTTGATCTCCTTTATGAATATAACTGTAATTAAAACTTAGACTGAAACTCAACTGTTTGTCTGTTTTTGACCATATTTGTTCATGTTCTGTTCGGAGCTCAGCTGCGTCCTTATTAATTTATGAAGGGTGCCAAAATTGCCATATCAACTACCAGCCAGTAAAGACACATTTTTACCAATTTTTTTTTTTCCTGATATTTACAATTGAGCATTTCGAAAGACTGTCCAAGGTATATGATGTTGTAAAAGGGATAGAGTCAGTATTTATGCTGATAATTTCAAAATGTATGAGGTTCTTTTGACAATATAATAAGAACAGTTAATGTTAGGGTATCATGAAAACGCAATGAACAAAACTTTTTAATGTTAACTTCTACTGTTAGATGTTTTAATTTCATGTACTGAGAGTTGATAAAGTTGTATATTTATACAACTTGAACATGGATGCATAACTTTTTTTTTGGTGAATTTGTTGACAGTTTATACATAAGGTATCAATATCAATGAACATAATTTTAATGTTCATTATTTTTTTTATTTTACTTCATATATGAATTAGTACTACTTTACAAAACATACACTCAATATTAAATCATTCATTGTTAGTCTGTGATACCCAAGTGTATTAATAAGTTGAACCATATTGTGAAGTGTTGCTTTTCCTGCTATTATAGTATTCTCTCCAGATAAACAAAAAGGTAATGGAATAAATAATTCATGAAAAGTACCTAGATGCCTGCTTGCATCTGCAACTGATTGCTTAAGCTGTATGGAATGGTTTTACCAATTATCTAATTTCTAGCCAGTGAAGATTTTATTGTAAGTAATGTTTTCTACTTTTTCAAAACATACTTTGAATCAAAACATCAGACCAAATCTTATAACAACATAGTGGCTGTGTTTATGGCTGGCATGTGTTACTGGCTCCAAGTGAGAAACAAATACTTTTTTTCTTTACTTTCTTTGGTTTTGGTTCTCTTGGTTAAAGTGCCCATATTGTGGTTTATGAAAGGTTCATATTTAGGTTTTGGGAGTCCCAAACAACAGGTTGGCATACAAGGTCAAAACACATCCATTGTCTTATAATATGCATTTATTTTGAACCCTCCTTGTTTAACGAATAATTTCTCCAAACCCCTCCTTTGCGTGACGCTAATCTTCGGTGATTGCTTTATCAGGCATTACAGGCATGATGACATAAAAATGACACCAATTGACCAGTGTTTGTAAGCCAGTGCTGCTTTGTGTACAGCGTTCCCAGGGAAACAGGTATTTTTACCGCTCCAAAAGCAGCACCTAACGTTAGTTGTGAAGAATAAATTTGCATTTTCATTCAGACCACGCCAAAAGGCCAGCAAGTGGACGTAAATGTGATTTACAAAAACCCATAATAAGGACACTTTAAAGACTTCGTGAACACAGACACATCTGCAGCATCATGTATGAACTGAAAAGGAAGTTCACAGTCAAACTCAAGATTCCTCCAGCCATCTCTGTTGTAAGTTTAATAAGTTCATTGTTTATCAGAGATCTGACAGATGGTGACTAGAAAGATTTAATGTGATGATGAAAGAGGTTTATGGGTATGTCCTTACAGAAGAAGGGCTGTTGGTTATTCAGCAGGGAGCAAATGCTAATTCATGCTCATACTCATACTGCAGCAAAGACAAATTCAGTTATATAATATTTAAAATCACACACCCCACTTTCACCTCTAAGTATCTATTTGAATTAGGGTTTATTTTTAATAAAAATTATGCAGCCTACAAAAATGAGCTCTTTATATATATATATATATATATATATATATATATATATACTTTTAAAGTCTTGTTATAATTTTTAAACCTCACGTCGTCATCGCAGAACCGAGCAGGACACTGAGTAGCCTAACTGCCTGTGTAAGCTATTCACAAGCAGGTGCAGTTGTTTTAGGCTATTATTATTATTCTTCCCTGATGAACTTATTAGACTGCATTAGAAATAGGAATGTTAAAGGCACAATATGCAAGTTTACGCCACTAGAGGTCGCATTTTCAAAACAATAACAGAGGCGATGTTCAATGACGGAGCATGGAACATTGGGAGATGTCGTTTTCAGAAATCATGTTCACGGATGAAATAGTCATTTATATCTGTTTTATTACCCAAACCAGCACATGACTATTAATTGCACAATGAATAATGTATATTTTCTTACCCGTCTATTTAAACAGACGCAGAGTCTCTGTCCAGTCCGAGGTTTTCGCGATGCTCTCTCCATTTCAGAAACACCACGCCGAGATCTGTTCTCATTTTATTTCATTGACTGTTCCAATATATTCTTGCCTCAGTTTGTATACATCTACATTTTTTGGGATTGTGGAGAGTGTAATCATGATCAATGATATGGAAATGCACAATGAATAAATACCACTTCCGCATTTGTCCACGTGTGTTGCCGTAGTATTCATAGGCGGAAACGGAGGATAGCGCGGATATTGTGTCATTGATAGGCGACAATGAACAGGGATGGGAAATCTGGAATTTCTTTTAATTTAAAAATCCTACAGAACTTTTGAGATAATTTAAGTACACAGCTGCATGAAATATATAACAGTGCAAGTGGTTTTTGGATATATTATTACAAAAATCTTACATACTGTGCCTTTAATTTAGGTTATTTTATTTTTCTTAACCGGCAAACCGAAGGTCCTTAAGCCATTATATACCGACAAGATAATGTTAAATTACAAATAAATTTGAACTGATACATGGCTGTGACCCATTAAAAATAAAATAAAAAATAATTTTCAGGGATTAGTTCTATACAAAAAGCAGCATAAACAGAAGGTGATTCACATCACGCACAGAGCTTGTGCGAACAGAAAAAAAATTAAAAGTTATAAAAAACGAAAGAAAAAAAATTGCAACAAGTAGCAGCCTATATGCAGAGTTTTAGTTAATTTATTTGATGCTCTCAGAAAGCACAACTGTACACAAATAAAAAAATATTTAGAATAGTTTCGTGCAATATCTTATTCTTGAGCGAGAGTATTGCAAGCTGTTTTCACTTTTAGAAGAGGAAAAAAATCAAGTGATAGGTAGAAAAAAATACTTATTGTTGGTTTCCAGTAGCTGTATACATTATAGTCAAAACCGCGAATGTAAAAATGGAAGAGTCTCTGTGATTCATATTTAAGTTACAATCTGTTCAATGCATCACACAGTCCTAAAGGAATGGTTCACCCAAAAATGAACATTCTGTCATCATTTACTCGCCCTCATGTTGCTGAAAAATGCATGACTTTCTTTCTTCTGCAGAATGTAACAAAATAACAAATCAACTGTTTGTTCATAAAATGATTTTTCAAACATAAAACAAAGATTACACCACTCTGCATCATACAGTATTTGCTGAATGAATACTACAATACTTGTTTCTTCTTAAATTTGGTTGTTGATTCCAAAACTAGTGTCTCTTTTGCTGTACTACATCACATTTTCTCACAAGATATGATTTTTAAGTGATGTTGCTAAACTAATTTCAGGAGGAGCACAATCCAGCACAAGCCAATCCAGACCAAACATATGCACAATAAATACGCCCGTCTCCTTCCCTTCCGCATCTCGTTCTAGCATTGCGCTATTGCAAGATGTCATCCGGACTCATCTGACTACCTTTATGAGGACCCAGTTCCTCCAACAGCCGCCTCTAACCAGCCCGCAGCGGCCCCGTCTGAGCTCCCACGAGAGCCCGTGGCGGCTAGCAGAGGCCGCAGGCTAACGCGGCCTCCTCTATCTTCTCCCGCAAGACACCTACGTTCTCGTTCACCGCCACCCACCCGTTCTCCTCAAGCCTCACCAGCCTCCTCCTATACTTCTGCCAGATCTTCTACCGGAAAATGGACCATCCCTGCCATCCGCCATACCCTCGCTGCCACAAAAATCCTGTTCTCCCGGAAAGCTAACAAATCGGACCTCATGAAACTGCTCAATCACCACCTGCCTGACGCCATTCCTCCATCAACCACGCCGCATACCAAAGTCAAGACAAAGAAAGGATTCACTCACCTCACTCCAGCCTCTCCAACCCAACGACGATCCGGACGAACCCGACCATCCGCCAGCTTCAGCCGCGCCGCAGGCGCACAAAGCCCCGCTACACACTCCAGCTCGCATCTCCACCAACCTCCCTCCCACTCCAGCCCGCCAGCCAATCAGGACCCTCAGCCATCCATCCCGCCGGACTTTTGCAGCAGAATCCCCCAGATCTCACCCACCCTAACTGGCCTCCTGCTCCGTCAAGCTCCCATTTCCCTGCCAATCCGGCTCCAAGCTCAAGTCAAACTAACTTTCCTTTTACCATTCCAGATCGCCAAGCACCCAGACCTTCACACACGGACTTCACACACTCAACCCAGGCCACCCCTTCTTCCTTTCCATCCCTTCCTTCTTTCCATTCTGCCCTTCCTTCCTTCTTCCCAGCTAACCCTGCCCCCATGCCAGCTCCCACCCCAGCCGCTTCAATTCTCCCCTCTACATCTTCTCGCCCTCCCTTCACCCTCTCTTCTGCCACCCCTCTCCCCGCTCCAGCTAATGCACTAGCAATGGAACCCACCCCCGTCTCCATTTTCCTAAGAGCCCAGATTTTAGCAGGTACCGACATCGATTTGTTCTTTCCCCCTTTTCCCCCAGCCCTGTAGATCGCCAGGTGGATTGTGGCCAATTCACCCTCACCCTCAAACACACAAATTCTAACCCTTCCCATATTCTTTTGTTTCCAGAATTTACCATCGCTTTCTCCCGGTACACTGACATAATCTGCTCTGTTTTTCCCCATAGGAGGCGCAAGTTAGGAGACTATCTGGCCATCATAGCAGAGTTCGCGTCGTCCTATGGCGGAACCCACTTCTACACTTACCAAAAGATGTTCTCCGCCAAAGCTGCTATCAGAGTGTCCCAGGGGAACCAGTGCGTCTACTGGGGCGCTCTCGACTTGGATTTACATAATCGCATTTTCACAGGTTGCCGCAATATCACCTGCGTGGTCTGCAGGTCTGTCACTCACCCCTCTTCTGCCTGCCCCTTTATGTTTCACGTTTATCTGCTGAATTGTCATTTCATCCTGACCCTAACTTTACCCATTATCTGTTGTCAGGTCTGATGAACGGATTCCACCCGCGGAGTTTGCAGCCTCCCCTACCACTCTTTTATTTGCCCTAACCTGCAATCAGCCACCACCGATCCCGATTCTGTGGAACTTCTAATCAAAAAAGAATTAGAAGCTAAATTCATGATCGGCCCCTTCCCCTCCCCTCCCTTCAGCATCTTTCGGATCAGCCCAATCGTCATTGCCACCCGAAAGTTCTCAGGCAAAAAATGCCTGATCATTGATCTCTCCTCTCCCCATAATTCTACCACCCCAAGCATCAATAGTCTAATTCCCCTTGAAGAATTCTCCCTCCACTACCATAACGTTGACCAAGCCATCACTCTCAATAAAAAGGTCGGTCGGGGCACATGGATGGCAAAAGTGGACATGCCCATCCACCCAGATATCTGGCACCTTTTTGGTATCCAATGGCTGAACCAGTTCTATTTTGCCGTTCGCCTCACCTTTGAATGCAAAAGCAGTTCCAAGATATTCGACATGCTCTCCGAAGCGGTTTGCTGGATACTATCCAATAACTATCTAATCCATATTCTCGTCCACCTCTTAGATGACTTTCTAATCATCTCCCCTCCCCACGCTATCCCGGCTGCCGACTTAAGAAAAAAGACCTCGGCATCCCCATAGCCCAGGAAAAAACCCTGGGACCCAGTACCAACATCGAATTCCTGGGCATCAATCTTGACTCCCACAAATTTCAAGCTTCCCTCCTCAAAGAAAAGGTTGATAGAATCATCCTAATCGCCTCAAACCTCACCAACAATCCCCAATGCTCCAAATGGGAACTCCTGTCAGTCTTGGGGCATCTGAACTTCGCCATGAGCATCATCCGGCAAGGTCTCTCCCAAAGGAACGGCCACTCATTTTTCTATCACGATCTCCTAGCAGCACCAGTAGATATTCAGTTATTCACGGATGCAGCCCCTTCCATCGGCTTCGGGGGCTTCAATCGTAACCGTTGGTTCGCCCTCCCCCTGCCCCCCCCCCCAGTTCGCTGAGATTCCTCCGAATCTAGCCTCAACAGCTCTGTTCGAACTGTACCCTCTCGTCGTCACCACAGCTCTCTGGGGCAAAGAATGGTCTGCATCATGCATTCTAGTTCATTGCGACAACGAAGCGACCGTCCAATGTATAAACAAACACAGCTCCCATTCCCCAGCCATCATGCCCCTCCTCAGACGTTTAGTCTGGATTTCAGCCAATAACCAGTTTGTCTTGACTGCTAAACATATTCCTGGTAAAGAAAACGCCATTGCTGACTCTCTTTCTCGTTTTCTTTTTCAGAAATTCAAGATTCTGGCCCCAGATGCAGACCCCCTGCCAACTCCAGTTCCTCCCTACTCGCAGCTAATATTCCCCTGAATCACCCGTCAGACCCCTTTACGAAGCATCCTTAACATCCATGCTTCAAGCAGTAGCCCCCAGCACCCTCCATTCCTATCTCACGGCTTGGAGGTCTTTCAGGACATTCCACTTACGATACAACCTCCAATTCCCAGATTTTTCCCTACTATCCATAACTTCTTTCATTTCCTATCTCAACGCCATTAAAACCCTCCAAGTCAGGTCCATCAAGGGCTACCTAAGCGGCATCCAGTTTTTTCATAAACTACTACACGGAGCCGTCTCCCCTGCCATCACAAACGCCCAAACCTCCCTCTTACTCAAGGGTATCCAAAGAGAAAACCCTCCCCGCCCCGACCCAAGACTTCCTATCACATTGGAAATCTTGACTCGCTGTATTGATACCCTCTGCAGAGGTTATGCCACCCCTTTAATCACCCGCACCCTCGACGCCATGTTTACCTTGGGTTTCTTCGGCTTCCTACGCTGCTCAGAAATCACAGTCAACTCCTACAATCCCCTCATCGACCCCTCCATTTCTGACCTATCCATTCCCAACAATGAAACCGCCACCTTCTTCAGAAAACAGAGCAAAACCGACCAGCTCAAACAAGGTCACTTTATTTACATTTTTAAACTACAATCCCCCATCTAGCCCTATCAAACCATGAAAGCCTTTTTAGACAAAACAAACCGCCCCGTGTCCAAGTTCTGGTTCCAAAGACACCTCAAAACCCCGCCTCTATCTATCGAGCTATGCAAACCCTCACAAGCCCCAACTGAAGCTGCAGCCTGTCTTTCAGCCTCCCACCCATTTTATTCCCCCACCCGAGCGCTATACAGCTCCTGGTACTAACTCACCTCCGCAGAGGTCCTACCCCCTTTTCTATCCCGCCTCCCCCGAGGCCCAGCCTGCACAGAGGTGCTCCTATCCACCTCTGTAGAGGCTTTCCCGCTCTCCTCCTCACTATCCCGCCTCCTCTGAGGCCCAGCCTGCACAGAGATGTTCCTATACACCTCTGTAGAGGCCTTCCTGCTCTCCTCCTTTTACCCCGCCTCCTCCAAGGCCAGCCTGCACAGAGGTTCTCCTATCCACCTCTGTAGAGGCTCCCCTACTCTCCCGCCTCCGCAAAGTCTTTCTCTCTTTTCTGTCCCACCTCTTCCGAGGCCAGCCTGCACAGAGGTTTCCCTTTCCACCTCTGTTGAGGCTAAAAAAAAGGTTTTTCAGTGTATAAAAGTAAAAGGGATCAAAATAGCATTGTCTCCACTGATTCTCATTGTATAGACTTTTTTAAAAGTATCTTTTCTGTTTCAAAGTGTGAGTAAACGATGACATGAATATGACAGAACTATATATATATATATATTTACATAATTACTATATTTGCATTAACGTAAAGGTAATTTTAGGGTTGTGGTAGGTTTAGACATTAATAAAACAGATAGCATTTGACAGGTAGCATTTTTCGTTGTTAAGTTGTACTACCTACTTTTTAATGGGAGGTATCAAAATCTGACAGGGTAGCACAAATCGACAGAACACCGGCACCGCAGCAAAAACAAATTAGGAAAAAAAATATTTTCGAGAGGTAGCTTGTCGTAATTTTGAAGCGCCAAATATTTTTCCATTAAAAGACCTCGTATGGAAACCTGATATGATGATCAGATCTGCGTGATCGGAGCACAGAGATTGCATGTTATTGCAAGTAACCACCGCCAATCTATGACAAGCATACATCCAGACAAGACCCTGGATGCTAGTTTAATTTAAGACTGAGTATGAGCTTAGTACAGTACAGTAGTTAGTTTAAAATAAAAATTGTTAATTAAGTCTCATATTATTTACATTTTATTAACACACGTTTGACTTTATAAAATTATTCTCTGAAATCTTGGTGATCGTAGAAGTAGCTATTTTTGGCAGAATTTATCATTATAATTAACTTAATTATTTCCTGAATTTTCTATCACCATAGTCCCTAAACACAGGATTATTTTTTTATGTAAATGCACTTCTCAAACCAAAGTTACACCCTTGTGTATATATATGTTTTATTTTACCAAAAAAAGGGTTTTATCTGTTATTTGTATTGTTTATCATCATAAATTCTTATATAAATCAAATTCTGACTGGATGAGCCACATTTAAATTAGTTGTAAAATGCTGATAAACACCTAGTGTTCATTTTTCACATTAGCCTACAGCTAATGAAGAAAGCATAATGTATTAATTGTCTACATGATTATCTTAAATAAAGCAAAGAGTTTAGCAAACATTAATGTGTTTTTGGACACAATTTTGTGTTCAAGTACGCCATTATGTATTAGCGTTTGTACAGTATGCAAGAAACCTTCACCTTTTTGTGATCGTTGGAGGGATTTAAGCCTTAATCAAATAATTAAACTCATATAATTAAATAATTCATGCACAGACTTCAGTAATGTAAAATGTTTAATAGTATCATTCTTTCAGCATCACTCTTATAAAGCCATTCAACAATGAGGTTCTCAAAATATTAATGCAGCTTGTAACAAAATAGAGATTGCTTGTTGTCATTGGATACTAATAATTCTTTTCTGAAGTGGACACTGAGACCCATTTGACAATGGGAGTGCAAAATAAGAAGCTTTCTGCTGAAGAAGTGATGGTGAGTGTTTTAAAAATCAAAGCTAAATATTATATGAATAAGTCTTAACATTCATTTCAGACCAATGGCACTTGATTATAACCTCTCGCTGTTGTGTTTTCACATGCTAAAGTCACATTCTAGTGTATGTAGAATTGTGCATTCAACTCCAAAACAGGCCGACAGCATGAAATAAATAGAAGATAGTGAGCTCTGGATGTTGAGTAGAGTTGCAGGAGGGCACAGAAGGGCCCGAGGATGAACTTAAATCATCGTAGCATGCGTCTTATCAGATGTGCCTTCCAAAGGAGTTTGTCCATTAATGATTAATAATACTCCATATGGAGCGTAAAATCAATGGACGGGTGGCCGTCTCTGTTGTTACTGCTGTTTGGGCATGGCAAAGTCCCAGGCTGTGTCCTGAGCACACTTCCACATGGCGCGCACCAGCCGGGTGAAACCCATATCCTTGGGCTTCTCCAGCCCACGCATCAGACGCTGTTTCATGATGGCGATAAACTCCTTATTGCTCAGCTCCCCATTTCCTAAAAGGAAGAGCAAAATAAATAGAGTAAGTGTGAGAGAGAAATATGATGGGTAATTAACACACTCAGTGCCGCCCAACAAAAAAGAGAGAAAATAAACAGAACCGGATTGAAAATATTTAATGTTTAAAGATGCTTAAATGAATGAATGAAATTAATTTAATTAAATAAATAAAACTTGCCTATATTCATGACTCAACAAATAAGTGAAAATGTGGACCACTATTGGTATCATTAACAAAAAAAAATACTTAAAAAACTAATAAAATGGAAATAAAAATTTGATTTAGAAAAAATCAAATACAACACAGAATCAAGCATAACAATATAAAAAAAAAAACAGAAAAAAAAAAAAACACACAAAACAAAACACCCAATTACAGAAGCAGCAGCTGATTACAATTTCAAAATCAAAACAAATTAAGTTGTAAAATATTCAAAACCTTAAAAAGCTACTATGATTAACAAAAAAAAAGGCAAAATTATAAAAAAAGTTCTCACAGCGTGCCTTCGATATTTAGTGATGTGATGACTGATATAATCTGATCTGACGTTATACTTGAAACATTAAAGTTTAATCATGTTGTTTTATAATGGCATGGTGATCTGTTATATTAGTTCTAGTACTTAATAGTCTATTATTGCATCAACCAATGCCTCAAAAAAATGCTACTGCTGCTTTCCAGATTCAGACAGAGACCAGATAAACACACACACACTCACCGTCACAGTCGAAGAGCGCAAACACCACGTCACACACGTGGTCAGACAGCTCCACCTTGGCCACAGTGCGGGCCACTTGCTTCATGGTAGCTGTGGAGAGAGCAGAGTGAAGAAAGAAGAGGAGCTTCACCAACACTGTGTCTTAGCTAGAATACTGGATATAGTCTTGATGAGCTCAAAACTGGACATTCATTGCCTGCTGAGCACATCTCAGAGATAGGACAAGAAAACGATGGACAGAAACAGAAGAGGAGGGAGAACCGACTGCAAGCTAAAGATGAGGACTAGGAGGTGGTGGTGTGTCATGTGACTCTGGTCATGTGACAATTTGCACTATCCATGTAACATTGACAGTAAGAGGGTTGCAGATCCCACTTGCCCATATTCACATAATGTTGTTATTTCTCACATCACATTGATAAATATTGTCAAAAAAGTATGCTAAATGTAGTTTTGTTTTCTACATGGTTCATTAAAAAAAAAAATAAAACAAACGTTTAATTACATCATAACTCAACAATACTTCCTCTCCATGTAAGTGAATTTGCAGAATGACTGACAGACAGGGTTTCTTAAACAAGCCCGGGCTGCTCCTCTGACCCTTTTTCACACTGTTGACAGAGTCTTGTGCTCTCACAGAGACAGGACTGATACCTCATGACACCTATTTTAATAATATCCGTCAGGAAGTGGGACAGTTTAGCTCTATTCTAAAACATGAGCTAACTCCATAAGCAGCATTTTAAGGTATCATAAGCCTGGTTTCCATCCAGTTTTTACGCTGTTTTGTTATCGACAAAGAGAATTTGCGTAAAAAAGTTTTTGCGAAATTTGCTGTCTCAAGCCTGTTTCCATCCAACTGGCCTTTTACCAATAAAGTTGTGTGCGTGATGACGTCATCCGTAAAAAAACGAGTTGTCGCCTAAGTTTTGGTGTATCGCAAAAAAAATGCCCTTAAGCTGTTTCCATACATAATTTCACCTATTGCACAAATCATATGCAAATAGTCTGTTCTTAATCCATTTGATAAAAAAAACTTAGACTATTATTAAATTATATAGTCCTACATAAAAATAACAAGTTTAATGAGTTTTCATGTTTTTGTACTTTGTTATAGACTATTTAGATACTCCAGCATCAAGCCATTAGCTATTAACCCAACAAGATTATGCTAAATTACAATTAAATTAAATTTGAATTGATACGTGGTTGTGACCCATTAAAAATAGCTTAATTTGTTTCCAGGGATTAATTTTATACGTGCAAAAAGCAGCATAAACATCAGAACATGAGGATCACATCCCATCACGGGCAGAGCTTGTGCGCACAGAGAAAAACATAAGCTATAAAAGAAAAAAAGGCCCATATGCCAAATATATATATACCATATCCTGAACAAAATTGGGCTAATAAATTTTACTTTCAAAGTATTAAAAAGAAACATCAAATTAAGATATTTATGTTTGGGAGGTAACTCATCTTTTTACCATATTAAAAATTTTAGATGCAATAATATTATAATTTAATGCACTTTTGAACTAGGCTAAGGTGCTTTGACATGAGCAACACCATGAACACGGACACTGCCAATAGGCTAATTCTGTCATGTGACACTACATTTATTTGCGTTAAAGCCCATTTTCTCGACAAAAGGTGTTTCCAAACTATTTTTTGCAACATTTGAAGTATACATGTTGAATTTATTCGCTAAAGTTAAACTGAAAAATACTGTGTCGACATGTACAAAATTCTATTGATAATTAGCATTTCCATCAGCTATATCGGAAAAAAATTTGAAGTGCTAAATATTTTTTCGCAAAAACTCTTTGGATGGAAACCTGGCTAATTTCGCAAAAGACTTATCGCAAGAGGCAAAAGTTTACGTTTTAGCCGCATAACGTTGGTTAATGGAAACACCGTCATTTCGCAATACTTTTTTATCGACATTTATCAAAATACCGACCAAGTTTTGCACAAATCTGCAATGGAAACGCGGCTAGTGTATTTAACTGTTTAATTGCTGAAGTTCCAAAAGAGCTCGTAATCTTTATCCACACCAGAAAACCAGTGAAAGTTTCACATGCTTTAAGAAAGACACACACCGTATTAATGTTTTAAATTCAGTCACAAGATGAAATCAAGTCCAGGTTTCTCCTGTTTGATTCTGATAAAACCAAAAAACAATGGAAAGCAAAGCATGAGAGTGCATTTAAGGATCCAGAACACAATGTCATGTCAGTACCCCAATATAGCTGGTTTTTACATGAGGAAACAGTTTGTGCGTCCAAAAATCTGAACGCACATTGTTTTATTTTAGCCTTCACAGGGTTTCGTAATTTTCCAGGAAGCACTTTTTTTGTGAATTATGTGGTGAGGGCAAATTCTCAAGCCATTAGCTAGTTTATTTTAGGAGAAAGAAAAACTTTCTAGCTGCCAGTGGCCCTCCTGTTACACACACACACATCATGCCCACTCATAGCAGTTTCCTGCAGATATCTTTCCCATAAAAGGCATTGTAGTTTCCAGACTCTGTCAAAGCCAAGGTTTTAACCAAAGACCTGTATCATCCACTCAGCTCTAAAAACCCATCTGTGTTTGTGTATCATACATGAAAATCACATTTCTCAACTTAGCTTTACAGATTACCATTCTTGGCTTCACCTTGGTAGTGTTCACATTTAAGTTTAATCTGGTGTCACTCCACTTTTGAGGCATGTACTTATTTATTCGCACATAAGCATAAAATACTTGAACAAAAAAGCTGTGAGATGCGTTCAGAAGCGAATCCTTTATTTGGTAAAATGGAATTTAGGGAAGACACTCCTACATATATTTAGATGTCACTCCCAAAACTTTAGAGAGTGTATGTAACTTTTAAGAAATTGTATTGTCTTACAAATCTGGAGATAAAAAATATGTCCTTTATTAGAAGAGGGTTGGGTTTTACGGGAAGCAGAGTGTTTGAGCTCAGCTGCGCAGATCATTCAAAGGATCTGGGAGATGTTCAGATCTTCCAGCTGGCTCAAGCCTCAAGTTCATATTCCTACCAGCTGGACCTGGCAGCTGCCCGCTTGCTTCCTGGCATCACTTTCACTTGATAATGGTTGATCCTTCAATGTCAACTCTTTATACTGATCCTGGATCAGTTGTGCAATATTTAATGCATTTCTATCATATCTCTCTGAGAGTTCAGCATGATAATGTACATAGCAAAGTTGATGTGTTTTGTCTCGGCAGAACAGATCTGCTACACTGCTGCTGTGGCAGAGCAAGAACAGAGACTTGCTACTGCCAATATATCTACAGACATGCTGCTGTGAGTGAGCATGTAAGAAATACTGCTGCTGGACATGTAACATATTAAATAACCCTCATATATAGCATACACGGTTCACCCCGTAGCAGATGTATATACAGGTGGAGCTGGGGAAGGCGGAGGGTTTCTGAAGTGTTTTGCAAATGTTTAAGTGTTTAAATGTTGAACATGCTGCTTTTTTTTTTTTTTTTTTTTTTTTTTTTAAATCATTCAGGTATTTTAATGTCCAAAACACAGGTGCAAGACGAGCTCTGTAATCTTTCCTATTGTTCCCATTTTAATAATAAGCTAGCTTATTGTTCAGGGACTGTCTCATTGTTGAAAGAGGATCAAGAAATATCCTCTTTTTTTGTGCTTTGTGTTTGTTTCCTTCATATTTAAAATTTTTTTATTATCTTTGACCACATTAGCCAAGCAGTAACTTGCCTCATAGTGTGAATTCCCGCAGTGATGTATTTCTGCCTCTTTCCTGTTTTACAAGGAACTGTAATACTGAGTAGTTAAATGGAATGACATCCAAATAAAGTTGAAGTTTACCAGACTTCCCACGCTCTGATGATGTTTGATCGGACCGTACTCCACGATTAACCCTTTTAGACCTTTGACACGAGTCAATTTAAGATCTTGATATGGATGATAAGATCTTTCCCGCTCGGAAGCAATCCAGAATCCTGACAATCCCACAAACCGCTCCTTTGTCTTGGCTTCAAAACAATGTTTATGGACTTTGGTCTCTGAGATAAATCCTCTTCCTGGTCCTATGATGGACCGTTGTGTGTGAAAAGAGGAACTTGGTGAAGGTGGTTAGAAACTTGAGGTTGTGAATGAGCTGTTTACAGTGCAGAGCCACTTTAGCAGGAAATCATGAGCTATAAATTTAGGGAATTTCTTTGTGTGATGAAAAACAGCACTGTTTTAAATCTAAAAGACGGAGTAAAAATAAGCTAGCAGTAAAGTGATCTACGGCTCTGTATATCAACTGCCACGCATTTCAAAAACAGCTTTATATATTCACATTATAGCCTTATATATTCACATAAACATAATAAACCCTGGAGGAGTTGAAGTGAGTGCAAGGGAAGGATGTAAATTCTTTATAACCTGTCTTTGCCTGTACTCTTGTTATTAGCTGTTTAATGCCCCTGTAACCTTTGTCCCAGCCAGCTGCGGGATCTGCCACAGCAATGCGATTCTGACATTTACATGTAAAAACTCGCACTGGAAGTACAAGTCTGTTTTGACACCTCAGTTTGAAACAGACGAGAAATGCAGGTTACTCCAAAGAATCGAAAGTAGAGATGTGATTTAGTTTAGAAACCATTTAGAGGTCTTAAAGTAAATGTCTAAGTGGTACAACTTTACAACTAATATTTTGTTACTATGTGTTAGGGGAAAATATCATTAAAGTAGCATCACTGATGTTGTCTACCTAGTCATGTGGTGCGACCAACATGCAGAAAAAAAAATCATAAAACCACAAATGACATCATAGAGTGCACCCCTGCATACGTTGTGATTTTTATTCACAATATTTATTTATTTATTTATAAGGCAAGGTTAGTTCAGTTCAAAATGTTATGTGGTGCAACTCCCCCAAAACAGAATGAAAAATTATGAATTAGTTAGGATTTTAAGAGATTTTAAGAGATTTTAAGAGATTCAAAATATAGTGCTGGGCAAACACAGTTTATATGCAATGACTAAAAATGTCATGTAGCATAACATAACAAGTAAAATATGTACATGTACAGACAAACAAACAAATAAATAAGTTTAAATTATATCCGTATAACCGGTGGATTAACTGGCGCTCCATTTGAAAACTAATCAAGGAACTGGCTTTACTGACGAGATGCGCATAAATATACTGTACGATATATTGCCCAGCCCTATTAAAATATAATTTAACCTCACTTATTTGTTTGTACATGTACATATATTGCTTGACAGTTACACTACATGACATTTTTAGTCATTACATTTAAACCATGTTAGGGAAATGGGAAAAAAACAATTTGTGCATTTGATTGCGCTAATGGCAAATGCACTTCACTCTATGCATATCTTCTTAACGCGTCCCTCTTCTCTTGCAGGAAATCCAAAACGAAGCCCAATGGAAAGAAAGCACCCACTGAAGAGAAGAAGCACTACATGGAGCCAGAGTACACAAAAATGCGGGTCGTGGACTTCGACCTGAAAGATTTGGTGTCGCTTCCCACCAAAGAGATCGACCTCAACGAATGGCTCGCCAGCAACAGTGAGTTCCCAAGCAAACATTACAGCCCTTATGAGCGTTTGCCTTGTGTTTTGAGGCTTAGAGTCTTTGTCTTCAAAAATACCCTTCTGTCAGTCAGGAGTTTAGAAAACAGTCACATTTTTGAGTGCGAGTGCAAACCAGTTGTGAGCATAAAGCAGAGCATGACCTTTTTCAATAGTAAATGTGAAAACAATTCAAATGTGCAAGCAATTTTATTATAAAGGAAAGTGCTGCTAGCTAACTAATGCTCATCTTCAGGGTTAGTGATTTGGATAGAACTGTATACATATAAGTATACACTTCTAAGTGACTGGACTAAATACTGGACTACAAACTTGAAAAATAATACTTTAAAGTTTGATGTTAGTGTGAAAAGCTAATGGCAGGATAGTTAAATAAAATTGGTTATGAACCAAACTTTATTTCCTGTAAAAAATAAATAAATAAAAAGTTTAAAAGGAATAAATGGGTACTAAGTGTTTGCTAACTAGTGTTTATCCGGCTTGCTAATTGAAATGGATAATGCTAATCCTTAGGGTTAAACAAACCCCTGAATTTCACCTGGTGAAAGCTTTCATTTTTGATGTAAGCATGCTAAACTAAGTTAAATATATAATTAAATTAAATAAAATAGCCAATAGCCTAAAATGCATTTTATGGGTCAAAATTATAGATTTTTTTTAATTAGGATATTAAGTAAAGATAATGTACCACGAAGATATTTTGTACATTTCCTATAGTAATTATATCAAAACTAGTTGATTAGTAATATGCATTGCTAAGGACTTAATTTGGACAACTTTAAAGGCAATTTTCTCAATATTTCGATTTATTTGCACCCCCAGCTTAGCTTTTAGATGATGTTTACATTTATATAAAAAGATGTATATAAAAAGTTTATAATCAGCTCACCTTGTCCACCATCTTGGATTTTAGTACCAGTGCATTCTGGGATTTCCTGATTCAGAAAAAAAAATTGTATTAAGTAAGCCATCATAATTAATTCACCACATTTTAGAATAACCCTGCTGAGAAAATCAGTTAAAACTAACTTGGGCTGGTTGATTGGCTTTAATTGGCCTTCCTGACTGGTTGACCACTTCTTCAACTTATGGACCATGTCCACCTTAAACCAGCTAAGAGCCAAGCAGCAGGGGCTTTACACCACGAGCAACTATGATATCTTAAAAATGCTGCCTTCATAGTGCACTTATTTGGTTTTCGAACAGAGCCATTGTCTTCAACTTCATTGATTCTGAAATATCAGTGAAAAACTTTTCGAATGTCACTTTTTAAAACTTTTCTTTTGTCTTTTGCAGCAACGACCTTCTTCAATCTCATAAATTTGCAGTATAGCACAATCTCAGAGTTCTGCACTGGGGACACATGTCAAGCCATGACGGCCTGCAATACGTACGTTTTCCTTTCTCTTTCTTTTCTCTGTCTATCTTTCTAGCTCTTTGTTCCTCCAGATATGTCCTGGGGTGAGAACCAGAGCCCTCCTTTTTCAAGAAGGGCTTCCGTATTAGATATTTCTCATATTTACAGTGTTTTTTCCATTTTAAGACCAGATTCCAGATCAGCATACCGTCTTTGTGTGAATCTGGGTTTGTGGGTCTGATTGGAGTTAGTGCATGACTGGAATGAATGCTGACACACATTTTACTGAAGCCAGTGCTTGTTTGGCTTTCAGATGTGTTTTGAATGAGAGAAAACAAGGCAACTATTCTCAGAACCAGGGGTTTTGTAAGTTTCTTAGAGGTGGAACTAATTTAATGACCTTGAAGGGCTATAGTTATATGTTCTCACAGGCCGTTTGGGGCCCAAACCTAGGATAAAAGAGATCAGTTATACAATTACTTGAGCAACATTTACCTTACAGTTTTAGACTTGACCAGCTCAGTGATGGCACTAATTATGTTTTATTCACTTTTAAGAGTGCATTTAAATTTCCGAAATAATGTACTCCAAAAATTCTGAAAATTGTGTATTTTTACCTAACAACAACAACAGTAGTAGTAGTAATAAAAATAATAATAATTATTTTTATTATTATTATTTATAACACATAAATAGAATTAATTAATAATTAATACAAATAATACTACCATTACTACTGGTATATTATAAAAATATATAATACATAAAGATTATTATTATTATTATTATTATACTACAGTTAAAAAAGAATCAACATACAAAAAAAATGCAAATAAATTATAAATGTAAAACAAATAAATATATTAATAAACACATTTTTATTAATATAACTAATATAAATAAAATACAAAATATTTACATAGATGTATACAAATATACATATATTAATTTATGCATTTATTTAATGTATAATTTTTAAAGTGTTAATAATTATTTTAATTCTTATGTCAGTCATTTTGTGTTTATTAGAAGAATTTGCTGTTCCCAAAACAGCTGTCATTATTATCATACAAAGCTTTTCAGAAAACTGAATTTCTATAAAATTGTTTAAACTTGATTATGATCAAAACCAGCACAGCATTGTAAGGAATGTCACTGATTTTAAGATTTCATTAATATTATTATTTTTTTAATGATGTGAGAGCTGTTTTATTACCAAAACGCTCAGTATTTTAGTATCTTCATGTAGTTCAACTGACTAATTGAAAATTTTCTCAAAAAAAAAAAGTAGTAATCATAATAATCCATGCTCAAAATTGCCAAAATTCACTTGAAAGTTGATCATAAAGGTTTTACTATTTAAAATGAAACAATCTGAAGAAGTTTAATTTTCAAATTTCAAGCACTGAAAAAAATACCTGTAATTGTAGAATCACTCTTATAGAATTATATAGTGCCTCCATCTCTACATTCCCACAGTCAACCGTGTTGCCTTTAAAAATGTCTGCTGGACTCGTTCGCCCTGTTGGGCCGGAGTGACACCTGGGTGTGAATCTCTGAAGACTGACCCTGTAGAACCAGATACATGACTATTCAAACGTTAAAGGACGTGAATAACCAACAAACAAAAACGGCAACAATTACACGCTCACCTCAGGCATTCCTCGCAGGGCAAGGATGGGTGCGCTCGTCAAACACCGCCGCTCGGTCCACTGAGAAATCAACTATTGATCAAAGGGAAATCAGGCCCTCCCTTTCCCTTTCATTTAGTTATTTATTTGTTCACCTAGCTCTGATCTGTCCTATCATAATATAATAAAATAATTAAATTAATGCCTAAAATTAATATTAATAAAGTTTACTTTTTCCAAATTGTTTTTATCCATAAATTGTACTGTATTACCCTTGTGCCAGACATAGACTTTCTATTTCAAACTTTGAAAACATTTAATAAATAAATAAAAACAAATATTCAGTACTTATTTTCTGAATATATATATATATATATATATATATATATATTTATTTATTTTTCAACAAATTGATATTATTGTATCATCATTGAAACCGAAAGCAAAATATTAATGTGTAGATTTTTAAGAGTAAGTAAAAAGTGTTTAAATGAGTGTTGTCAAACGATTAATTGCATGAAAATAAAAGTTTGTATTTACTTAAAATGTGTGTGTGTACTGTCTATATTTAATATGAATACACATGCATGTGTGTATGTATATATATATATATATAATATATATGTTTATATATTTATAGTATACATTGTATGAATATTAATATAAATTTAAAATACATGTAATATACATGCACGTGTTTGTATTTATATAGACGTAAAAAACATACACACACATATATTATGTAAACAAAAACTTATTTTGGATGATAAATTGTGCGACAGCACAAATTTAAATGTTTTTAATTTTGACATTTTTGTAGTGTCTTTTTTTATTTTATTTAAAAAATAACATTTATATAAGATTTTTTTGTTTAAAAAAATAAGATCACAATTAATATATACAAGTTAATAGTTTTTTTTTTCCCTCTAAAATTTAAAAAAGTCTAACAATTCCCAAAAAACAGAAATCCAAAAAAAAAAAAAAGCATTGAAGAATCACTCTAATTCACTCTAATGTGTTACTTGTGTACATTTTCTGATAAAACTTCTAAAATATTTTCTTGAAAATGACTGACCATGTTTAGATTAGGCCTTTTAATCTTAATATTTCATGTTTTGTTGAAGAGTTTGATTCACTACTTGGGTTTTCGTGATTGTAGATTAGTCTGCCGCCGTTTAGGCTTTGAATCCGCTCTGAAATGTGTAACTCAACCGTGTCATCTGAAGACATTTGAGATACTGAGACACTCGTTGGCATTGGTCCCGACATTTACTCACCTGTCCGTTCAGAGATGCATAGCATCTGTTTCTGTGTTAACTGCGCTTTAGTTCACCGGTGACGGTTATTTCAGTTCAGCGTTCAGCCGGTGTTTGAGCCGCTCGTCCGTTGAGTGATCAGGTTTGCGGTCAGTTATGCGTTCAGTCTGCATTCCTAGAGATTTGTAATGTCTACAGCCCCTCAAACCCACGCTACCCTCCCAAACCCACTGTCCTCATCAGCAGTCCTCCTTAAAACGCTGAGAGGAGCTGTATAGTTAGTGCACTTTAAACTGTAAATTGTTCACTTTGTCCTGAAGTGCTCAGGTTAGTCATTTTAACTGTTCTTCGTCTTTTTTTACAGGATATACTACTGGTATGACGAGAGGGGGAAGAAGACGAAGTGCACAGCGCCTCAGTATATCGACCTCGTCATGACTTTTGTGCAGAAATTAGTGACGGACGAAGAAATCTTTCCCACAAAATATGGTGTGTATGATCACTGCCCTCTAGCAGTCACGATAGAGTACATGAGTTGAGTTTGGAGTAAAATTCATTAGATCAGTGGCGTCCTCTAGTGTTCGTTGAGGAGAATGGGTTTTTTGAATGTAGTTTCTCTTTGACTAGGAAGGATATTAAAAATGTACTAATTTTAGAAAGTAAAGATATGGATCACTATTTGTTCTACATTTAATTCTTGTAAATGAAAGTGAAACAAAATTTAAAAAGTAACAAAAAATAAATAATAGGGTTTAATTAATATACAGATTATGGTTATTTTGTGTAATGTCAAAAAAAAAATTAAACCGTTGACATTTTTACTGAAAACATAAAATACTATACAAACAAAACTTAAACTCATTTTGTTTTACCTGGTTGCCAAAGTAACATTTTCCTTTATTGTTTAAATAGTAAAGTAAATAAATTCAATTCAATCCAAGTTTATTTATTTAGTGCTTTTCACAGTACCATTCAAAGCAAAGCAGCTTTTTAAGTTTCCGTTTCAAACTTTCTACACTATATTTGGCAGTAGCTTATCAGTTGTGACCACATGCCAAAAATGTATAGTAAAATAAATAAAAACAAATAAACTATATAGATAAAAAAGATAAATAATAAAATATATATACATATTAAAAAAACAAAAATGACTAAACTAAGACTATAATAAAACATTTTTTTTTTTAAATAATATATTAATTGTACTTATTGTTGTAATTAAAAGTAAATAAAGCATATTTAAATCAACTCTTTCAATAAAAAAAAAAACATCATAAATCATTGATGGTAATAATAAATCAGCCCTTTTTGTAATCCTAGCAGGCTATTGATATTTAACTTACCTCAATTAACATTGAAATTAATTATAAGCAATAAATAACATTTCTGACTTGTTTTAATTAAACCTGGTATTTTAATAACATACACTTTTATAAATATTTATTCACAAGCAACAAATGCAATGAAATTGAAAACAAATAGCGCAAATGATAAATGACTAAATTTAGTTTTCATTTCCACATTTGTCCTAGTGTTTGAAAAAGGCCTAAATGTGCTCATTATAAATACCTTTACATTATATTACATTAAATTACTTCTGTGAATTTCTTTTTAATGTGGACATCTTAATGCCTTTGACCCATATGGGTAATTTAATGTCCATAGAAAGCACATTAATTATAATTAAAGTGTCTACTTTTAAGGTTTCAAATACGTTTTTGGAGAATAAAATGTCAAAATTTGGTTAAAATAATGTTATATTTTCATTCAGTGTAACACAGTATTTATGTAAAAATTCAAACAACATGCTTATTCTGACTTGTACATATAAAATATATAAAAGAATAAGAAAGTTTACTATATTTAGTGTTTTGAAGGATTAAAAAAATCTTACTGACGAATGGGCAAAACCTAGGATAGTGGCAAGTTTATAAATGTAAAATTACAACTAATTAGTATCTAGGGTGTAAGTAAGGTAATCTTTTTATTTTTGTTGTAAATATAGTAACTGATACCTGGATTTGCTTGCAGGCAAAGACTTCCCCAACTCGTTCGAGTCTCTGGTGAAGAAGGTCTGCCGGTATCTGTTTCACGTCTTGGCTCACATCTACTGGGCTCACTTCAAAGAGACGGTGACTCTGGAGCTGCAGGGACACTTGAACACACTCTACGCACATTTCATCGTCTTCGTCAGAGAATTCAACCTGGTCGACCCCAAGGAGACCTGCATCATGGACGACCTGTCGGAGGTGCTGTGTGCCCCGCTGCCGCCCCAAACACACAACCACGTGACCGAGAGATGAGCCTCGGGCCGCGCTCTCGAGGACAACGACCAAACGTGCCAGGCCTTCTCGGACGGGCCCCTGCGTCAACATTTGTTTGCGAGAACTAATCAAAAGATGGGGCTGAGGGCCGGCGGTCTGCAATTCTTCTACCAGCACAGATTGCTGTGAATGTTTCCTACAAGACTAAACAATCTGTCTCCATTGTCGTTTATACAGGAACTGTTTGTATTCTACTTTGCGTTTTATTACGGTTTTTGCGCATGCGCTCTATGAGTTATTTTTTTTGGTTTTTTTTATTTGTTTGTTTTCTTTTAGGGAATGGTGTTTCGGCTCGGCTCTTGGCAGTGCCTTAGAATTATATCTAAGGTATTGTCTGTTTATATGCGACGATAATGTATCATTGACCTCTGGCTCCCCCTTGTGGAGGGAGCAACGTCCCGCACCGACTGACTGTTTATGATCTCTGCAGCCTTATTTCACGTAAAACTGTACCCGACTAGTGCAGAATCTCTTTTTTTCATATTCTAGCCATCATTATCCATGTCTTTGTGTTTTTAAATCATTTCCAATGTACTTATTAGCCTTTTACGATGATGTATAAAGGTGGTTTGAATGATGCTTTAGAGAAAGTCTGGACTTGCTTTGTAGGTTTGCGACAAGGATATTAGCGATATCTGCACGTCTGCAGACGCGGACTAATGATTGTTGCATGGCAGTTGACTTGCTGTGTTGCATTGAAGAGCACATCCTCCAGCGTCACGACCTTTTATTATTTTTATTTCGCTCTTTTCTTTTAAGTTATCAGAAGTCATGAATATTGTGGCAGCCCACGCGCGTAGAAAATGCACATTAAGTTTTTGTTTCCCAAGAAATAGATTGAAACTATAAATATAATTAAATCACAGTAATTGCCTTTAGCGAGAGAGCATCTCTCCTCCTTTTATTTATTTTTACTTTTTTATCTACTTGCAGAGTTCTTCAGTTCTTGCTTTCTTTTTATGTATTTTAATTATCTAAGTTAAAAGCCACTTAATATTTTAAGCGGCTGCGAAATATAATCAAATAAAAACAGGAAATGCCACGTTACTTTGGTGTGTTGTGTTTATTTCATTACTGAGACATCAGTTTGTTAGTTCAGACTTGGAAATTACGTAGCCTACTTAAAGGTGCATACAGTAGTTTGGTGATTATTTGAAATGTTTTATACAGTAAGATGTATGTTGTGTTTTTGAGGAGAGTCATTTGAATGGTATGCAAGCCTGTTTACACTGCGATATTAACAACAACAACAAAAAAATCTGTTTCTAGCCGAGGAAGCAGCTTTGAAGGCAGAAGACGACAAAAAAAGAGTAACATTGGTATGGCAATAACAAGCTGAAAAGTAGTGATGAGGGAAAAAACCTAAGTAGCGTAACGTTAGTGATGCCCACGTTGCTCTTTTTGTGTTAGATAAGATAATTATCATTTAAACTGTGTCTAAAACTCACGAATATCAGTGAAATTAAACTGAATAAATCTCAGAGACAATCAAGCTAACGCTAGCCAAACAACTGAAACTGTGGGCTTTATGAAATATGTAGGTCAACTTCACAACCTCTAGTAGCCCGCTACTTGGTATGAGCACAAGATGGCGACGTTTCTCAATAAAGAAGCTGTTAAACCCATAAACCCAGGGTACATTTCGGAATGTTAAAAAAGCTCATGAATATTGATTAAGGTCAGGACGGTTGCCAAGCAACATCAGGATAATTATATTCTGGTAAAACAGAGTCACCTAATTAATATCCATAAGGTAAACCTTAGCTGTACTGTAGGAGAACCAGACAGCAACTTCAACAGTGTAGAACACGATACAAATAAACAGGCTGGTTTATTTATAACAAGGCAGGCATAAAACAGGGATTTTATGAAACGTCATGCTTCCTCAAAGCTTGTGCAGTCATTCAACACCCTGAGAGCTTCATTCAAACGTGCATATCTCTCAATAAGATAACTTTATAGACGGCTTCATGCGGCGCACGCGCCTGGACCTAAGTTAACTTCCGGTCTCTGTTTGTTTATCAGTCTGGTTATTACAACCACGTAATGCACGTTTAAAAATCAAACCGAGGTGTGAGTGGTTTTATATCACTGTATTTCTGAAGGAAGACTGTCATTTTCATTTCATCCTGCATGTAAGGCAGCGTTTGTAAGCTCAGAGCTGCTTTGTCTACAGCCGTTACCATGGAAACCTCTCGTTTCTTAAAGCACTTCCTGCTGGCAGAGAATGAAGGGTTTGCATTTTTAATAAATCTGTTTGATTTACGTAGTGAACATATTTTGCTTGTTATCAAAAAAGTGAATAATAATCTGCTCTAGAAAGGACTTTGCTGTATTGATTCTATTTGGATGTTTACCGGAAGTTAAGTTAGGGCCACACAAGCACGCATGCGCAGTGACGTTTGTTTATGATGTTGTCGTTGAAACCGACTATAGAAAGGAAACTCATACTTCCAACAGTGCATCCGTATTTCTTACAACAATATCCTCACTAAAATATAGAATATTAATATATGATATTGCTCTAATATGTTACTGTAAATACAAACGTGGTATTTCAGCATTAACCTCCTGAGACTTCCCAATTAATTGGACATATCCAGTTTTGTTTAAAGAGATACAGAGACATCTCAGAATACAATTTAGATTAAAACGGCAATTAAAATATTAAAAAATGTGTTAATTATTTTGAATAATAGTTCATTATTATGAATGAATGGATAGAGAACAACCTATATAAAAATAGATATAATTAACATTAAATAAAAACATGTTATTTAATGTTAATTTTAATATATTTTATATGTAATTGTAATAAAACATTAGATTTATATGCACAATGGATTAAAATGTTAAATATTACACTAAAATAATTATGAATTGTTACAGTTAAATAATTAGCAGCCTATATAAAAATATCAAATAGAAAAATAATTTAAATGTAATATTAAATGTAATATATTGCATATATATACCATGGTGGCCAAAATTATTAGAACATATTTAAGGTTTCAGCTGATTTTATTGAATTGGGCAGTGCAATTCCCATTAAACTAGCTATATTGTGACAGAAGGAATCTGCTGGATCATTGAAAATGATGGACAGGCCCGACCTCAACCCCATCCAGCAAATTTGGGGAAAGTAGGAAAATAAACTCTATTGTACATTCAAAGGAAAGTATTTGGCTTGAGCTGCATGAGATAACATTAGTGTTGAAGTTCTCAGGAAATATACTGACACTGCTAGAAAGATGTCCTGCTGTCATTGCTGCAAAAGGTGGACGTACCAAATATTAAAGTTAAACATTAGGAATCACTTCATCTGATGTTTGTGCTGCTCAGAGCAACTATCTGTATGCTTCATGAACGTTATGAAATGAAATCATGTTTTGAAGGCAAAAGTCAATATTTTCAGATCTGTAGATGTTCTGACAATTTTGGCCACCACTGTGTGTGTGTGTCTGTTATATATATATATATATATATATATTGCCAAAAGTATTGGGACACCCCCTTCCAATGAACAAGTTTTACTACTTGAGTAATTTTAACGAGTATGAGGTATAGAGTTCAAAAAATAATGATTGATCTAGTCAGGGTGGAAGAACTTGACTGGTCTGCAGAAAGCCAGCCGAACACTTCTGGGGTGACTTCAAATGCAGACCTTGAGCCCAAAACTCATCACCAAACACCTCTGACCTGTACATATAGATACAGTCATTTTAGACACTCACAAAACAGTTTAATGACTGAAATACAATTTTAAAAAACATTTAAAAATCAGTTTCCATCTTTGCGCCTTGCTTTGTTATTAATGAAGGGGTGTCCCAATACGTTTCTCAATATTTACATTTTTTGCACCCTCAGATTCCAGATTTTCTAATATCTCACCCAAACACTGTCCTATCATAACAAACCATACATCAATAGAAAGCTTACTGTATAAATGTATTTATCTTAATTTGACAAAATTGACCCCTCATGACTGGTTTTGTGGTCCAGGGTCACATTTTTACTCAAGGAACTTACTAAAGTAGTCAAACCTGTTCATTAGAAGGGGTGTCCCAATACTTTTGCACTTTCGTATTTATAAGTCACTTAACATGATAAATCCCCTTTGGTCGGGTCTCAGGAGGTTAATGACAGAGTACATTCACAGTTCTTTGGTGTTTTGATGTCTGATTCTCCTCCTCACTGTAACGCCGCTGAACTCCTGAGATCTGAAGCTCTCCATCCCTCCCGCGTCATCCAGAGCGCGCGCGCTGCAGCTCGGCGTCGCCACTTTCAAGGTGTTTCCAAACTTCGAGTAGTCCACGGCGTACATCCCGTCCTCCTCGGACACCGTAGACACGAACCTCTGACCCCACAGGATCTCCTCGGACAGGTAAGAGGTCCGCGCTTGGGTGGTGATGCCGGTGGTCTCCACCACCCCCTCCAGAACGACGATCACCTCGATGTCCTCGTGCAGCAGATCCGCCGCCGATAAATCATACAGAGGGCTGTTTTTATCAATAACGTGACTGATGATGAGGGGAGACACCAGGAAGATGCTGTTGGTGCCCACCGGGTTGTCCATCTGGATGTCTATCTGGTCCAAAGGCACTATCTCTCCTTCGTTGGTGACGGTTTTGCGCACCACCTGCATGTGCACGGTGGCACTGATGATCATGCTCTTCCTCAAGTCCCCGAGGCGAAACATGAAGCACAGCTTGTTGTTTCTGACGGTAATAACCGCGTGCTTGCTGAAGATGAGCGTCTCCGCGCGCCGGTTCGCTTGCGCCGTTTTCATGAAGATGCATCCCAGCATGATGGCATTGATCACGAGACCGACGATGTTTTGGATGATCAGTATCACGATGGCCGACACGCACTCCTCCGTGATCATCCGCCCTCCAAAACCGATGGTCACCTGCACTTCGATGGAGAACAGAAAAGCGGAGGAGAACGAGTGGATGTCCGTTACGCACGGAACAAAGTCGTCCCCTTTCGCGTCCAGGTCTCCGTGCGCGAACGCGATGAGCCACCAGATCATCCCGAACAAGAGCCAACTGCACAGGAACGACATGGTGAAGATGAGAAGCGTGTGAAGCCATTTTAGGTCCACTAGAGTAGTGAAGACGTCCTGGAGAAAGCGTCCTTGTTCGCGGATGTTCGTGTGCGCGACGTTGCACGTTCCGTTCTTGGCGACGAATCGCGCTTTCCGCGTTTTAGTCTTGAATTTGGGCTGCAGCACATCCTCCGCCAAACGGGTCAGCAGGTAATCCTCGGGAATGAGTCCTTTTCTGGACAACATTGCTGGTCCATGCTATAACAACTTCGCGGCTGCGTTATTAAGTCGTGTTTTTTTTATATTTCGCACGAACTCTGCGCACTCGCTCGCAGGAGGTGAGGAGGTCTCGTGGGAAGGCGCCGCTTTTAGTGCTCCGGCTGCCGCTGCCTGTCAATTGCAACCCGATATTTTCTCGCACATCCTCAGATGTGACTTTGGGCCGGTCAGAAAGACTCGTTCAGCACAGGGCATGCGTGCTAAACGCGAACTTTAGCACAGTTCGAAACCGCTCTGCGTTAAGACACACTAGACATACACTATAATACCCGTGTCATAGCGAGGACTCCGGTTATAAAGAGACTCGTATAAGACTATAGTAAACAATGACTGTACTGCAGCTAGAAATATCTCATATTAAGACCGTTACCTACTAATACACTATTTTTAAAAATACATAATTTAACATTTCATCCTAAACCTTTTAAAAAAGAGTATTATTATTTAATATAATATAGTAGTATAGTAATACACACACACACACACACACATATATATATATATATATATATATACACATATTATTTCTACCTTTATAACCCAGTCTGTTAAAAGAGAAAATTATATAACTATGTTTCATTTCTAACTTTTAACCAGTCTTTTAACCAGCATTATATCAGCTTCATATATTTTTACACAAGTTTTAGCTTTTTAAAATACCTATTTAAAAAGTGTGTATTATATTATATTAAATTATATTATGTTTTATTCATTTCCAACTTTTTTATTTACTTAATTAAAAAGCATTATATTTATAAAAAATGTTTATTAACATAAACTTAATGAAAAAAGAATACATTATATTTTATTTTGTTAATTTCCAACTTAATAACCTAATCTATTTACAAAAAAAGTATTGTTATATTAGTATAATTCTTTTTTTAATCCATAAGAAGAACATGTGTGTGTATATATATATATATATATATATATATATATATATATGTATTTGTATATATACAAACGATTAATCACACTCAAAATAAGTTTTTTTTTACATGTATATATATATTTAAAGTATTTACATATAAATGCATTTCTGTATTTATTTTCTTATATTTGATATTTACATATAAATATATTTCAAATATAAAGATAACATATTTTTATTAAATATATACATGCATGTATTTCTATTTATATATACATAATAAATATACAGAGTATACTCAAATGTGTTATGTAAAGAAAATAGTTTATTTTGGATGCAATTAATCGCGATTAATCATTTGACAACAATAAATAAATAAATATATATATATATATATATATATATAAAATGACATTTTAACCTGACCTATTGGCCATTAAATATAGTATAATAGTTAAGTTTTAATAGCTTTTATCTTTTTAATCATATTTCTCTAATTTACTATTTTTCTTAACAAATATTATAGATTATTATGTAATCAAAATGATTATAGGGAACAATTATGAACTGTACTACTCTATAATCTGATATATTACTCCACACTTTACTCTGGATTGACAAATAAATAAATTGAGGATTCATTTTCAGGGTTAGACAAACTATACTAAATTATAATAAATACACTATGTTTTCCAGTAGTATAACCAACTCACATTTATCAATATTAAAAATAAAAAGGAAAAAAATAACTTCAAGCATACAAGTTGTTTATATATTTTTATTAATAAATGATTAACATTTTATTTACAAATGTGTTGATAATAGCAGAAATCAATGATTCATTAGTAATGGTACAATTGCACTTTCAGTGGAGCGTCTCTGGTTTATTTGTCGGCTCTCACGAACGACGCAAACACGCTGTCCTCTTGATTGAGGAGAGCCTCTGGTTTATCAAACTCCAGGATGACGCCTCTCTTCATCACAATCACCAGGTCTGCGTTCAGGATGGTGTGCACACGATGCTGTGGAAAAACACACACAGTGACATTCAAGTGTTTGAGCAGGATAAACGCCTCTAAATCATTAAAAGCATTCAGTCGTCGTCATGCTGTCAGACTTTAACAACAAGCAGACTTTAAATATGAAAATCAGTAAACAAACTTACAGCGATGGTGACCACAGTTCTGTCGGCGAAGGCAGTCATCACAACTTTCTGCAGAATGCTCTCCTATTAAACAAAGAGCATTATTAATATATAACACAACATAATATAACAATGTAATACGTTTTTTTAATAATTTCATACTTTAGAACTAACCTAAGCTTTATATTTGATCATTTTTTATGTCACAACTACTGAACCTAACCTGTTAAAACGAGCATTAGTAATTAAAAATAAAATATACTAGATAGATAGATTTAAAAATAATAATAAAATAAAATATTCTGCTCATCTTAGTAGCTTTGGTTAAATTGTTTTATTATATTTTGTTTTTAGAATTAAAAACTTTTTAGCGTAACCTAAAAAAAGAGCATTATAACTATATTTTATTTTTATTTTATGTTTTAACCTAACATTTAAAAGAGCATTATACTATACTATATTATATTATATTTTAAAATAATGTCTTACCTTTTAACCTAGTCTAACATTAAAAAGAGCATTATATATCATATTATATTAAAATACAATTTTTACCTAACCTACGATTTAAAAAAAACATTATTTTTGTTTATATTCCTTATGACCTATTAAAAAAACAACAGTATTGATATAATTATTTTTTTTTTTTAAATAATTTCTAACTTTTAAACATAGCATATTAAAAATACCACAATAATATAATGTATTATAGTGTGTTTATGCATTTAAATACATATTTTTATATATATATATATATATCTTTTTAATTGCATTTCTCTAATTTTTTGGGTTTTATTAATGCAATTTAAGTGAAGATTTAATTGACAAGTTAATTTTAGTATATACTCCTTTATATATCAGTGCTTTAATGATGGCTTACGTTCAAGCTGGCATGGCGTTTTTCTACTGAATTCTTGCTATCAGTCTGTATGTGGTGTATTAACACCAGCACTTTTCACACAGACTCCTTTTAGTATGAATCAGTCAAATTGACCATCACTGTGTGTCCATTCCTCTATTAAACTCAGTCAGTGCGTTTAGCAAAGCCACGCTTCATTTATTCAGAGAGATGAAGAGTGCTGGAGGATCGAGTGAATCGAGGTCTTGGCCTCTGGGCTATTCCCTCTACCTCTCAGACTCTCTGTTGTACTTCCAAACACACACACACACACCGTAGCCATGTCTATGGAAGCAGTGGCCTCGTCCATTATCAGAATACTGCTCTTCCGCACGAATGCTCGAGCCAAGCAGAAGAGCTGACGCTGCCCCTGGCTGAAGTTCTCCCCACCTTCAGTTATTATGGCATCTGAAACACAAGGAGAAAGACCATCAGTCATAATTTTAGACAGCATTTGATTCGGTTTTATGTGTTCAGAGTGAAATGTTGGTGCAGCTGGTTTGTTGTCTGGAGGTGATGTGATTATCAGCTGACTGCACACAGTCAATTTAATGTGTTTTCATGAAGAAATGTAGCTGTTTTCCTGCCAGTCACTCCAAATGACTGTGGAGAGGGGTACACCAGGTCATTCATTCATAAAATTGTAACCCTATAACCCAGTAACATTTGTCCGAATCTGCATTTTTTTTATTATTATTATCGAGTTAACTACAACATGAAGTAACTTTTTTCATGATTAGCTGTCTAAAGAAAATTATTTCAGGCTCATTTTATATGAAGTGTCCGTAATACCTGTGTACTTACATAGTAACTAGATTTGTATGTAGTATCTAACCACAGTGTACGTACACATTGCTACATAGTATCTACAGCTGTAATGTTTGTGTAACTACACACATGTAACAATGGTACAAGTACAAATGTATAGCAGAGCATTGGTAACACGTATACATCTAATTACTATGTAAGTACACAGGTATAAGTAGTACTTAATATAAAAGACCCCTTGCATGAAAAGATCCATTAAATACATCTTAGAAAATTGTCCTAATACATATTATATGTTGGGAAATAATACAAGAAAAGTGCTTTAACAAATTCTCAAAAGTCAAGGTAATTTAAATTCAAAATGACTGATATAACACCAGTAGACTATATTAACTATGAATGTTCTGTTAAAACAGTGAACAGCAGCTTTCAGTCCATCACCATGATGTAAACACGAAATATTAGACATATTAGTAGCAAATTAGGAGCTTATTGAGGCAAAAGTATCAAATACGATACTCATCAACAATGAGAGTTTTTTCTGTAAAGGTTTAATAATCTCTTCCATTTTATGTTATTTTGTATGTCAGGCTTTATAGGGTTAAAGAGATCGAAAGGATCTTTGTTTATGTTCCACAGAAGAAGAAAAAAAGTCACATACAGTATAGGTTTGTACACGTTTTTGGTGAACGATCGCTTTACCATGTGATTTCACTCAGTATCTGGCATGTTTTTGTCTTACCTAGTCCTCCGGGCAGGGTTTTAACCACTGGCTTGAGTTGTGCGATTTCTAACGCCTCCCACAGCATGCTGTCTGTAGCCTTCATCTCTGGATCTAGATTAAAACTGAACACAAGAAGATGAGGTGATATAAAACTTCATTATAAATTCAGCTTGCCCTAGAAATCCTACAGTTCTTCAGTCCCACAGCTACGTGTGACGAGGCTTTTAAAAACACTGAAACAAGAAAAATAATTGAGTTCACTGCTGCTGGTATATTGAGAGAGAAAACAGCAGTAATGCATAATATATGAACGCTTCTTTATGCTTTTCTGTCTTCTATTCATGATGTACATAATCTACAGCTTGTGAAATCATATCTCATGTATCCAGTTCTAACTGATCATGTTGTTCAAATGTAAATTATTTGTGTCAATATCACTGACTCATGGCGTGTTTGGTTTCATGAGACCCACCGGATGGTTCCGCTGAATAAGAAGGGATCTTGCAGAATAATAGAGAAGCGCGACCTCAGCGTCTGAAGAGGCAGCTTTGCTATATCAATGTCGTCGATGATTATTCGCCCTGGTAAATTATAGAGACTTAAAATCCATGTCATATATTATACACAATCTGTAATTTAAATGACATTAGCCTAATCTAGAAAAAAATATTCACCTTCAAATGTGTCCACCATCCGGAAAAAGGCTAATGAGAAAGACGACTTGCCACTTCCTGTTCTACCACAGATTCCAACCTATAACAGATCAACACAACAAAGGTTTTTTTTTTTGGTTGAATTTTAATAATACGTAATTATATTTTATACTCATATTTGAATTAACTTGATAAGCAAATACATTATATATAATGTGTTAACAATTATTAATATTTATATGCAAATTAATATATACAGCTCATTTTAATTAGTGCAGTCAAGCAATTAGTCGCATCCAAAATAATAAAAAAATGTTTATGTATCATGTGTGTATATATAAATACACACACATGTATATTGAATATATTTTACATAAATTATACAAATATATGAATGTAAATACATATAATATATTCAAAAAATATATACTCTGTGTGTGTTATATATACATAATAAATATACACAGTACACACACATATTACATAAACAAAAACTTATATTTTAATTTTAATTTGGATTTGATTAATCGTGATTAATCATTTGACAGCACTAATTTAAATATCAATTATGCTATTTATTATTAATTATTTTAATATATCTGAAATATTTAAAATAATGTGCTTGTGTGTGTTTCATATTTTTATGCATTGTAATATAACTTAATTATTTAAAAAAATGTAATTTCATAATATGCAGTTTTCACATTTATGAAGCAATATATGGAGCATACATTTTCTGTTTATATATATATATATTCTTACATGTTTCAAATATTTAGACAATTGCAATTTCTAATTAAAAATTATATTATAATACATACAGTATATATAATATAATATATATTTATATATAGCAGTGCTATTTGTTTCAGCTGTTTTTGATTTCGTTTGCAGAAGACTGTCAGTTGTACCTTCTGTCCTGGGCTGATGTGGGCATTGACTTGTTTGAGGACCGGCTTTAGGGTGCAGTCGTACCTCACGCTCAGATTCTGGATCTGAATCTCACCCTGCTGAGGCCAACCCTCAGGAACCTGAGACGCCGCTGAGAGAGAAACATTCAACCAACTTCAACATTCAAGTTCTACAGAGACTGAGAAATGAGGGAGATAGATGCTGAGTGTACAACTCCAGTGAAATGAGACTCAAAGTGAAGGGCGAGTCTATGCAGTCACTAAAGGTGGCTCGTATATCCAGTCTATAGCGATACTCACACAGCAGACCCTCGTAGTTTTCAGGTTGAGTCCTCAGCAGAGCTTTTATCCTCTTCACAGCTCCTAACTGTACCTCCATGTCTGCCAGGTTACGCACCATCCAGTTCAGATAGTTAGACACCTGAGAGATATGATGTACAAAAGTTATCCAGTAGTACTAATGATCAACGTGTCGAAAAATGTATGTGTGCTCTTACCATGAGGGCGTATGTGAGTCCCAGCCCCACCAGCCCTGTGGACAGATGATTGTACAGAGAGTTTGTGATGGACGCCACAGCTGCTATTAAGACAATACAGGCCCCGATGTACTCCTGCAGGAGATACAACAGTATCACAGTTACAACCTATTTTTGGCAGCATTTGATCAAACGTTTTATTTTTAACGTCACAGAAATTGAAACAAACAGTTACAATGATTTGTTGCTTATAAACGCACCATTCGAACCTCCAGCCAGCGATTGGCCGCTGTTAGGAAGAGAGAGGCCATGTTATTGGCATCTGTGAACTCTAGAAGTCTCTGTCTGAATCTAGGCTCATACCTAAGAAAGGAAAGTACCAGAAGAATCTGTTTAAATGGAGTGTCTTTAACCAGAGCGACTGAAGAAGACGGACAGGGTCAACAGATGAATGTGGTTGTGCGCACCTGAACGCTCTGATGGTTGTGAGTCCCTCTACTGTCTCAGAGAAGTGTGAGAGCAGAGGAAGCTGAGTGCTGTCTTCTAGCTGCTGGAGATCTCTGCACACACACAAACACAGAGCTAAACATCTCAGTGCTTAAAGGGACAGTTCAACTAATCTTTAGATCACAGTATTTTTGATCAAATCCGAGAGCTTTCTGACCCTCCATAGACAACAACACAACTGACACGTTCAAGACCATGAAAGGTCATCGTTAAAATGGATCAGTGGTTCAACCGTATTTTTTTGTCGGATACAAAAGAGAAGAAATGTTTGTTTTCTTTGCGCACAAAAAGTATTCTTGTGGCTTCATAAAACTGTGGTCGAGCCACTGATGTCACATGGACTATTTTAACGATGTCCTTACTTCCTTTCTGGGTCTTGAACATGTCAGTTGTGTTGTTGTCTATGGGGTCAGAAAGCTCTTGGATTTCATCAAAAATATCTTATTTTGTGTTTAACGAAGGTATTAGAGCCTGTTCACACCAAGCATGATGCTATAAAGATAACAATATTAGCATCCACACCAGCGAACAATATTATCTGTTTATAAGTATGTCTGCCGCTTTAAATTCTAGAGCCTGTCATAGCAGGATTGATTCTGATTGGCTTCCAATGATTCCAATGATATTGTTTCTATGTGCTTTTAACATTATAGTTGTGGTGTGGACGCTGCTATTCGTTAAAATTGAGAACGATTGTTAGAACTAAATCTTTACCGTTATCATGCTTGGTGTAAACGAGGCTTTACGGGTTTGGAACGACATCAGGGTTAGTAATACGGTGTAATATTAAAGTATATGTGTATATGATGTTCTCTCTTAAAGGGATAATTCATCCAAAAATGAAAATGTGAAGTCTATCTGCTTACCCCCAGGGCATCCAAAATGTAAGTGACTGTTTCTTCAGTAGAACACAAACAAAGTTTTTTAACTCAAACCACTGATACTCCTATTTGAGATTGCAGATAGAGTGTCTATTTGAGAGATAGGTGGGTTTAATGCACGGAGAAGTCTGCGATCCGTCATAAAGCGAGAAGATGCGCCGGCTGTTGTAAATGAGTCAGACGTTGTGGTGTATCAGAGGTAAAAAAATGATAAATACTGTTCAGTTTTTTTATACAGACTGATCATTCAACGCACATCAACGTATTGTCACAAGCCGCAGGGTTTAATTTGATTTTGCTTGTGTACTCTTTTTTTTTTTATCTCAATGATTGAATGCTTATTGACTTCCATTATATGATTGACAGACTGCAACAGTTAAAGTTAAAAATCTTTGTTTGTGTTCTACTAAAGAAACAAAGTCACCTACATTTTAGATGTCCTGGGGGTAAGCAGATAAACATCCCATTTTTATTTTTGGATGAGCTATCCCTTTAAGACATGAATAAAGATTTTTAGAAACGTAATCTCTGTCTGTACATACAACCTTCATGACAGTAATCCACACAACCACAGTGGATCAATCAATGATTCAAAATGAACTTGAATCTAAATCATGGCTTCCTGCAAATGTGCATCTAAGAGAGGGTCAAGTTTACGCTTGAGAAGTTGTTGCATTGAAGCTCACTCGAGAAGTGATGTTCCTCTTTGCTTCCACATCATTTCTCGCGTGAGCTTCATAGCAAGCTTTATACACACTTCACCACACTCTTACATCATACTTTTCCAAAGCATTGACGTCAGACTTTTTAATCACTGCTTCCTGTTTACGATCATACATGCATTCAATAGAGAGTCAAGCTTATGTGATTTATTTCACAACACATTTACGCTTACGCCAAGTGTAAAATTCTGCAGCATTGTAAAGTTTGCACAAGAAGTCACATTTCTCTGGGAAAGTGAGATTTATGACATGCTCACACTTGCGCTCATGCCAAGTGTAAACTCAAACATTCATTTTGCGTCAGTCTTAGTACACAATGTAACTAAGAGTCAAGTTTTAAATAGGAAAAATATAGAAATTCTTTGGTGATTTTTGAATGTGATGCTAACGGTCTAATCAGATTCAATGATCTATGCTAAGCTACGACTAAAAGTGTTACCGCAAGACCCGGAGATCGGCTGAATGGATTCAAAAACAGTAAAACTCAATTGTTTAACTCTAGGGGAGTTAAAAAATTGTGGAGTGTTCTGAGATAAAATTTGTGACTATTATATTTACAATATAAAATATTTTCCTAGAATATAAATATTGACTCAAAATCAAGCAAGGCAAATCGGAACAAAGTATTGGAGAAGTACGTTTCAGTTAAATGCATCTGATGAATGAATCTGACTGGTTACTTTGATGCGACTCTGAAGTATTTCTGGATGAAGTAGCAGGCGATGGCCAGCGGTGCGACTACGATGAGGAAAACCGGCGTGACGTATGAGATCACACCCAGAGCTGATACACACAGCAGCGTGGAGCGACTCAAACACTCCAGAGTGGCGGGAATGTGCTGAAACAATAAGAGACAAATATTCATACGTAGTTATTTAAAAGCTATTGCTAGTTGCTGTTCTAATAGTCAACCAAAGAAGACATTCCCTCACACCGGAGGATCTTAATATCATACCTGATCTATCGTATTGGTATCAGAAGAGAAGCGGTTTAATATGCTTGCTAAAGGAGTCGTTTCAAAGAGCCTGAAAAAAGAAAGATGAGAATTGAATCTTATATCAAATTTAGCTAAAGGCCACTTTTTCATACATTAAAACTGGATGATGAGCAGATATTCCAACAACAGCTCTGTATAAGCAACAGTCCAGAATTATAATGCATGCTTTCACGTGTACACAGTACATTTTTCTTTTTCTTTGTCCTTCAGGAGTCCTCATCCACTTTCATTGTATGTGAAAGAGCAGCTAGGACATTCTGATAAATACATCATTTGGTGTTTTACAGAAAATACAACATTTTTATATACCCTAAAGCAGGGACTTTAAACACTGTTCCATCATCCTAACGACTTTGACCTAAATTTGACATTTGAAATTTAATATTAAGTTAATATTTACATAATTTAACACATTTGCATGTTCATGCTTCTGTCAAACAAATATAATTATAAAAAGTAAACTAAAAAAAAAAAATGTTTTCAGTTTCATTTTAATTGTTTTATTTTAGTGCTGTCAAATGATTCGTCTCATTCATCTCATTAATCGCATCCAAAATAAAAAGTTTTTGTGTAAATAATATATGTGTGTGTGCTGTGTATATTTATTATGTATGTATAATTACACACACATGTAAATATTTAAAAAAAATATGTTGTGGTTATATATATATATGTGTATATGTATAATATAAATTATATGAATATAAATATATACACGGAACTACATGTACATATTTTCAAAATATTTACTTTGTGTGCGTTTTATTTATACATACATAAATATACACAGCACACACACACACATATATTATGTAAACAAAAACTTTTTTAATGCGATTAATCGCGTCATTTTATTTTAAAAAATTTTATGTATATTTGATCATTTTAATATTTAAATACAATGTTCCTATATTTATTATTATTTTTAACTTTTATTATTTATCTAACTAGCTTTTCGCCAACTCATGAATCCCAGTTTGGAAAACCTTTTCTAAAGAAGCAGCTAGTTACAAATTAGCACGTCACCCTGCTTTTCCAGATGTCCTCCCCGTGAGCACTTACAGTGTTACCAAGTCTCTAAATCCCCCAAACTTTGTTTGCTTTGCTAAATGAGCCATAGAGAGGGTACACAAGCAAAGAGCAATAAAACAGGACACACATAAACTCACTCTCTGCTATGCTCTTAGCCACCCACCATATGTCCTCTCGTCTAACACATACCCACACACACCGTGACTCAGTCATGACAAATTATACACAATATACAGAAACAATTGACATAAACACTTCAGGAATATGAAGGTTTAAATGTACCTCATAGGAGCAAGAATAATATTATTGAGCAGATTGTGGTGGAGTTCTTTGGCCACCCGCAGGCCTGTCCACTCCACAGCCACTGATGTGGCCAGACACAGTACGATACCCAGACAGCACAGCAGACTAAACACCAGCAGGTATGACGAGTGACTGAAACCAAAGTCCTGTGGGGAGAACAATGATGACACTTAAAAAATAGAGACCGGTCTCATGAAAATGTGTAAATAGTACGCCAAATAAAAACAAAAATGTGGTATTGTTACGCTTTCATGAGTTCAGGTTGCACTATCACCATAATCTCAAGCCAACACGTTTCGACATGATTATACTTACAACTAGTGTTTCAGTCCTGCAGTAACTACAAAGATAAAGATAACCCAATCTAGAAGTTGTGGAAACCATAGCATCTCACACATTTGGTATTCACTATTTTAAACCAAAGTAATATTACAGCGACTATCACAAGACTCATTATGTTTAGTGATTATATCTAAAGTACTGTCAACAGATCCGTCATGTTTTTTGATGTTTGAAAGGCTACTTCGCAGATCGCTATCTTGAAGGGTTGCCATGTCCACTTATATCCACTTAATATGTCCACTTAAGCATAAGTCATGCTTACTATTTTGGCCTTGCTTATTGGGCTCAGCTGATAATTAATGAAGTTAGTAAAAAAGTTATTAAAGTAGGCAGGTGCAAGTCACTTTTTTATAGCAATATCTGGCAACACTAATGAGTAAAAACAAGACAACTCTGACATTGTACGCCAGACGCGAGTAGCACGGCACAATGTGACAAAATACTATAGAATCCGTTATAATAAGTGATACTGTCTACACTGGATGCAAGGTGGTGTGACAAAACAAATCCTTGACAGTAAGCTGATGCCTTGTTCTATTTATAATCTACTGAAACAAAGTTTAAGTGATTTTCAACAGTCGCTTTGTCGCATTCAGTGTAGACTGACTTTAGCTGCTGTGGCACTTGGTCGTTATCAGGTGGATTCTGATTGGCTGTCAATGTTTTTATCATTTATTATCTGGAAAATCTAATGAAAGTGATTCCGACAGTATTGTTTCTCTGTGAGGTTATCATTATAGTTGTGTTGTGGACTTACCAATTCTCACAGAATAAGAATGATTATTAACACTTTACAGTAATAGTTATTGTTATCGTTATTGTCCTGGATGTCAAAGGCCTTGAGTGTATTTACCAAAAAAGCTGCAAAAATCCATAACGCTGATGGTCAAAAAATCATTTAAATCACACATCAAGACTGAGGAATTTCTGACTGATATACTGCAACCCTCCAAATGCTAATCGTACACGCTGTAGAAATAACAAACTGAAAGAAAATCAATTGGCAATCAAAACGACTAAAAGACTATTCATTACCTCAGAACTCCAGCAGAGAACATCAATAATGAGAATTAACTTAAAAAGAAAAGAACTAATTAGTGGAAAATCTGAATCAGGGTTAAATGTACTTTGCATTCTGCATGGCTGTTTAAAATTCGCTGAGCAATTTCTTAAGCAGTGATGGAGAGATTGATCGGAAATAAAAATAGGTTGATAAGATGACCTGCGTTGTCTCTGAGGAGCATGTGAAGTGGAAAAAAATAGATTTTTTGCGCTTATCACACAGAACAGCTGTGTGCAGAGAATCCCATGGGACGGTGAAGAAATTTAAGCAAAACCCATGTGCTGAACCTGAGAGTCTGCAAGAAAGGCAGAGCTCTGAAGGACCACCGGCTTCTTCTTAGCAGCACAGTTTTAGCCATCTGACTGAGTCAAGCTGAGGTTTATTAGATAAACGTCCTCGCCTCTAACCCTTAACAACTGTTAAGTAGCCTTACTGTGTTATCTGAGCTGTCAGAGCACATGCTAGCTCCAGGCTGAGCCCACCACAACACGCTCTTCCTCAGTGACAGCGGTGGTCTATTAATAAAGTGATAAGACTGCTTCTGTCTCTTAACACCTTCTCTTGTATTTTTCTTGTGTGCTATTCTCAGTGTTTTTGTGCCTAATGGACATATAAAATGCCAGTAGGACATTACAAAATTGGCATATTTATCATGGAGAATTTCAATAACGCAAGCGGCCAATGAAATCATACATCAAAGCTGTCCAAGGTTGAGGAACTGTGCCACTTTAGCAGGTGCAAACCATAAATTATGTAAATCTTAAGCCTAAATCATTCAAGAGAGCATACACTTTCCAAAGTAGAAATCAAGCCATATCAAAAACAACCACCAAGTAACCACCCAGCATTCTTCAGAAAGTGTAAAAATCATCTATCTTTACCTGCACTAGGGAGCAGTTATGTGCAGCTGCATCGATTTTGGCTGTGATGACTTTGGACGTCCAGTGAGCGAGCCAGTAGTCGATGGCCACCAAAATAGAGTGTTTGAGGAGCTGGGACAGCAGGAGCAGGAGAAGCAGCAGGAGGCCTGCTGAGCTCAGATACGTCCCGCAGGATCTCCATGGGATGGTGGCTCTGTGCCTCATCACTCGAGACAGGTTATCTTCTTCATCGCTCTCCACAGACTGTTCTATATATAGGAAAGGGAAACAGAAATACATATTGATAGATATAGATTGTGACAACTTCCCAGATAGATAAACAGAGAGATGATGTGACAACTTGTGCCTTCTGACATTGATATAAAATATCCTTGTCCACAGTACAATCTTTTGAGCAAAAGCAAATTTAAAAAGCAGCGTCACACTGGCATTTTAAAACCACAAGTGTAGGTGGATGGCAAAGAGGGGAGAGATACAGAAAGGAATAAACATGAGAAAAAGGCAGCAAAGCCCTTAGGCATGTAACACTTGAACCATGCCAGGAATACCCTTGAGTAGTTAATAGCACAGCACATTAGCCATCATGAAGGGAAAAAATGTGCTACTACCTACTATGGTTTAGGAACTCAGCACAATCTCAATGCTGAGGAGACAGAACCATCCCCTCATTCATTATTCATTCATTCCAGCATGGTCTGGGCCGTCAGCAGATGATAAATGCTTTAGCTTTCTCTCCCATGCTACAATTAAAATCGACACTGTTTAGTGAACTAATCGAAATAGGACCTGGAGAAAATGATCTGTTATTCTCAATGGCAGTTGAAGTCAACTGACCAAACCCTGTATCCTTGGTTGCAACCAGAGGATACTAAAATGGCGTTTTAACAGAGAACACTATGTGTGCAGTGACACTTCTGGATCACTTTCTGGTCACTTTTTCAAGCAAAGCTGCACTGCGAAGGCCAACCTTTCGATATAGATTCAGTACCGGAGTATATTGAAACTTGGCCAACTGCCACATGACTGGCGCTCAGCCTATATCTGCCATCTAGAGAAAACTTGATTGCTGTGAATCATTATTTCCCTCCAGCCCACGAACACAGGAACTCTTTGATGCACTGAATAAAGTGGCACTAGCATTATCCTCAAAACCAATGCTTCACAGCAGGGGCTCATATCCTGCACCGGAAGGGCCACTTTCCTGAAGATTTTAGAGTCTGTCCGCCAACAAAAAACAACACTATAGGTCATTTGTGCAAGCACCTTATTACGACCTATTTTTATGTTTTAAAGATAGACGTCTATCTATCTAACTAACTAACCCTAACCCTAATCAATCAAAATGTGTGTTTATTTAAATATAATAAATAATTGCAACCACACATAACCCACTCCTAAACTTACCCCTTAGTGAATAGTGAAAAATCATGATTTATAGTGTATATACATTTTATGAGCATGTGCGTACAAAACATTAATATGATTAATATTCTGTAGCCGATAGGGAGCAATTATAGAATATGCTCTAATGAGTCGTATTTCAGTGATTTGGATAAACGACTTATACAGGCATATTGGTTGGAGGACAGGTTGAGATTTTAGCTGTAGTGGCACCTGCCTGCAGTAATCCGGAAGACCTTGAATAACTGGTTCAAGTGTGTTTGATTAGGGTTGGAGCTAAACTCTGCTAGATAGTGGCCCTCCAGGATTAGGTCTGGACACCCATGAATTACAGGCTTTATATGATGCCTCCAAGTCCTCCCGTGAAGTTCCTACTTGCAAATTATAAGCTACAAACTTGAAAGTAATGTGCGTTTGGTGTGTAATTGATGCTGTAAGGCAGTGGTGTCCAGTGTTACTCCTGGAGGGTGTAGGATTACAAATTTAAGAATCTGTTTAAGATCTGCTGATCCTACATCCTGACAAACATCACGTGAACATGATGGCATCACTGAAATTATTAGATTAACTAGGGTTTCCAATAAAGGGGTTTTGCAAGTCTCTGATTTTTCAGCCCAATCTCATGGCAAGTCTTACATATTTTACGAGGTGTCTAATTCATAACATTTTTGCTAAATCGTACACGTTTTACAAGTTGCCAATTCATATGAATTTGTATAATTTGACCTACACTTAACCCCGTCCCTAAACCTCACTGGGGTTTTAGACAAATCATATAAAACCGTACAAGTGAGGTCGTACGAATTTTTACGAATTAGCCACCTCATAAAATACTTACAAATTGGTCGTGAAACTGTGTTGGATTTTCTTACTGAGAGTGGGAATGTTTACATGGCTTTAGTTCTCATGACCAGGTGCTGCTTAAAGCAGTTGGAGAACTGCTATCTTTAGGGACTAGGTTTGTTGGAGCTCACAGTAGGGGTGTATTGTTCAATTTGTTCTGTTTCTACCATGGGATTGTCATCCCGTGGTAACTAGGAATTCACAAGCTCCAGCCTGGATCCAGAACA
>JAUMHE010000085.1:12721407-12736780 GCA_032359235.1 Enteromius mattozi | reverse complement strand
GTCTCGTCTTAGTCATGAAAAAAAAGGTCGTTGACGAACATATTTCGTCTCGTCTCGTCTGACGAAATTAACACTATTTGGATGTTTGTTAAAGGTTGTATATCTTTACCTCTATTTATTAAAATGTTTAGCATTCTTTAATAAAGATTATTGGATATTCTCATAAAAACAAATGTCAAACTTTGCACAACCTTTATAGGATCTACATTTCCAATTTCCAAGACCTATCTATTAATGTTAATAATATTAATGTATTTTCTCTGACGATGTGTTTTTGGCAAGAAACCAGTGGTAAAAATATATGCACGCATATTTTGTTTCCTAGCAAGCACGGCTGAAGTGAGGCTGAAATATGAAAATGTTAATCTCAGAGCATTTTTGTCTGTACTTGCTGAAAATCATTTTGAATATTAATCTATGATTTATTGAACATTGTGAATATTGCATTTATTTAAAAAACAAAACAAACATATACTTTTAAGATTATATACAAAAAAGGGTTTAAAAACAATAAGTCATTTTTAATACTACTTTAAATTGTTGTTGTTTTCTCAAAAAACAAAAAGTTTTCTCTTTAAATTAATTGAAATTTTGTTTTGGTTTTTCTGAGCAAAAACTAAATATCACACATTTTCCCCTGATTTCTTAATTTTAATCTTGTCAGGTATATTTACAACAAAAATCAATTTATGACACATTAATGTGCCACTATCCACTACCCCTTCACTCATTTGTCAGTAAGATTTTTTTACTCATTTAAAAAGACAACAACAATCTGCTTCTTTAAGTCAGAATATACATGTTGTTTGAATTTTTCCATAAATATTAAGTTACACTGAATGACAACGTAAGATTATTTCAACCAAATTTTGACATTTTATTCTCCAAAAACATATTTGAAACCTTAAAAGTAGACACTTTAATTATATTTAATGTGCTTTCTATGGACATAAAATCTCTTTTGTGAATTTCTTTTGATGTGGACATCTTAACGTCTTTGATAGATATAATTACAAATTAGTTAAAAAAAATATACCACTGATACCAATACTACTGATGTCTAATAGAAGCCCGTTTCTGCCACTGAATAGAAAAAAAAAAGTTATTGCTTTTTATCTCACAATTCTGAATTTCACAATTGTGAGATAAAGCACTTGACAAAAATGTTAAATAAATCCGTTAAATGTTAAAAATCTATTTTCACATATTGTTTTACATTTTATATTTATTAAATTTTAAATATTAATTCTAATTATTTTTTTGGACTTTGCAGTTGACAATCTAAAATAAATCAGCTACATTTGGTTTAACACTATTTGCAGTGAAGCCTGTAGGCAGTGATAACTCATAATTCTGTGTGAATTTGGCCAGCTGGGAGATTCACATTTTATGTTCCTGCCAAAATTGCTGCTGATACAATTGAGAGTGTGAGCTGCTATTGCTCACAGTTTTAACCAATATTATTTTTTACTTTAATACAAAGAACCCTATTTTTATAACCCTACATGACATCTCAAACCTGACCCTGCATGCTTGCTCTCAGTCTGTCTTACTATTCTCTGAGGTAATTGTGAAAGCTGAATAATCTTACTGGATATGGAGGTGTAGAGGGCAAAGGTCTGCAGGCTGGTGAGCTCTTTGCCCCGGGCCTCCTCCACACTCGAGCAGAAGATGTGCTCCCAGGCATACAACTTCAAGAGCTTGATACCCCTCAGTAGTTCATTGGTCTTCTTCAGCCGCTCGCTGGAATATTCCTGATGCATAAATTGTACATTAGTAACAGTGCTCCTAAAATCTCCTGGGTCTTATTTGGGCTCAATATTTGAGAGGTGTATCATTTCGACAAGCTCTGGCTTTCCTGCACAAATGTCATCTGTATTTGAACAAAATCTATATGTGCACATTTACTTAAGACATGAAACAAAGTAAAGGAGCTCACCAATGTGCTTTTCTGTGCATCTGATAACTTGGTCGCCACAAAGTACTGAACCGGAGCCAGGAGGGTGATGACCGTGGCCCCTATCAAGGCACTTACTCCCAGGAGGTAGTAAAGGAGAATGATTCCTACTATGATCTGAAACCAAGAGGAGAATGTTGCCCTTTTATATTCAGTAGCACGTTTGTCACAGTAAGTGATGAAGATAAGGTTTATGGCAAACTGCCTGGTATTTTTATGATCAGGAAAGTACGAAAGAAGCTGTATTTTCACAGACAACATCTTTTTGTATGATTAATTACTTGTCTTTTAGCATTGCAAATTATTAAAATACTACGTGGAAATTATTTATTTGATTTTACATTCGTTATATATATATATATATATATATATATTTTTTTTTTTTGTATTACACTTTTAATAGAGTATATATAATTTTCACAGCATTTTTCTTCCCACAAATAATCAAATTATCATGGAAGTTTTAGAGTTTAACATATTTAATTATAAATAAATAAATAACATTTTCAATAATAATAAATAAATGTTTACATAATTTTGATTAATCATTACTAAGCATTATATGCTTATGCACAATTTATAAATGAAATATAATTATAAATATAAATTACAAATGTATATTATCATAAAGTATAATTCTGTACAAATGTAAAACTGGCAAGTTAAATTTGTTTAAAAATTAACAAAATATATGAATGTAAATATTATACAATAATATTATAATTGAGAGGCTGAGTATGTGATTTATTATTAAATATGCAGTGAGTGAGAAAAAAAAAATGTTGTTCACTGAAAATAAAGGAGGAGCCTTGGGGAACTAATCAAGATTTGCACAAAGGTAGTCAACATGTAACCCCAAGAGCGGAGTACGTGCCATACAAAATGTATAGGGACTTCAACTTCCTAGTCTATCTTAAGACTTCCTGTTTGTGAGATTCAAATGTGTTCATGTATATACAATTTTTCTCACAACAAATGTTCTCTGGGACATTATTTCAAGAGTATAATGACTTAATTATGGGGCTTGTTGAATTTTCCCCCCTTCCATCAATGACTGCATTTTTATTTAGCCTAAATGAAACACTTATGCCCTCATCATTCAAGAGCCCTGCTGACAAAGAAACATTTCTACAAGTGACACTCCATTTTACACAAGATGAAGCTTTTGAGGACAAAAATACTGTTATACAAAGACTAAAAATAGATCTTGCAGAGGTATCTGACATTTCACACTGTCTACTCTCAGGAGAAACACGCTCAATAGCAGCAGGAGTGTGAAGAATACTGAGTGGCCCAGCAATGTTTTTACACTTTCTTTTGTTCAGCTCAAGATCTGTCTGCTGTAACCAACTCATGTCATGCCATTCAAAGATAAGATTCAGTCTGTTGAGAAATTATGTTAAAACTGATATACTGGCTATTTATTTTACATGTGCTAGATTACGTCCAGTAATCCAATATAGGGGACGACGTGCTGTTTTGCATTCCCAGTGAATTTGAATGAAGTTAAAGATTAGGTTTAGTAAATTCTTGGACAAGTTTTACATTATCAGAGCCATCAACACAAATTTCTAAACCCAAAATTACACAAAAGGTCTATTTTTCTTATTCAAAACTCAATCAAACTGAATGTGTGAGTGTAATCTTTCAAAAAAAAATTACAAGATGAATCACAATAAAGGATTTTCATTGATAGATAGCCCTAATATTAATTTACAAGTAGAAATGACAACACAATTATAAAATAAAGCAAAACAAAACAACAAAAAACAAAGCAAAGCAAGGAAAGCAAACAAATAAAACAAGACAACACAAGACAAAAAAAACACTGAAATACAAAACAAACTAAGAACTTAAAGCAAAACAAAACAAACAAAGATAATACAACGCAAAGCAAAAAATGAACACAAAACAAAAAAAGAAATATAAAACTAAACAAAACAAAACAAAAAAAAACTATGTTTTGTTTTGCGCAGTATTGTTTTTTTGTTTTTTGCTCATCATCAAAACAAAAGACAAAGCAAAAATATAAAACTAAAAGGAAAAAAACAAAAAAAACAAGACCACACGACAAAACAAAACAAGAAGAAATCTACAAACAAAACAACAACAAAAAACTAAAAGGAAAGTAAAACTAAATAAAACAAAGCAATTTGCAAAACAACACAAAGTGAAGCAAAAATACAAGACAAAATCTAAAAGTAAAATGAAACAAAACAAAAACAAAGCAAAAACACAATTCAATGCAAAACAAAGCAAAGCAAACCAAACCAAAACACAAAAAGTAAGGTGGGTGTCTTTGAGCCTTTATACAGTCTATAACTTACACTACATTACATATATTGACCAGTTTTGCTGCAGTGTTGGGATTTTACTGGATTTCCAGTGTAGAGTCACTCATCTAAATTTAAAAAAGTATGCACCCTATAAGAAAACAGATTAATAAGTCTAAGTTAAGATCAGATTTGAATTCAGAATTACTTTAACTCTTGCTGGGACTGGACATGTTGGACTTTTCTTCCTAAGTGGGTCAAGCACAGATAACATCCCAGATAAAACCCATCTGAGGGAATGGGTATTTAAAAACAGCTTCTCTGAGGCAAATAAAGCAATGCGATTGAAACATCTGACTCACAGCCCATTCCCAACTCAATATTCCCCAATGCATTCAGCTCTTTAGAGACAGGAACCTCATGAGAGGCTTTACCTGAACTGGCATTGCGAACAGGTTGGGACACAGGAAGAAGAACCACATCAGCTGATTGGTGTCTATAGCGACGAGGTTACAGATCTGGCCCACTGTCATTCCCCCCATGGACATGTTGGAGGTGCAGAGACGCATAATTTTATTGAAGATCTTTGTCTGGAAGTGAAACCCCATATCATTATTGGCAGTGTTGGGGGGTAAAGCATTACAAGTAGCGTAATCAGATTACTGTCTCAAGCAACTAATAAAGTAATGCATGAAATTTATAACAAAATACTCTTTAAAATTACTAACACAAACTATTCTGTGTTCCCATTTATTCACATCTTCTGTCCCCATGTTGAAAGAAATTGGTAGTGAGGTGCAGAGGCACTCTCTTCAGCCTGAGGCTTATTCATTTTACTTTTGCCAAAAACATATACCTTTAAAGTTATTAAAATAGCAAGCCTAGCCAGGATGACAAGTAACACAACATTAGTTTTTTTGCACAATATTGAACTTTTTGTTTACTTTTTGCACAATATTGTACTGTACCCACATTCCCTTGATCTTTTGACATATAAGAGGTCATTGTAATGTAAAAGTACTGAAATCTTTGTCATTAGTCTAAATATGGGATCTGAAAATGCTTATATTGAAGGCAGTCTGCTAGACCAGTAGCATCTCACTCAAAAATGACCAAAGACTTTCAATATTTTTCCTATTTTAAACTTGACTCTTCTGTAGTTACATTGTGTACCTGGTGCAGTGATATTACGCAGTGCCTGAAAATGCTGGGGACTACTTTAAGGTGCTGCGTAATATCATTGCGCCTGCAGTATACATGGCACAGTAGCGAAAATCCTTGATTATTACGCTGGAATGATAATATAGTTCCTAGTTATATCGGTCTAGAAAATCACAACTTTTCTTTTCCCCGCAGATTTAGCACACAATGTAACTACAGAAGAAATGTTTAGAAAAATATAGAAATTCTTTGGTCATTTTTGAGTGTGACGCTAACGGTCTAATCAGATTCATTTCTGAAACTCACAGGATCTTTTTATAGTACAATGACGTCTTATAGGCTATGTCAAAAAATCAAGAGACAAAAATTACTTCTAAATTAGGGTTTTTATACAAAAATAATTTTTCCCAACAATTATTACTTGAAGGGACTCGGTCAGTTAATCAAAGGTTATGGAGTCAGTGAAGTCTCCGCTGCTCTGACCTGAATGGCTCCTCTCAGATTGATTCCAGTCTCGATGGCCACGTAGTAGGAGGCCTGGAGGAAAGTCCTCTGGAGGAGCAGAGCGAAGAACAGCAGAACAGCGAGGACATAAGCGTTAGCGAGAAACTCCTGGGAGGAGATGAAGTACATTCCAAGATGCTTCACCTGAAATACACCAAATCATTTAGTGTCAGCCAAGACTTCCTCTGTAAAACTACTTAGGCAATAAGAGGTTCTGGTCACATTACTTCTCAGTTTTTAATGCTACTAATATGAGTATTTCCCTATGGTACTACCCTGTCACCAATCAGCAATCTTCCTCTAAAGAGAAAGCACAGGACACTAATTATATTTCTAATATATAACCTATATCATATAATTAAAGATTAGAGTGGCAACAAATGAGTCAATTAAACCAATGAACAAGAATCATTAATGGCAGAACAATAAGTCTCCTCACTGCATTTTCAACTTATGAAATAAGCAATAAAAGGAAATTGAATCACCACTGTACAAATGTGTAAAATTAATCCAGAAACTCATTAAAGTTTGCCACTGGCAAGTCAATACAATTTCTAAAGTGAATTACCGATTTTAGAGAATTGCTACTTTGAACAACACATCACAGCTTTTTGTTTTCTCTATTAGAAATCGTATTTGAAAATGCCATAAACATAAATGAATTATGACACTCAGTTATTACTTTCAGCACATGTGCCTCCCCTCAAAGTTTTATTAAAAAGACACCAAATGACCCAATCTATCTACAACAATTATAAAATATCCAAAACGTAGCAAACAAACAAATAAACAAAAAATAATAAGCGCAAAACCACACATTTACAATAAATTGTGAAAATATAAATTAATATATTAAAAAAAACAAAAAACAGGACAACTACTTTCTAAAGCAAGAACTACTCCTGATGAGTTATAATAAATAAGTTAATATTTATAAAAGTTATAATAATTAAGTAACAAATAAGTTTGAGTGTGGTAACACAATAATTAATTATTTAAGCATTATAATTAAATGTAATTTTCTATGTGGATTGTTTCTATATCTTATATCATGTCTTGCCATCACTGACTCCATGTGGTGAAGTGGGTTACATCATACAAAGGCATCCAAACAAGCCAACATCGACATCCGAGAGCCAGACAGTACGCTGTTAAACTTTTTAATAATTGATGACAGCAGCATGACGATCAAACGCTTTGTAACACAAGATGAAAATGTTACATGAAAAGATGCAGCCATAGCTAGAAATGAGTCCCCCACTGCAACGGTGTCTAATTTTATCCTCAAAATACAACAAAAGTACTTTTTCAGGGCAAACAACAAAAATACTAGGAATTTCATTTCAGCTTTTGCTTTTGGACCAACCAAAATTCTGCCTTTATTCTTGTTAGATTTCTATGTGGCTCAGATATGCGCAAAATACATGAATTTTCTTACTGGTGGCTGAATGGTGTGGTTCTCTTTACTGAGATGGTGCACGATGCCAGAGATGCAGAGCGGCCCAGCAAAGCCAAGCAGGTCTGCCATGAAACGATAGGTGATGCTGAGGAGGAGCGGTTTTCCGAAAGCCTGTCGCAAAGCCGTCCAGATCAACTTAGGCCCTTGTGGCTGAATGCCTTGAGGCCTCTGAATGTAACAGAAATGTAAAGGCAGATATGAATAGAACCAAGATTTTCATGAATGCATCTGAATTATTCACTGTACTACAAGGGAGGAAGTCAATATCTCTGCTCCAGGCTTGCTGTGTATTATATACAGCACACAGGCAGCTACTCTGCCTTCTAACACAATAATCGTCATGGAAACTCGTAAGCGACTGATTTGGAAATTAGATTCCAGCATCTGAGTTAGCATGATGCTAGGCTAACTATGGGATTGTTAAGTGTAAAAGAAAGTAACTTATTTTCATAACGGCATCAGTGAGCTTGTAAGGGATCTTCTTATCTGCAACTGATACGTTTTGCTAAATTACAGTACTATATTGATATCTAGGAACAATCTTTGCTTTCAAGGTTGTTTTCTAGCTTTCAGAAAAGGATCTTTTCTTTACTAAACAGCTGCTTAGTCATACAGGTACCACATTTTCTCTCTTATGTCTTATGGTTATGAAGATTAATGACTAAGAACTTATTCAAACAAACAAACACTTTACATTGCGAATGTTTTAGAAAAAAATGAATTTACACTGAGAAATTTGAAAATAAGCTATTCCTTCCTTGTGGTTTGTTATGCTAATATGCATTTAAAGACAGCACATATGCATAATTACAGTGCTGCTATGGATTGTTCTGCACTTTAAATGCCTTTTTGCTATTTTAGTGGAGTTGTTTCCTAACGAACAAGCACCGTTGTAGTTTTCAGCCACGCATTATTATTTGAAATGTAATTAAACACAAAACTGAATCTCATTAGCTCTGACCCTGCAATTTTTTAAACCAAACTTGAGAAGGTTACTGTGACCTAAATACAATTTTGTGTAATGAAATATTTTCGGAACATTCAAAATATTCAATTCTTTAAATGCTTTAATCATTTTTATATGAATGTTAAGGGAACAAAAGTCCAACTAAAACGTTTCTGATAATAAACTTTGACAAACGTTTGTGTATAACTTTGAGAAAACCTTGCCAGAACATTCTGTGAACATTCCCTGTTAGCACATAGGTGCATTTCTGTTATTAAGTGAAGAAAAATTCATGGCAGGGATTGATTTTATCATTTGGGAATTGATTAGATGGTGAAAAATGGGTGTTGCACACCAGAATGGATCCGGATGTGACGCAAATCCTGAACTATAGCACTAAAGGCCAGAATGCATAATATCTATCATATATTATGGCCATTACTGGTTCATTACGAGACGTGTCACTGTGCTCGTGCTGCACATGAAAACTGTCACATTATGAACTCTCACAATATCCGTTTACCTGGAATTGAGCGCACAGACACGTAGCTGCACATGCCACATGCTCTTTACCCCCATGAGAACAGAGATGCAGAAGTCCTTCACCCCGCTGAGGGTCAAAAGGTCATTGCATTCACAGAGAAAAGAACAAGAGTGTTCTGAAGACACGTACGCTCTAGACATAAAATTAAAGAGGTTTTCCACATCTGTCTTCTTGTGGTTTGTGACGTATGTGACTTTTCACTTCATCTTCATCATCAAAGAGAGAGACGCTATCCAATAATCCACCGAGAACGGATAAGCAGATGTCTTTTGTGTGTGACTATTTATGAAATGCTATATTACCACGGTACTAATAATGCAGTAATTTTACTATATTATTCATATAATTTTATATATATATATATATATATTAATGATCAAATGATTAATCACAATAATATATGTGTGTGTAATGTGTATATTTATATATGTATATACACTTTCAATTCTGGTTTTAACAGTTCCATACTTTTGAAGACTGAAATAAGGACACAAGCTAGCATTTTAAGCACTTTAGTAAATGTTCTTTTAAATTGGCTTTAGGTTAAATGCCTGAAATATGTGTTTAATACAAGATATTTCACATTTTATTCTACAATATAAAACATCAGTAAACCTTGTAATTTTTTTACAACTCTTACTAACAAGTGCCTAAATGAGACTACAGAGGCTGTCAGGGACATTAAACGCTCTCATCCACTCACTAATCTGCATTAACAGCATCGCTGTGTGCATAACGGTGCCTTTGGAAACTATTCTAACTTAAATACAGGGATTTTTTTTTTGCTTTTTAAATAAAGACTTAGAGCGTAGATTCTAAACAAACTACTGTATACTGGCTCTGACACTGTAAAGGGTTAGCACACCTAAAAATGGAAATTTTGTCATTAATTACTTACCCTCATATCGTTCCAAACCCAAACCTTCATTCATCTTCAGAACACAAATTAAAATATTTTTGATGAAATCTGAGAGCTCTCTGATTCTCCATAGACAACAATACAACTGAAATGATCCAGGTCCAGAAACGTAGTAAATACATCGGTAAAACAGTCCATGTGACATCAGTGGCAGTTTTTTGCGCAAAGAAAACAAAAATAACAATTTACTCATCCATTCTTCTCCTATGACTTGCATCTTCCACCAATTTAGAGAGGATCACAATGCAACGTATACGCACATTTCAGTTGTATTGCTGTGTATGGAGGGTCAGATATCTCGCTCTCATTTAATCAAAAATATCCTAATTTGTGATCAGAAGATTAATGAAGATCTTATGGGTTTGGAACAACATGAGGGTAAGTAATTAATGACAAAATTTCCATTTTTGGGTGAGCTAACCCTTTACAGTGTAAGAGCCAGTATACAGTAGTTTGTTTAGAATCTACGTTTAACTTTTTACTTTTGTTGATTGTATTTAGGCTTCGAAATCCATAAAAATCTTCTTTTACTCATTGTTTCCTGCCAGATCCTTGTAAAAGGTCAAATATAATGAAAAAATATATATGAATGTTTCTTAAAATGTACCTTCTGAGCTTCAAAGGCCTCGCGGAGCTTCAGGTAGTTAGTTAGAGCTCTCATAGCGATTGGTAGCTTGCCAATGACCTTCAGATCGATGGGGCGTCTGTGTGCTGCAGTGATGAAGGTGTTCATCCACCAGTATGTGCTTTTGGAGAGCAGGTTCACGAACGGCTGCAGGAATCGAACCCCCAGGTCCTGTAAATCCTCTGGAGGCTTTACTTCAGTGGGGTGTGCAAAACACATATATCGCTGTAGAAAAAAGAAAAAGAAAAAAATTAAAGAAAAAGCAATGCTTCTAATCTCAACACTGAAGAACATAATTTAAAAACAGTGAATTTGCTTTCATAAATCTCACAATGTCAAATAGTTTGATGACAAAACACAAAGGAAAACGGTTTCTGGACTGTTAAACTTCATGGCTTTGGCCATTCCATAAATATTCTATTCAATTTAATTTTATAAATGAAGAGTTTAATTAATGAAAGACTAAATTAAATGCTTAAGACTAATTCTAGGTTGCTTCACATCTAAATAGTTAGAAATGAATGCAAATTCAAACTATTTTATTACATTATATTACACAAAATATTATATTATATATTAGAAGTTACAAATATTGAATGTGTAATGAATCCAAGTGCAGAGTTTTAATTCATCTTTTGTTCCCCCTTTTTAATAACTGGCCAGTGATAGCTCAGAATAATTACATTAGCACAAAGATATTGCACAAAACATCCTCTGGTGGAACATGTGATCCATTTTGTTAATTCATAAAATCATAACATAGCTCTCTGCACTATAACACTGCATTTATAATGAGACCATTCGTATTCACATTCAAAAACACATTTTCTCATTTCTGAAGTTCAGAAGCACCCATTTCCATTTACTTTCACTGCATGGAAAAGAGCAGCTTGAGCACTCTACTAAATATCTCCTTTTATGTTTTACAGAAGAGAAACATCATCAGAAAACAAACAAGTGGGAGAACAAATACTCTGTGCTTCCACAGATAAAACTTCAGAATCCAGATTAAAGATATTGAATTCAGATCACCCCCAATTCCCTGCAGTCTGCCGGCAGACGTGATCAGACTGTTGTATTTTCAGAGGCAGACAATCACAGCCAGAGGCTGAAGAATAAGAGAAATCAAAATGGAGAATGAAGAATCAATGGCCAGGAATATAAATGACAGACACACAATCATTTACCCTCCTCAGGATGACGTTGATCTCCACGGCCAACAGCAGGCCATACAGCAGCGTCAGTAAACCTGTGATCCCGAAGCGCAGCTGTCTGAGGCCGATGCCGTGCTCTGTGTACTTGGCAAACTTGATTGTTTTAGAGCCAAACGCCAGAACCCAGTAAATGAGCAGAGCTGTGAAAGAAAAATAAATATAATGATATATAACATCACATTCTCTATGCCCTTCAGCAGGTTTAGCTCAGCAAAAAGGGCTTCTCACTCCAGATGTTCAGAGACAGGATGATAGATACGGTTAGAGTCTCTTTAAAACGTCCTGCCCGTCCTCAAAAATACTACAGTTGAGGAATGTGATTACAGGGTTGTGACTTCAATCTCCAGTCTAGACAATGTTCAGATGATTTGAAGTCATTGTGAAAAACAATTTTAACTTGGAAATGAAACTGTAGTTGGAAAATAGCATTGCACAAACAAGGACCATTAATCTGTAGCACTGCAATTCAGTCGTTTTTTTAGAAAAGTGGGATCTGTGTGAATATAGCTGGAGAAGTTCAATTATTCTTTCAAAAGAAGCAAACTTGTTATAATTGCAGTAAATCCCATATGACAGTTAATGAGGCTTTACATCACTGTTTAGAAAGTGATGTGTGTTATGAATTAAATGTGCATATCACGTTCAAGTAACAGAAAACTACTTAATAAGGAAAAGACACTATAAGGCGGACACGCACTCATCAGTAGTTTGGGGAAGTTGGAGGTCTCTATGTTGTGGTAGTAGATGATTGACGTGATGGCAGCCATGAAGGCCAAACAGGATGGCATATAGAGGTGCAGGTGGACCGACTGATTAAACCTGAGAAAGAGAGAGAGAGAAACAGTATTAGGCCCTGTTTACACTAGTGTGATTTAGTTTTAAAACTGCTATGGTTACGCCTATCGTTTACACATCATGCTCGTTGCTGTACCCATACTGTAGATATGTGTTGGTAGATTCTCCATTCGATCATGTCAAAGACGCAGACACGATTTAAATAATAGGGAATCTACCTATATATATGGTTGCACATGCATGAATGGTCATGTGACATTCACAATTTTAGGTTGTGTAGTGTAAACACAGATTGTTTCTGAAATGCAGTGGAAACGCCAGTGTAAATGCAGATCGTTTTCATTCTAAAAAGCTGTTTTAAAACTAAAATGCACTAGTGTAAGTGGGGCCTTAGACATGGACCAACATTTCTAATTCCAAATAGAAAATGAATGAATGATTTTTTTTTTTTTCAGTAATTTTCCATTTTCCATTATTCCTTTTTTAAGATTTTCATTTATGCATAATTAATGCATATTAATTATTGGTACTTTTTCCACATTGATTCAACTGATCAAAAGTGAGAATAAGAACATTTATAATAGTACAAAAATACATATTTTTTAAATAAATGCTGATTTTGAACTTTCTATTCATCAAAGAATCCTGAAAACAAAGCACGGTTTGCGCAAAAAAATGTGAAGCAGCACAACTGTCTCCAACATTGACAATAATAAGAAATGTTTCTTACAAGGAAGCTGGAAATTCAGCTTTGAATCATAGAAATAAATGAAAGTTTGCAATATATTCATCTAGAATAGCTACTATAAATGTATATATATATATATAATTAATCACATCCAAAAAAGTTTTTGTTTACATTATATATGTGTGTACTGTGTATATTTATTATACACATACAGCATTTATTTTGAAAATATTTACATTTATACATATACATATATATATATATATATATATATATATATATATTCATATTCTTATTTTTTTATTAGATTTATATACATATTTAATATATAACATAACATTTTTCCTTAATAAGTACATGCATGTGTTTGTATTTATATATACAAAATAAATATACACAGTATATACGCATATATTATGTAGACAAAAACTATTATTTTGGATGCAATTAATCGCAATTAATCGTTTGACATCACTAATATATATATATACATATATACACACATACATGACCTTTAAATGAAAAAGATGATGATGATTTTTTTTAATAAAAAAAAGTAAAGAGGATGTGCTTAACTGACAAAAAAAAAAAAAAAATCCTAATCATTTATATTGAAATGGTTTAAGTTTCATGAGATTCACACAGACTGACAGACATACAGACAGATGAATCGACACATAAATCTCACCCGTCGGACACGATGCCCTCGGCTATTTCACAGACGATGATGAAGAGCAGGATGAAGGTGAGGATCCAGCGGAGGTTGTGTCCGGGGAAGTGCAGCCAAGTGCTGTGATGAATGTGCACCTTGGAACTCTGACTCCCCCAACCTACAGTACAGTGATTACATATCTGTACAGCGCTTACCACAACATAATTCTCTCTGACAGGAAGTGTGGTAAACTATCCCTCAGGAACAAATTGTTTGTCTATATATGATCATCCTTAATAAAAATTGTCATACATGCACATTTGGCTGGTGCTTAGTGATTCTAACTTAAGTAAAAAAAAGTGTCTCAAAATCAATGTCCTTTCCAGGTTGCTGTAATAACACCGGGAGAGATTTTGCCCTTGATATCAATGGAAAGTTCAAAAGAACAATGTTTATTTAAAATTTGTTATCAGCAGAAACATGGACTCTGCAGGACGCAGAATTTTGTTAATCAAATATTCGTTCACAGAAAAAAAACAATTAAAAAAATTGTATCAATCAGCGATGATTCCAAATCATTTTGAAAATGAGTAATAGAAAGTGTGAGGTAGGTTGGTTCAGGTTAGTTCACTCTGACATTGGTGGGATTGTTTACCGTTGTTCTGACTCTTGTGGTATGGGTGAATAGAGCGACGTTCTTCCTGTAACTCGACTCTCTGACAGTACGATGGCTTCAGCTGTACATTCCAGCACTAAGGTCACATTGGTTTGTCTAAAATAAAAATGTTTCCCACAGAGGCTTGACAAACTCTATCCCAGTCTCTCTATGTGGTTCAGTAAACCACATTTGTGGCAAATGACTACTTGAGCAAAGATCAATTATGCAGTGTTTATCTTCGTAATTAATTGGCCAAATGTTCAAAAATGAATTTCAAAGAGCTCATTAATCATTTCCTGTCTGTTTCTCTGATCCTTTTACAAATAAAACATCAATCTAAATGGTCTGGTACACCTTCAAAAGTAAATATACAAAAACCTGCACATCTATCTATCTATATATCTATCTATTTGTCTGTCTCTGCCTGTCTATGCATCCACCCGTCTATCCATCTGTCTATATATTCGTCTAACCTTTCATCTGTTTATCCTCCCTTATCTATACATCCAACTGTATGTCTACCTTTCTGTTTATCTATCCATCTATTTGTCTGTCTATCTGCCAGTCTATCTATTTATGTCCATCTGTCTATCCAACTGTCTGTCTATCTGCCTGTCTTTCCATCTGTCTGTTTATTTATCAGCCTGTCTGTCCACCCATCGATCTGTCTGTCTATCCCCTTATCTATCTACCCATTTATCCTTTAGTCTGTCTCTCCATCTGTCTGTCTGCCCACCCATATATCTGTCTATTAAACTGTCTACCTATCCATCCATTAGGGCTGGGCGGTATACCTTTTCATACCGAATACCGGTGTTTTTTTTTTTTATGATATTCATTTTTCATATACCCCAATACCGGTGAGTGTATGCGTACAAAGCGTCGGGAACACAAAGCGATGGAACGTCCCGCCGCGGGTCATTGTTTGAGAGGGGGATTGTTTTGCAGTGGTACCAAACAAGCTGTATGCGTCTGCAT
>JAUMHE010000085.1:12666505-12685951 GCA_032359235.1 Enteromius mattozi | reverse complement strand
TCGAAGCCTACCTTATGCCGAAATTCCCTCGCCACTTTTCGCTCCATGATGATCGCGGGTGTTTTCCGGGTGTGTGTTGTTGTGTGTGTGCGTCAGTCAGTTAGCTGTGTGTGAGAGAGGACGGTGGAGTATCAGTGCCGGTCATAGGTCGATTCTGTAATACTGCTGTTAGCTTTATCACACGTACTTCTGGATTCAAAGTGCTCTCTAACACCAAACCTTTTCATTTTTCTTCTACACTGACCACATAAGATGGAACAAGCCACAGGCGATGTATGAACATCATAACTTGAAACACATTTCTAAAATAATAATATAAAGTAGTAAAAGCATACATTTCAAAAATAATCTTTCTGTCTGTGTCCGCTTGTCTCTATCTATCTATCATCTATCTATCTTTTTTCACATTTATTTAACAATACAACTTATGTCAAAGCAATTTTACAGTCTCAAATAGGAGAAGAGTGTGTAAATTATTTAAAATAAAAAGATTAAACACTCAACTTTCAGTTAAAGCCATTTCTCAGTCGGTTTGGTGCATTTCTCAGATCAGAAATGACAACTTGTTCAACCTCCACAACATCTTGTGCACATCATAAAAGCAGTTTCTCATTCTTTTGAACAAGTTGCGATTGGTTTGGTACATTCATGCAACTGATTATGTACATTTGTCTGTGGTTTCCTATATTTTCAGTTGCTAATAAAGTTGCTCAAAATGTCTCTGTGCAATAGTCTTAGCCTCTGTGCAATAGTCATTAAATGCTAAATAGTTGATAGTTGTCAAACGTATTTTTTACACATTTTGTAAATTTGCCATGAATTTTGCAAGTGAGTCTGAACTTTTATAATGAAAAGAATATAGATCAAACAATTATAAACCAGTTATAGAGGGTGCATCTCATGTATAAAGCATATATAGACAAAGGACAACTCATAAGTTATTCTGATGATGGATGAATTTCCAAAAAACGATCAACAGCCAAGAGGAAGAAGAGGATGAATGGAGGAAGGGGTACAGAGACAAAACAGAGGAAGAGGCCATGGATAGAGGCACATATTAGATAAAATAAAGGTTATTATTGTGGACTATTGACAATCACGGCCTTACAATGGCTGGAGGGTGCAGCTAAATTTTGGGAGATCAACCATACACTCAATAATTAAAACATTTCAAAACGATAATCGATATCCCACATACAGTAATGTGTAAATTTGTACTTTTGAGAGGACATACATGAGAAGCAGAGCCTTCTAACTGTCATCCTGTTGTCATAGTTTACATCAGGTAACACTACAGAGTGTTATATTGACATCATGACTAAGACATTAGACAATCTTATTTGTGAACAATGACACAAAGACGTTTCTTTCTGATGACACTATGTTCATTGACATAAATACTTTTGAGAGATCAACTAAAGGTTTTGAGTAAGTTACAGGGTTTAGCAGGTAATCCATTGTGTGGTGCTGTTAGTATGAATTGTTTTGAGAAATGCACATACTTCTATGCAAATATTAAGGATGATTTGAGAAATGCACCAAAGCGACCGAGAAAAACTGTAAAAAGTATCAAGTCAACAATATTGCTTCAAATTAAGTGTCCCCAACTAAGAAAAGAAGAAAAAAAAAAACCTTGATGCAACTTTATAACGTACCATTCAAAATGTGCAGTTAAGGGTAGACTAGACAAAACAGGACAGCAACTGCTTACAGTTCCTATCAGCTCCTACCAGTAGCGTTTTTAATCACACAGTATGTTTTTATACTGTAATTCACAATATTTTACCCTGTGTGTGTTCTACAGCCCTGTTCCGAGGGTTTTTGTAATTATCATTATTTATCACCATGACAAAACATTAGGCCCAAGACCACACACGTACACAGGATAATGTGTGTGCTCGTATGTGTCCTGAAGTTAGAGCTGGCATATTCTTGTGTGTGTGTGTTTGGGAGACAGTGTATGTGGGTGTGTACATGTGTGTCCGTGTGTGTGTGAAGTGCTCATTTTCAGGGGAAGCAGTCAGGTTGGCCCCTGCTGGTTCAGCTGTTGGCAGTGTGGTGCTCTTGGGGGGTTCGAGCCCCTGCGCTGACCCAAAGGCTTACAGAGAGGGATTACGGCCTGTAATACTATCTCATCAACCCAGCATCAAAACACACGGACGGACAAAACTTTAGAGGGCCAGAACAGAATCACTCTTCAGACTGAATTAAGCATATATGAATTTTAAAACACTTTTAAACATGCGATTTCATTTACAATAGCTTTAGAGTTTAATATGAAATGATAAAAGACTATGTCACTGTAAAGTTAAAAAAATATGTGAAATCAATCATATTCTCTTTTACTTTAGAGGGTTAAAACAAATGCCAAAAACAGATTTCATATTTAGCATCATATTAAATAGAAAAGTATAGCTATATTGCATTTATTAAAAAAATAAAAAATACATTTTCACATTTGCATAGCATTTCACTGTAATGTGTCTGAATGCTTTGCTTTTGTGTTTTTGCTTATCATTATTCTGACTAATACTGATGATTTTCATTTATGGAATGAAGTAAGAATAACCATGCATTTGTTAAATCTTATTATAACCCAATAATATTAAATCTATCTATCTATCTGTATATATATATATATATATATATATAAACACAAAATATTCTTCTGCGAGTCACTTTTGATAAAAGTGTCTCCTAAATGCATGCATTTAAATGTAAAACAACAGAATGTTACAAAATAGTAAAATTAATTTTAAAAGCAATTTGCCTAGATCCTTCAATAAACATGTCATACAAAACAAATGAAACCACACTTTTTCTGATGATAAGATCAAAACTTCACATATAGAATACTTCGCATCTATTCATACAAGAGGTACTATGATCAATGTCCTGTAGGTGGCAGTATGGGAAAGCGAGTATAGATGTCCCATCGGCGATGATCATGCATCAGCCCACTCTTACAGTAAGTTATGACACTCATGCATCATAAAGCAGTCAGTCTGTGCTGCAGCCGTGGGCTTAGCGATGACTAGACGGATTATTATATGCATACTCATATTCTGCATCGAGCTTTACTTAATCAATTAAATGGATATTTCACACCAAAATTAAATGCCGTCATTATTAACTCACCCTCCTGCCATACCAAACTTATAAAGAGTTGTTGGTCAGAAATGATGATTTAGTAACTGTAGTAGTATTTCTGTTTTCTACATTTTTGACTTTCACAGGCTTTTTTCAGTCACACCAACTTGCAGTCATCTTCCACCCAGACCTTGTGTTTCAGGCTCACAGGAAGAGTCACATTGTGAAGGTGTTGAAAGGGAACAGGCAAATGTGTTAGTCTAGCACTTAAGCTAAATGCTCTTGCACCTACAAAAATGTGTGTGGTTCGAGGTGTGTGACTCCAGCTACTAAACGTGTGGCCCACCCTGTGGTGGTTGAGCATAATATGAATGGAGCATCCACAGTTTCTTGTGTAAAAAATAAAATAGTAATTGTAAACATGCTACAATGCTAGTTGTTGTTGTACATCTAAAGGATTTGTTCCTTACTTTTTTTTCCACCAAATCTGAGTTTATTCCCACGCTAAAGTAGCTCTACAGGCCATAGTTAAACAAAAACAAAGTTTTCATATGTGAAGTTATCTGAGTGATTAATAATACTATTTACTTATTTGTAATTATTATTATTTCCACTAATACTGATGATTTTCATTACTGTAATAATGCATATACTTGAGTATTATTTCATTTTAAAACCATTTCTCTCAGGGTCCTTAACAAACAAACATGCCATCTATATGTGCAAAATCTGTGCATAACAAAACCAAACCAAATAAAACAATACAATTTCATATAAAAACAATTTACTCAAGGTGCTTCAACAAAACAAAACAAAACAAAACAACAAAACAGTATGATTTCATTTTAAAAACAATTTACTCAAGGTCCTTCAACAAAACAAAACAAAACAATATGATTTAATTTGAAAAAATAATTTACTCAAGGTCCTCCAACAGACAAACATAATATCTGTGAGCAAAACAAAACCTTTTACTTGATGATAAGATCAAAATATACTTCACCTGTCTAAAATATTCAGCTGTAATATAGGATTTTTTAAAATATCTTTTTTTCTCACATTTTATCATATGCCGGGCCAAATTAGCAGGTCAGAGTTTTATTCTCATGCTAAAGCAGCTCTACAGTCAATGATTAAATATAGCTCTAAAATGTTGGTTATATTTAGCGGTGCGATTCATCGTATTTTCGTTCCGTGAGGTGCTGGTAGTCTGTGAGGGATGTTGGGAGACGTGTGTCCTGGAAACTTGCTGAAGAGAAGCGCAGTACAGTGTTCAGAGTAACTCATGGTGGCCTGAATATCAGGTTCCTATACATGGCAATCCAACCCGATTCCTCCATCCATCTCGCTGTGTGACAAATTATGAGCTGCCTGCTATTACTGCTGAAGAGATAAAACACCACAAAAACTGAAGGATTTACATCCATGCTTGTGGTAAATAAGTCAAGGGGTCGTATGCAAAAGACAGAAAACAAACAAACAAAAAAATGTATTTCATTGCATAATCAAATCAATTTTATTTGTAATTTGGGATATTTAAGTAAATCTTTAATAGTGTAAAGCAGGGGATTTAAAAAGTCCCATATGAGTTCTAGCAAAGAGATTTAGAGACATATCTGACCTATTGACATTTACCTTGGTGAAATTTTAGTTTCTCAGCTGCAGTGACTGGGCACCTTAGTGTCTAAGTATGTCTCATTTAAGAATGTGAGTGTACTTCTAGGTTATACTCTATTTATGGTGTTATGTGTGTAGTACAATATGACATTTTCTTCATTTACTCATGTCATGACAATTAAAAATATATGTTTTAATGACACAGCTACAAGCAAGACACTTTAAATAAGCACTCATTTATTATTATTATTATTATTATTTTACCCCATATCTGGTTTAAACATTAGCTTTTAAAGCTATCCATACAATTTGCTGACAATAATATACAATATAAATACTTGAAATATGTTCTTAAGCCTTGTCACCAATGCTGGTATATCTGACAACAACCTCACAAAGAAAGGCCTGCTGTTTTTTGTTTTATTATTATTATTATTAAATTGAACACATTTTACATAACATTTTGTAACCAGCCATATTTATTTATTTACTTGTTTGTTTGTTTGTTTACTTATTTAATTGATGTTTTCTATTCAAACAATTATTTATTTACTTATTTTATTGATCATTTATTTATTTATTCAGTAATTTAGTTGTTTGTTTTGTTCAATTTTATACTTTTTTTATAATCTATCATTTATTTAGTTAGGGTTAGAGTTATTTAGTTTTAGTAATCACCTAATATCATTTGATCTGTCATCAGAAGATTTTTTTTTTTCTGTTTATATATGTTTATAAATTTTGTTATTTTTCAATAATTTATTTATTTGTCAATTTATTTATTTACTTTTTTAATCGCTCAAACCTTTAACATATTTGTTGTTTATTTCTTCTCTTGTAGTTTAGTGTCACCTGTTTTATGTCACATGATATTGGGCTTTTGAGGCCAGCAAATTTTTCATGACCTAGCATACGGCAAAGTCTTTACGGCATGCTTGATATATGCATTAAATGAATATCGTATTACACCTCCTGCATTATTCCATTGATCTCCATGATCATTGGCCATGGTTGGGTCTGAGGGAACAATGGCTGTGTTGATGGGACACGGGCTTCGCAGAGCTCTAGTCGTCCCTCCAGCGGCCCGGCCAGCAGCCGTGGGCTTGCACTAATGGGCGGGCGGGCGTACGGGCGGCAGGGCTGCTGGTAAAGGCTTGAGCACTGCAGCTGTCAGCTGGCACACTCCCACCTCACAGAGAAATGACAGCTTTTGTCAAAGCCAAACGCCTGCTGGGGATGAGAAGGCCTTTAATCACACACAAACTAAGATGCTGGAGGAGAGTTTACCAACTCCAGCATGCAACGCAATGTTTTACAAGCAGTGTTTGGAGATCTAATCTGAATGCTTTCTAGTGCTTTAAAGGTGACATATCAGGAAAATCTCACTTTTCTGTGTTTAAATGCTATAATCTGGTTATTGGTGCATCTACCAACCCAGAAAATGTGAAAAAGTACAACCCAGTAAAAGTTTTGGTAAGACTTTTCCTGCAAGTCAGTAAAAACAAACAAACAAACAAACAAACCAAAAAACAAGCCGATTTTTTACACCGATCTTACGGTAATTTGTACATATTTTAATAGGTGTAATTCATACGAATGACCACACCCAGCCCACTCCTAAACCTACCCCTTACAAAATCATGATTTATAGTGCATATACATTTTATGAGCATGTGATTTCTCTGGGATCAAACCCATGATCACATGATTACGGTACATATCATTGTATAACGCAATTATGCTACGGGGAGCAGCAGCTCATTTGCATTTAAAGAGACATGCACATTCTTGCACAAATCTTGTAAAAAGGCACATAGTAGGTCTCCTTTAGACTTAACAAATTGAGTCATTAAACCTGTCACAAAACAATCCTCTTCCATCCTTTTCATAATTTAGGACTCTTTTGTGAAATGTTTGTGTCTCCCATTGTTTCCACTTCCCTTGTGTCTCTGCCCCCTTGTTTATCACCATGGCAATTAATTGTCTCCTCCCCCTCATTATCTCGTTACCTTGTCTTTAAATCCTCCCAGTGTTTGCTAGAATGCTGCGGAGTATTGAGTTTGTCCCTACGAAGCGTTTCCTTGTGTTTGTTGTGTCTGGTTTATTGAGTGGATTTTCCGTGTACCGATCTTTGCCTTGTTTTGGATTTTTGCCCTGTCTTTCCCTGTATTGGAGATTGCTTGCCGTTCGACTGACCCTGCTTGTATTCTGGTCTTTACATTGCCTTCACTATACCTGTTTACCGTTGTTTCGAACCTGCCTGTTTGACCTCGATTATTGAATAAAACTTTCAGATGGATCCGCACGCCCCTGTCCCATTCGTCACACCTATACATACGAATCGCTGCAGTTTCCAGTTAAAATGAACACTAAAGGCACTAAAACTCCCACAACTTTTGTTTCTTTTCACACAATAGCATGATTTACAGGTACATTTTTGATTAATAAAGGCTATAATTTTCACATAATTACTTGCATTATGCTATGTTATGACTTCAAACTATTTTAACATCCTGCACGATTTGAAAACTGATACTTTTGAACGTTGTCGTCACATATACAGCTTCGTATGTATGAGTTTTCTAATTCAGTAGGTTTACTCGGTAGCTCATGTGATATGGCTTTGCACTTGCGATGAAAAGCTCTGGTTTGAACCCTGTGAAGCTCGATTCAACAAAACAGCTCAAATTCGCATAAGAAAGTTAAAATAACATGTCTGCATTAGCGAATAAAGTTTTACATTACTTTTGCATTACACTATTGGGTGGGGTTAGGTTTGGATTTGGTGTTGGAGATATTTCCAACATGATAGAGCATTAAACTTTAGCGACACTGGAGATTTGGATTCTGAATGGGTGCAAAATGTACCTCAACCAGCATAAAAAAAATGCTGCAATATGTACCTGTACCAACATAATAAAACAACCTGGTCTAATAAAAATATGTACCTCTGTGCACTTTTTGAGCAACGCCATTTTTACATGCCTTATTGCATGTTTCACCACAGTTTCACAAAGAAATGACCGCTGAGTGGTGCGAAAACACAGGTTCAATATGTGAATCCTAGTACATTTTTATTACGTTGACATATGTACATAATGCGGTGGTTCAGAATTGAAATATCCATGGACTGTTGCTAAAACTTAATGCTCTGTCAGGTTGGAAATATGCCTAAATCTACCCGATAGTGTTAACACATGGTTGCATATTAAACGTGTTTTAGCGCCACTCTCTGGACATTTCATTTTGAAACTGCTGCGAAACATGCAGTAAGGTACATAATTATGGGGTTGCAGAAATGAATGCAAAGGCACGTATTTCCAATGAGCCTGGGTTGCGTGATTGCTAAGGTGCTTCAAATGGTTTGCATAGAGTTGCTAATTTGTTCTGAGTTGTTTAATCCAGTTACTATGCGGTTGCTTGACTTTTTTTCCTTGGTTGTTGCAAGGTGGTTACTTAGGCAAAGATTAAGGTCATGCTGAAATTCAACTCACACAGCAGATCCAAAGCAGAATTGCACACTATATAATCTAAGTTGTCATCTGATGTAGAATTTCTCAATTGGTCCAAATGGAAAAATCACACCTCCGTCCCAGGGCTATCAGCGCCTCTTAACAGTCTTAACCTGAGTTCATGTTTCAGTGGGGGTTTGGGGTGTATCTGTTCTTCTTCCAAGAGCTGGATGCTGAGACAGGCCAATTACTGAAGCTAAAAATATGGCAGCATTTGTTTTAGTTAATGGCAAAGTTACACCCAAGGCCAAACTCCTGTGGCACAGAGCAGATAGAGTTTCGCTGCTGACCGCGCTGGATGCCTGACATACTGGAGTAAAGAGATGGGACGAGGGTCAGACACACTGCACCCTCTGAAGAGCTCAGTTACCTGCGTTTATAGGATGAAGTGACAAACAGCAAATGCTTTTTTACAGTGGGATTCATCATCCATTATTATCAAGTAAATAATATAGATGGTTTATAACACGCACCAGTTTAGCATAGCAGAACCTCAAGAAAAATTAAACTGAAAAAATTCAATCAATCAATTAATTACATTACAAAATAACACATATTATTACATACATTTTTTATATTTTATTAAATATGTACTTATAGAATCTATATAATTTATAATTTATATAATCTACACTACATTATACAATATATATATATATAGGTCAAAGACAAAGAGGGTTTAACCATAAAAACAGTAAGTATAATACTGCTTTAAATTGTTGTTGTTTCCCCCACCCCCAAATTAAACAGTTTTAAATTAATAGCACTAATTTTTCTTTGATTTACTAAATTTACCCACTAAAATGTAATTCAGTGTAACAATCTTGTCAGGCATACTTACAACAAAAAAAATATTGTATGTGTCAATTTATGACACATTAAAAGATGAATTAATTTCACTCCAAATATAAATGTTGTAATTTTACTTTTTTTTTTTTTTATATATGCCACTATCCTAGGATTTACCATTTTTTTACACAATAAAATTTTACTTGCTTTCTTATTCTTTTATATATTTTAACATGTACAAGTCAGAATTAGCATGTTGTTTGAATGTTTACATAAATATTGTGTTACACTGAATGACAATATAACATTATTTTAACCAAATTTTGACATTTTATTCTCCAAAAACTTATTTGAAACCTTAAAAGAAGACACTTTACCTACATTTAATGTGCTTTCTATAGACATAAAATTACTTTTGTTGACATCTTAACATATTATTATTATTATTAGCAACTGAATTATTGTACTTATTGTAATAATATGAACATGTTGCTAGTTACTATTGGCTAGTTACCAGTTTATAATGTGTTAGTAAACGTGTTGAGTGTTAATAAAACTGCAAGTTAAGGATTGTGCTATACGGTGTTAACAGATGAAGTGTGTGCATACCTTGATTGACACTGAATGGCCTGCACACACACACACAAACACACACGTTAGCGTATTTGAGGAGTGTGCCACCAATACAGCTCCATTACGCCAAACACATTTGCTCCGTGCCTTATTTACTGATCCCTCCATGCATTACATCAGCACACGCCACTATCCTGTTTCTCAAAAGTTGAAATATTCATCGCAACATCTGTTTAATTAAAGCCCTGGACATAATCTCCCGTGCCAAAGTTTGTAGATTTAGAGCTCTGCCACAAGTTATGCATTTACATCCCCCTCCTCCTTCTCTTTTTTTTCTTGAATGGGAGTTCTTATCTAACAGTTGTTTTATTATTTATCCTCCTGGCATTAGGCTAACAGTTGCTGTTGGGCCCTCTGCTCCCCCCGGCCCATGTCGACACCTGCAGCTGTCATTTCTGCCGTCCCCACAGCTACCGCGGCCCTCTCGCTGGCACGCTCCACCCCTCCTCCAGCGATGGGCCTCTTTGTAGGGCCCCTGTCTGAAGAGCCCGAACCCGCTGTGACAGAAGGTCAAACATTCACAGATACTTACATGAGCTGCCTGAAAGCATGAATGACATTCACTCCAGACATGAAGAAAGCCAAGACAGGAAAAAAATAATTCACTTTATTTAAATGAACTTTTTTCCCTTATTTTAACATGTATTTTAAATATATAATATAATATGTGACCCTGAAACACAAAACCAGTCTTAAATCGCTGGGGTATGTTTTTTAGCAATAGCCAAAAATACATTGTGTGGGTCAAAATTATAGATTTTTCTTTTATGCCAAAAAATCATGAGGATATTAAGTAAAGATCATATTCCATGAAGATATTTTGTACATTTTCTACTGTAAATATATCAAAACTTACATTTTGATTAGTAATATGCATAAGAACAACTTTAAAGGTGATTTTCTCAATTTTTTTTTTTTTTTTTTTTTGAACCCTCTGATTCCACATCTTCCAATAGTTATGTCTCTGCCAAACATTGTCCTATCATAATAAACCATACATCAATGAATTTCACTTATTTATTTAGCTTTCAGATGATGTCTCAGTTTTGAAAATTTCACCCTTATGGCTGGTTTTGTGGTCCAGGGTCACATTTATGTATACTGTAAAAAAAATATTCTGCATGAATGCATTCAGAAATTTTTTTTAGTGGTAAAAACAATTAAATTTCAAATAGGTCCTGTTCTTTTAAACGTTCTACTCATCAAAGAATACTGTTTCCACAAAACACATTGTGCTGATAAAAAGTGCTTTTCAGCATTTAAAATAAGAAATCAATATTTTGGAAGGATTTCTGAAGTATCATGTGACACTGAAGACTGGACTAATGATGCAAAACATTCAGCTTTGTATCACTGATATAAATTCTATTATATTTTCAATATATTCAAATATAAAGTAGCTATTTAAAATTGTAATTTTAGTGTATAATATCACTGAATATGTTTTCCAATAAATGCAGCCTTAGTTAGCATTTCTTTAAAAAACATAAAAAAAAAAAAATACATGCAATATAGATCTTATAAAATATTACTCAGACTTCATGCACAACAAAGTTGCAGCTATGCTCATTCACAGACATTTTGGCTTGCAAAAGCAGTATGAACGGCTGCAGCACTTTCTGAAGAACATTTGTGGATTAAAGGCTCACTCTCTCTTGGACTGGACTCCAGTACATCCGCAGGTACGGGGCTCTTGTTTCTGCAGCTGCCGCTGGGCCTGAATTCCCTGGGGGAAATCCTTTGCTAGGAAATGTTTGGTTTTGCTGCACTTCTTTGTCTCCATCTGATCTCTGCAGACCTGTCAGCAACGTCTTTGAACAGAGCAGATCACAAAGCTTATGAGAAATCTCTGAACAATATAATGAATCGTTAATATTTGATAACTTTAAAAATTTACAATCCTTTTAGGTTTATAGATGGTATTAATATATTGTTTTTGTTTTTTACCTATTTACCTCATAACACACCATTCCATTTACAGTACATCATTATAGTGCTATTATGTCTAACTAAACCTAATCCTAATTAAATTTGAATGATTTTAAAAAACATATTTAAATGGTTTTCACAAGTATATTACTGCATATATATCAGTGTTGCCAATTTGTTTGTGTTGCTACTTTGACACTCTTTCCGTGGGATGTTTTTCATGTCCACGGGTTGAAGCGACCCCAATAACATGATATTTAGCCCCTGGAAATCAACTTTAATCAGTGGAACCCTACCAAAAACGTGTATTTTACCCCACTGGAACATGAGTTTTACCCTGAAATCCCTTTTGAGTAGCGACTGAGCGGGTTTTGCTGAAAAAACCTGGCAACCCTGATATACATCCAAAATTGCTTATACAAAAACACACATACAAATACTGATGAGATCAGGCTATTAATGAAGATTATGTGATTATTACTTATTTCTGTATGATCTGAACCTTGAATAAAAAGGAAGCAATGCTTTTTTGTCATTTAACCCCTTTGAAAACTATTTACTTCAATTCCTCCTGAGGATTGAAAAGTTAATTTTTCAGCAACGAATTGGTCATGAGACTGTGTTGGATTAGCTCATTTAGCAAGGTTAGCTATGTCAAACATGATTACTAGGCCATGAAGGAAAACAAAATTAGCTAGAGAGCATCCTAAAACAACAATGCTGTATGTCAATTGAGCATTATTGAGCAGCCTACATGTGTGGCCACTAATAAAGCCTCCCGCGTGTCAGTCAGGACACTGTCACTTACCGTGACAATAAAACATCCAGTAAAGTCGACTGTTAGCCTCGACCTGGACCTACAAAGAGACAACAGCAGCTTCTCCCAGATGGTTTTCTACTCAATGAGGTGATTCAGGTTTAACACACACATATATAGTCTACACTTGTACAGCCCAGTGTGGAGACATACACAAGTGTCATTTATCTTTAAATATAAGGGCTTTGGTGTACAGTTTCACACTGTTTAAGCTGTAGTCTCTTGTAAAACAGTTGTCTTTTAGCAATGCTAATGCTATTGCTACAGAATCCAGCACAAACTGTCCTGAAATAGGGAATTAACTTCATAAGATCACTGCAAAGTCTTAACAATCCTAAATAATAATAATAATAATACTAAAAATTAGAATTCTTGAAATCTAATGACTTTCTTCACTTTTAAAATAATTGTTCAAACGTTGTAAACAAAGCCCTTGTGGCCTTGAATTTATAACTGAAACCAAAAGTACGTCTTACTCATCAGGCCTCATGGGATTTCATGGTCAAACTTGAGGTCAGAACAGACCACAGAACACATGGAGTTGATCTGTTCACTGCTGCTCTCTGACAAACTGACCTTTGGGTTTTTACAATAGGTAGAAACCAAATTCTTCCAGTCTTAGCAAGATCTAGAAATGTAAGCCAAATGAGCATACAGAAGCTATGACATGGTGTCCTGGGATTCCTGTTGACTGAGTTGTACAGTATGTGCTGGATGATGAAATCTGGTTTGGTAAGACTGTCAATCATACCTCTTTTTTGTAACTGATTTCATTTCATTTGCCTCAAAATAAACATTTCTCTTTCTAAAAATAAGTGAATAAGTATTGTATATTTTGTTGTGACATGAATTAAAGTTTATCAAGATTTTGCAAGATTCCACATGTAAATCTGTACAAAAAAATAACTAAATAAAATAATAATAATAATAAATAATAATAATAATTATCATATGACTTATGTAGAACACTTAAGGGCTGTCCCATAAACAGCTTCATTCAAAAGGCAGAGGTGCAGTCATATTAGTGAAATTTCCCAAACAAACAAAAAAAGTCTGCGGGACCAACTCAAAACAGTTTACAACCTGAAAGTATCTTAAAGATAAAGGTTTTTTATTAGCGTCAGTGCTTTCATGAAGAATCTTCAACATCCATGGTAACTTTTCAGTCCACATAACTTTCTTCATAGTGGAAAATGTTCTTTAGATTATTAAAATGTCCTTTGCACTAAGAAAAGCTTTCTTTTATAAACTGTTCACTGAAAGGTTCTTTGGGGAACCAATAATTGTTTGTCTGTGGTATCAAGATGAAAACCTTCTTTTGGAACCTTTATTTCTAAGGATGTTCCTATTGAAATGGATGGATTTTGCCCATGAAAAGTTCCAGAACAACAGTAAATGTGACCTGATATTTATTGTGGCCTTTTACTTTAATTCCTGTTAAAACAAGGAAACAAATCATGATAATAGATTTATTGTCATGCAGTTCCACGCACAATACTAGGTTGTGACCTTAAAATTCTCAGTATTAAAAATGAATCTTTGCAGACTGGGGTTGTTCCAGCAGCATCAAAGATTGCTGCCGTTTTCAGTGGTGTTACTAAAGGGTCAGTCTTGGGCTCTTTACTCTTTAATATTTATCTGTCACCACTTGGTCATCTCTTGAGATTTCTCAGCCTCCATTATCATTTGCATGCTGGAGCAGATTTATATACATTCAAAACCTGATGAACACCCTGACACTGCTTTTCTTTCTGACTTTACCACCGAGATAAAAACATAGACGAGTAATAATTTCCTGTGCCTATACAGTGATGAAACCAAAGTTTGCTCATTGGTCCCCATCATCAAATTTCAGGGTCTCTGTCTTTGGTATTTGATGTCTCTTTTTGGAAATCCAGAATAGAGTAGGTTACTGTAATGCCCTTTTAGTCAAAGTTTTTAAATCCACAAAGCTGCAATATGTACAAATTTTGGCCACCAGAATCTTAACTGGCAACCATAGTACTCCAAATCCTTGCATTGGCTCATGGTACAAAATAAAAAACAAAGGCAGTTCATGACCGCTTTAAGACCTATGACTGACAGAACTTTCTCTTCTTATGGTCCTGGCCCATAGGATTCTGTTCCTCTTGAACATAGGGAAGTTCAGACCCATGACATTTTTAAAGATGAACTTAAAACATGTTTTCTTAAACTTGCAATTGCTTATTGATTTTTTTTTATTTTATTGTATTTTTTCTTCTTATTGTGCTTATATTGTGTACAGTACTTTGAGAGTCTGCTTTTAAAGGTTCTTTAAAAAAAAAAAGTTAATTATTTTAACATTTTTATCATAGTGCATGATTTCTAAACTAATAAATGTTTATGTTTGCATCACATGACTATATATATGGCTTTTCGGATATAATAAACTTGCTCTATAGCACACCCGGTATAGCATTGTACATGTGATCTAGAGTGCTTACAAAAGTCATGAAGCTTGTTCTACTCATTTCACACATTTATCCAATAAGCATGAGTTGACTAAATCAATGTGCCAAATTGACCACACTCTTTTTGTAAATGATGTTACCCATCTAGCATATAGTGCGCAAGTCATATGGACTACTTTAATTGTGCTTTTCACACCTCTGTACTCACTGTATGATTTCATTACTGTATGTAAATATGCATATAATCTTCTCTTGTGTTCGACAGAAGAAACCTATTCTGAAAAAATCTACATGAGGATGAGTAAATCACTACAACATGAGAACCGTTTCATTTTTGAGTGAACTCTTTCTGCAACATGTTGACTTTGTCAGCCTGATTAGAAACACTGGTGTCTCATAGACTCAATCTGAAATGGAGCATCGGAGGCAAGGTGGAATCACAGTGAAACTTTGGCATTCACCTGCTGCAGCTGTCGCTGAAGAACCAGGCAGCATTCATCACGCTAACTCATGGCTCAACATCAGTGGAGAGAGAGTAACTGGTAAAGGACCACACGATTGCCACGGCACGCAGATTTCAAGTGCGAAGGGAGCAACATGTGCACACAAAAGTCTTTCAGTGCTGCAGAAATCCCTCCGCTCTGCTGCAAGGGCTCGAGTTACCTACACAATTTTCAAGGGGGTTTAACGTCTTCCTGTGGAAATCAATATATTCTCTGTGTTAAAATGATTCACGTCCATGATAGAAGCAGAGAGAATGTTGAGCCCCATGCCATGCTTGATGCCACCGCTGAAAGGCAGTACTTCAAAGTGATCATCCAAACTTTCTTCTGAGTGTCCTTCAAGGATCAGTCTCTTCTGTCCAGATCTTTCTCATTTAAATGAATGGTTTATGAAGAAATTAGTTATATAATCTCTCATTTTGCTCACCCTCATTTAGCTCCAAACATAAATCGTTATTCTGAAAAATCTTGCATGCTGTTGCAGATCATACAAAGTTGGTTTTCTGTCATTCAAGCATCCAAAACATCAAAAGAAATCAGTATATACCACCAATCAGTATATCCCTTAAATTTCATTCTATTTTTTACAATACAACTATGAATACTGCATTCCCTCAGAATAACTGGAGGCATACTGAAGAAGTCAGATAGGTACTTTTTTATGATAGTTTTATGATACTACTGTTTTATGATAGTTCATATAGATATATACAGTAAGTAAATAAATGTCTGTTCTCAAAATCAAACAACTGTATTATAATTCCTTACATATGAGGTGTCAATGGACCGCTGTGTGGAATTCAAAGCTAAACTTGAAATTAAAATAAAATAATAAATATATGACCTCAAGGATCAATCTTTAACCAAAATTGAAAGATTGTTAAGGCAGACTTTGAATGTTGAGTTGGCTGCTTTGTTTGTAAGTTTTAAAAAGTGTTGAATTTTGAAGGTTTTGATTTTTACTGTACATTTCTGCCATAGTCACCATTAATAACCTACTCCTAAATATAATGTAGAACCATTTTGAACCACAATTTGTACGTATTCCTATGAGGTGGCAAATTTGTGCTAATTTGTACAAATTCATACGACCTCACTCGATTTTTCTAAACCCCAGTGACGAAGGTTTAGGGGTGGGGTTAGGTGTAGGTCATTCATACAACTTTTGTACGAATTAGCCACCTTGCAAAATATGTACAAATTGCCGTGAGACTGGACTGGATTTGACCATTGACTTTTGGGTTATCGCAGAAAGTAAGATCTTTAGACAAGTAATGATTTTTGCTCATCATGATAATCTTCACTAATAAACACAAGTATTATAAACTTTGAAGCCTAAATACAACTGTCAGAAGTAAAAAGCCTAGATGTTGTTGTATAGTTTTATATTTCACTATCGGGTTTAATTTGATCAATAGTTTTTCATTTCATGGGTTATGTGGACTCCTTCACTAAAGCCATTAAGTAAATAGCAAAAAAGGTCCCACTTTATATTAGACTCATTGGCATACAGTATGTGCATGAAGTCAATCTAGCCTAGCCATTTTGAGTTTACAAACAATTGTGAAAAAATGGGTCATTCTAAAGAGTGCAGTGAATTCAAGAGTCAGTTTCAGAAATTTCATCCCTTTGTCTTTTTGCCTAAGCTCATATACCTTATTTTTTGCTTTAATTCAAAGTTTGTAATGTTGTGATCCTCCTTGTAGGTAATGGATTTGTTTTGAAACAGTACTTCAAGAACCAACGTCACTGAAAATTCACTTCCTGTCTTTCTCATTTAACTTTCTGTGTGATGCAGCCAACTGAAATTCCAACCCATGAACAGCATACTACAACATTTCCTATGACATTTAAAGATAAAAATCCTTCGGATAAAAAGCTAATAATGTGAGAAAAGACAAAATGATGCAATTTCCTGTAACACAGCCGCTCGTTATACACAAGCAAAATTCTTTGCTATTATGAATGTGCTTTCAAACAACAGGCCAATTAGCCTGTCGAAAACTCTGCTTCTCTGTTTAATGGTCAGTCCGTGACTCATGGCCGACTTCTAAGTCCACGTCAAAAGAAAGTACCGGGGGTGCGTGAGGACTTTTGGTTGTGCAGGGTTAATATGACCCATGGGGGAGCTTGAACCCCCTGCATCCACTCCACACACACTGTACCAGCCTAATCCTCCCAAAGCAAACGGATTAAGTATAATTTGCACCACAGCTGTCCGGCCTGGAAGAAACAAGAAATTGTACTGCACATGTTCAGCTGCAAGAACAAATGTCACAGAGCAACCGAAAAAACAAGATGCCCCATGCAAAAAGCAAGACGAACAGAAAATCCCCCGCAGCGTGTTCGGCCCGTCCATCTGAACACGTGGAAGCGGGTGTCATGGTCTTAAAGTCGGGGGTGTTGCTGGCGCATCGTCCCACTTGATGCATTAACTGTGAAGGATTATTGAGGGGCTGTGCGGGTTCGCGATTTCGCGCATAGAAGCTGCGTCGATCTCCCGTGAGACGTATGAATAAACCGCTTTCATAATTACACCCTTAGTCAAAGACAGCTCATTGCTGGAGCTGCCAGAGGTCGAGGTCGTCTAATGCATGGCTGCTGGCACACACACGGCCCACTCAGGCATCATGGAAAATCTGACGCCTGTTTATTAGCAAGAAAATGATTCTTGAGACCCGTTCATACCAAGCATGATAACTATAAAGATAACAATAAAGATATAGTTCTAAAAATCGTTCTCAATAAAGAAGTTCACACCACAACTATAACAATAAAGGCACAGAGAAACGGTAAGCGGTATTGTTTATTTCAGCTGATGAACAACACAAACATTGACAGCCAATCAGAATCCATCCTGCTATCACAAGCTTGAGCGGCAGACACGAGTGCACTTAGACTAAACAGACGATATTGTTATCGTGCTTGGTGTGAACGAGCTTTTACATGTGAAGCAAAAAAGGTCCCACTTTATACTAGATCCATTGGCATAGGTGTGTAAAATCCAATCTAGGCTCATTGGAAATATGTTCCTCTAGCTACATTTATGCGAAACTCCAAAAATTTACATATACATATGAATCACTGCAGTTTCCAGTTGAAATGAGTGCTAGAGGGAGTAAAACTCCCACAACTGTTATTCCTTTTCACACGAAGTATGATTTGCAAGTCCACAGTTTCGATTAATAAAGCCTAATTTTTGTATAATTACTAGAGGAATATTATGTTGTGAATTCAAACCTATTTTAACATGCAGTGACAGGTATTTATGAATGTTAGTGTCACATATCAGCTTCATATGCATGGGTTTTCTAACTCAATACGTTTGCTCGGTAGCTCACGCAATACGGCATTGCACTTCAGTGACGAAAAGCTCTGGTTCAAACCCTGTGAGTTGATGGTTCAACAAAACAGCTAAAATCCAAATAAGGAAGTTAAAATAGCATGGCTGCATCAACAAATGAATTTTTACATCACTTTGGCATTTGTTAACACTATAAGGAAGGTTTAGGGTTGGGTTTGGTGAAGAGGATATTTCCAAAAACGATAGAGAATTAACTTTTAGTGACACTTCTCGAATATTTATGAACCACCACAATATGTACCTGAAGCAACGTAAAATAAAAAGCAATACGAACCTATAATCAATGTAACAAATATGTGCCAGATTCACGTATTGAACTTGCATTTTAGCGCCACTCACTAGACGTTTCACTTTGAAACTGTCGTGAAACGTGCAGTAAGGTACGTAATAACGGTGCTCCAGATATTTTATATTATTTTATATTTTATATTTAGAGGCACGTATTTCCAATGAGCTTGGGTTGGTAAAATCAGTCACCTAGATATACAGTCCGAGTTTACAAACATTTGTGAAAAAATGTATCATTCTAAAGAGCTCACTGAATTCAAGAGTCAGTTTCTGAACTTTCATTCCTTCTAGATATTCCATGGTCAACTGTAAGTGGTTTTATTGGAAAGTAGAAGCAACTCATCCTCGAAGCAGAAGACCATGTAAAGTTACAGAGTGGGACATGAGTGCTGAGGTATATACAGTTATGTTCAAAATAATAGCAGTGTTTTTAAAATGTGAGTAAAGCTTAGAATTCTTATAATATTTTTTA
>JAUMHE010000085.1:12619931-12632734 GCA_032359235.1 Enteromius mattozi | reverse complement strand
TTATCTTTTTTTTTTAATACAAATACAACATTTAACATTTTTTTAAATACAGTTTAATTTTTTTTCTTAAATACATACATGCATGTGTGTCTATATATATACATATATATATATATATATATATACACATAATAAATATACACAATGCGCCCACATATATTATGTAAACAAAAAGTCTTATTTTGGACGCAATTAATCGAGATTAATTATTTGACAGCACTAACTATACATTTTGTTCCACATAAACAGCATTCAATAAATAATTCTCATTTATGGGTGAACTATTTCTTTAAAGTAGATCCAGCTTTGGGTCTCTGTCTAAACAAATATGAACACAGCCGTATCTCTTCCATGGCATCAAAGCTTTTTTCTTCATGCCCAGCTCTACTGGGACAAGGGTTGGTGGAGGGCCATGACCACAGCCCCTCGACATCTCTCATCGTTTGGACCCGATCGCCTCTTCGTTGACATTCCTCCCTCTCCCGGCTGAACGCGTTCCTATTTTCCGAGCTCGGTGCCAGCGGCGCAGACCCCCCACCCTGAGGCTGGCATGGTGCCCGCATTAAGTGCAGAACAGGCTGGATGGCGCCACTGGCGCTTAAAGAAACATTTAATGTTTCACAAGGCTGTAGGAGTCAGGATTACACTCCGCAGTACTTTAAAGCCTGCGGTGCGGGAAACAATCGGGGCGCTGCTTTTTTGCCTCGGTACACAAGGGTACGGTTGGGGAACGGATCCAGTTTTGGAGGGCTACACCTGCACCTGGCATGGGCATGAAATGACCAATAAAAACCGTTCCCAGTGCCGCCTGACATTTGATCTAACTGAATGCGGCCCATTGAGTTTACATTTTCAAAACCACTTCAGAAATGGTAATAAAACCTTGTTTGGGAAGGAAGGGGGCTTTTTAATGTCTGGATTGGGTCGGAGTGCCCCTTTGAGACAACAGTTTAGCAATCAGTGAGAAATAACAGGAGCACTACAGAATCTTTGGGCAATCGTCAAGACACTAATTTAAATCAGTTGATCATACGAGGCAGTAGTATCTCTTCACAAGACGCTCATTTAATTTGTTCAGTGTTCTGATGCCTTTATCAGGTGTTCAATCCTACTTCTGAAGGGTCACTGTCCAACTCAATGTCTTCAGACTCACTAGAACTAGCCAGATCTCACGGCAATTCGTACGTATTTTACGAGGTGGCTAATTTGTACAAAACATGCAAAATCATAAAATTAAGTTTGTACGTATTCGTACGAATTAGCCGCCTTGTAAAATTCGTACAAAATGTTGCTAGAACTTGGTTAGAAGGGATACAGCTGTGACTACTAGGCGCACACACATCAATACACCACAATGTTTGTCACGTTGAACAATAATTTACTGTATTTGCATTATTGTAAGGGGAAGGTTTAGGGTTGGGGTAGATGTAGATGTTACCAATCTAATAAGTAGAACATTTAATTTATTGTTGGTTTATGGTCATAACTGTACCCTATAAAGGCAGAACCTTCCAAGAAATTATGTTGGAGCTAAAATCTGGCCCTCCTGGAGTAGGATTTGAGAAAATTATGACTCATTTTGGGGTGAACTGTTCCCTCATTCAGACCAGGCACTGGGGAATGCATTGAATCTATTGAAATGACCAATAAAAACAAGACATTAAATTAAATACATGGGGTGATTTTCATTTTTGAATAAACTATCCCAAAAAAATTGCTCCTAGTGCCACCAGACATTTCATTTATCTGAATGCGGCCCATTGTGTTTACATTTTCAAAAATGATAATAAAACTTCTCTGAGAAGGAGGGGGGCTTTGAAAGTCTGGATTGGGTTGGGAAGCCCCTTAGATGAGACACCCAGCATGGCATTCAATGAGAAACAGTGGAAGCATTACAGAATCCAAATGGCGTTGTCAGAAATGCACAGTAGTTTTGCCAAAGCACTCAAAATCCCCTTAAATGACAACCACTCATTGCATGTTCTACTCACGACATTAATCACATCATTTCCATTCCCGTTTTGTCTGTACACTTTTGTTTTGAAAAAGCGAAAAGCTCCTGTTTCACTTCTTGGAACCTTAGTAGCGCCTCCAGAGTTGAGCTCTGCACTTTAATGGCCAACTCGGTTTCAGACACTTTTGCTCCGTTTGACCGAGGCCAGTTGGGGAGATTTGGCAGAGGGCGCGAGTGCTGATAGGACAAGGTCCATAATGTTGCGCACGCACGCCAAAGTCTTCAGTAATGGCAGCACTGACAAAAAGAGAATTATGAGGGGATGGTGTTGCTGAGAGTTTGCCAGAGGGGAACTAGCATTTTGGACATGGAGTATATTAGATCTCAGCATACCAAAGGAACTGAATTCATGCTGTAGTGTAAAATATGACCTATACATTTAAAGGGACAGTTCATTCATGAATGAAATTCTGTCGTTGTTTACTCACATTCACATTAATTACGACTTTTCCCTTAATAAGTGCTTAATTTGCTGTTTATTATTAATAAATTTAGGTATTGGGTAGGATTAGAGATGTAGAATAAAGTCATGTAGATTGAGTCATTAATATGTGCTTAATTAGCACTAATAAAAGGTTAAAATTTTAGTAATATGCATGCTAATAAGCAAATAATAGGTGTAACCGTAAAATAAAGTGTTACCGGATATTTTTCTTACACAAATGCATCGCATCTGGAGGTCTTTATTAACTCTCTGGGGGTGTGTGAAATACTTTTTATGATGGATGGATGCTCTTTATTGGACTTCGAAATCTCAACGCTCATTCACTGCCAATATAAAGCTTGGGAGAAGAAAAAGTTTGCATTACCAAAACACAGTTGTCATGTAAATGAACGGACAAAACACATACAAAGTTTTCAATTGTTAGTTGAAATTGGTGCCAAGTAAATACCCCCTTAATTTTGGTCAATTAAGTTTGGGATATGAAGGTGAGTAAATGATGACAGGATTTTTATTATTGGTTGAACTGGTCCTTTACGGTAAACTGCAGTTCAATGATAGAGTTGATATTAAATTCAGGTCTCATTTAAGAGTGTTTCTTCCACCACCAGCACTTTTGTTCATGTATAAAACTTTAAATTTAGACTAGACTTGTCAACATATATCACAAAGGGATTATGTCATTTTCTGAATTAACAAATGTCATTTCCACAACAGTGCCATATATTGTTAAATAGCATTCTGTGGCATTTTTAACCAGCTTATTTCATATTTAGCATTTAATGCCTGCCAAATACAAACAATTAAAATAGTTTCACACTTTTTGAATAATCAAATGTGACATAAACTGCCACAGATATGTAAAAGCCCATACTTTTGAGTGGCAATTTACAGAAAAAAATGGTTGTATAAATACACATTGTTTGTAGAACAATTTCATACCAACTTTGAATTGGCCTCAGTTGAAATAGAATTGTGGTAATGAGCAATCTCAAACACCTTATGTATATTTAAAGGCTTTAGGCCTCAAAACCTGAAGGCAACCACTGGCTAGTGTGAAGTTCACCCTCATGCTCGTGTAACCTAAGATAGCAGTATTACAGGGGTCCCGACACCTCGCATTAGGAGGGGAACTGCATCTCTCTGGCTATAAACACCAAGGTGGACTCATAACTGTCCACACCAAGCACATTCCAGAGCTTTTGTCACAGCCATGCTTCAGATTAGCATTAAATTATTTGAGCAGTAACTAAGTCACATGAACGCTGAGAGAGTAATAGCAGGAACTCAGGGAATTAAGAAGTAAAAAGTTTATGATTTAGGTGATTGTGAATGGAGAGAAAATTAGGTTTGCTATCTTTATGCATAGTCTAACAAAAATGCATCAACCAGATGCAATGCATTTATCGTTGATAGTAGAAACGTTTCAAATTTATTTTATTTTAAAATTAGTGCTGTCAAAAGATTAATCGCGCCTCCAAAATAAAAGTTTTTGTTTACATAGTCTATGAGTGTGTACTGTGTATGTTTATAATGTATATATAAACACATGCATGTATATATTTAAGAAAAAGATGTTATGTTTAAATATTATATATATATATATATATATATATGATAAAAAATATAACATACATACATACACAATATATATATATATATAATATATATATATATGATAAAAAATATAACATACATACATACACAAATAATATAAATGTATATACGTGTGAATATTTTCAAAATATATACTGAATGTTTGTGTATTTATATATACATAATAAATTAAAAGTACACATAAACAAAAATATTTATTTTGGATGTGATTTTAAGTAAATTTTAAGTTTTTATAGTTATATTTGAAATAAAATGTCAAGAACATGTATTGGTGCAATTAAACTAAAGGACAAAATCAGATGCAACTAAAAAAAGAACAGAAAAGTAGAATATAAATGTTCAACAAATGCAAAATATTTTACAGTAGTTGAATGTATTACATTATTTGGAAAATAAAAACACAAAAAAAGTTTTAATATCTGAAAGTCTGAGCATTATTTCATCATCAATAAAAATTGATTTTTTTTAACATGACATTTTGCGTGAATAATAATAAATGCACCCCAAAATAATAAATGATTATTTAATAATAATAATAATAATAATAAATTAATGTATTACTTAGATTTAACCAACAATGTTTACCATTTAAAATGTATTTTCTTACAGAACAAAAGCCCCCAAAATTATTTATGTAAAGTTCAAACACTGTGGTGACTGTCTCTTTAAGGACCTGCCCAATCTTAACATGTTGTACCAAATGCTATCAAAGACCTTGATCTCAGGTCTCTCAAACAGTAGGTGACAGGTTTAAGATACTCTCTACCTTCCATGCGATTAGTGACAGTCAGTAAACAAGCCAGGGGGAGGAGAGATATGCCCACCTCACTAATTACTGTAAATTAGAGTAATTAGCAAGAAGCACCTTCTGTTTCACACAATCTCTTCCCAGTATGCATGTGGCATCCATTTAGCATCAGGCTGTCAATACTTAAATTAGCCTTTTAAGGCTAAAGGTGCCAACCATCTTTGAGGAGGATACTTTGCAACTAAAGGATGATTTGGTTGACTGGACAAGCATTCCTTTTTTAAAAGAGAGCAAGCAAAAGTTGTCACTCAAAAATACAGTAAATGGCTCATTTGACACCATTCGTTGCATTCCATTCCTTTAACAAGCGATTAAGACACTCAAAGGTGTGAATCTTGCTGAGTGAAACTGCCACTGGTAGCAGTACACATTCCTCACATCACCTAAAGCCTACATTTGGGCCACCATGCATCTCAAACCCTTCCACCATTTGCATGTGACAAAAAATGTTGCAAAATGGACCACCAAGACAAAAGCAACAAAGTCGCGGAGGTGACAGCAGCTAACTACAACAGAGACATCACTCTGGGCCATCACCTCCTCATTCTTGGCCTCCAGTAGCTAAATTTGGCAAAAGTCGGTGTGTCTTCAAGCTGGTTTTCACACCTGTCACCCCGTCACCATCCAGGACCCAAACTCTGAGCTTACGTTTTAATGTCCTGTTGTCGCAGGGCAGAGGCTCTGTGTGTGTTCCCCAGGACTCTCACCATGGGACGCAAGCTAACACAGGGAGATCAAGGAGAGGACACTATGAGAATATTGACATTCTGTGATCTTGGTCAGACTGTTGAAGGATAGACAGTGGCTCCAGCAGAGGGCCACTACTGCTAGAAACATCTTACGAGAAAATCGAAAGATGGAATACTTAACCTGTTCTTTTCCTGCTTTTCACTTACTGTAGATTTTCAATACAACTGTGTAATATAGTTCATTTAATCAATCTTTTCATTAACAATAACATATCGAGACGTGATAAGACTGGTCTGTTTTTGCTCACTGGTGGTATGTTAATTTATGTTAGATCTGATGTTTCTTCAGTGCATCGCCTTTTCAAAATGGCAGAATATTCTATAATATAAGATATTCTGAAAATGCCCTGCCTCAACATGGTCCAAAGTTATGGGTTTGCCAATTCCAGTTGACTTATTATGATTTCTAATAACCCGAATCTTAGCTTAATTTGGGATCTAGCAGATTAATGCATCAGCATTATGCTTACATAGTCAGAATATGACCATATTAATACGATAGGAAGAATATATGAAGGTTATGAAACCAATAAAAGGTGAACGTGAAAACAAGAATATGCAGTAACACAAATAGAGAAAACTTATTGACTATTAACTATGACTTTTCCCTTAATAAATTCTTTATTTGCTGCTTATTAATAGTAAGGTACTTATTAAGTTTACATATTGGGTAGAATTAGGGATGTAGAATAATGCCATGTAGACTAAGGCGTTAATATGTGCTTAACTGCTACTAATAAACGGCTAATATTCTAGTGATATGCATGCAGATAAGCAACTAGTTAAGAGACCCTAAAATAAAGTGTCACCGAATATGCCTCCTGCTTTGTGATCTGTATCTCAGTAATGTATTAATATTGCAGGTAAAATTAAGAAGATGTGTGTTATCTTCGTTCTTATGTCTAAGGCTACGTTTACATGTCAACGATGTAATCAAAAATGCAAAAGTTTTCTACTTGAGTTTTTAAATAGTTGTACTCAACAACGTTTTCAAAACGATTTGCGTATTCGCAAAAAAACAGCCAAAAACTCTGTATTATGTATGCCATGCCATTGTTCCTTGTTCCTTGTTCTGGTGTTGAACTGATTGCTGGTGAACTGTTTGAACTGTTTGCTGGTGTTTGATCATGCCTGTTTGACCACGTTTGTGAATAAAGTGTTTGCATTTGGATCCCCACTCGACACTCAGTCCCTTCGTCACATCTAACACATACTATGCACGTGGATGATGTCACCGTTTACAAAGATTCCCATTTTGGGTGTTTTCATGGAAACGACCGTTTTGAAAACCTTCCACCTTGAAATCCATTTTCAGGTTACCAAAAACGGCGTTTTCATGTAAACGAACAGGCAGAGTGCATAAAAAAACACTTTTTTTTTTTTAAACTTATGCCTTTTTTTTAATTTGATTGGACAGATCATAGCTGACAGAAAGCGAAGCAGTAGAGAGATAGGGGGACAGGATGGAAAGGTCTGTGAGTAACTCAAACTTGCGACGCCCAAAGCGCAATGGCACTGAATGTCGACACGCTGCCCACGAGGCTACCAGCACCGACAAGTTTCTCGTTTTTGGCTGTAAATGTTGTTGTGTAAACGGCCCCTAAGAGTGTTGGACTTTTGGAACCATTGAGAAGTGAAAGACCACACTGAAAGCCCCCTCTCTATTTCACACGTACCACACTTTGGAATGACCCCATGCCTAACCAGTAATGTAACATAACTCTCATTAAAATATTCTGGATTATTTTGAATGATTATAAGGAACAAAGTCTCTCTAGCCTTGTCCACTCCAGTGGTCAAGATTGGCATGACTGACATAGCTCATTACAGAGAACATCATAAAGTTATTTTCTCTGGCCAGAGAAGTGAACCCGAGACTAGACCATTGATGTAATTGATGTACATTGACAATCATGACGTTTGTGTCAACCACTTGGACTCATTTATCTAAACTCGATGAATACGAATGTCCAAAATAGCCCATGAAAGTTCCCAGCAGAACTTGTCTCTGGGTGGGCCAAACTGAAGGTGTACCTTGATGACCACTAGTGTTGTTTTTATAGGGCTCCTCTTCAAAGCACATGTTTACAGGGGTGCCAAAAATTGGGCAAAGAACACCAGGGATCCTGACACACAGGGACACACACACACACACACAGAGTTAAGTAGGGCAGCTATGGACCCCATTCCCAATCCACATTTCTAGCTATTCACATCCCCAAGTATTCAGTTTCATTCCTGTATCTCATAGAGATGAGTTTCCATTTAAAGTCCTACTGAATTCCCCTTCCCCCCCACCTTAGTTCAAGTCCTCAGCCATCTGAAAAACAAACATCCACACCATGACACTTCATACACCTTTAATCCATTCATTATCATGTGTCATCCCTGTTGGCCAACTGCTTTAGAGGTTAATGGACATACAAAACAAGTTTTGGGCACTGAACAATTCTTGTTGCGAAAGGGAAAACGTTTGTTGAAGTATGTTGTACTCTTGTTCAACTGTATGCTGGTTACAGAATCAATGAGTAATTAAAACCACAATCTCTAACTAATTTCCTTCAAATTTGAAGGGGTCTCAATTTTTAAAATGCGTAACACATTTTAAGCTAGTGCCTACATGGTCACTAAAAGGCAAATTATAGCAAAACTCTTAAGTAGGAAGTGGGCAGCTTAAAGCCCCACAATGCCTGTCGATGTAACAGCTATGAGGCCAAGATGACTTTCATATGGTACAGGCGTCATCATCACTATTCACAGAATCTCTACTGAAACATGAGCCTGTGATCGGGGCAGCAGTGCCAGAGGTCTACCTTCCCAAACATTCCCCCCGGGCCCAGGCCAACTCTTGCCTTCACAACATTCGGCATGACTCACATTCTACTCAGCGTCAGAGAGCTGGAGCCTTCAATGAACTTTACAGCCAAGTGAGCAGTGCTATAGCACTTCTAACATGCAAACATGGATGCCTAACACCAGTGGTTCCTTGGTTATTGAATTGAACTCTTCCATTTGTTGGAATAGTGAGGCATTAACCTCAAGATGCACTTTTGAGTTTACTTTGACTATTCAGTGTCATTTAAATGTTAGTTTTAGTAGTGGGACTTGCCAAGACAAGCACTGGTATTAGAATTGCCAAGGGTTAGGGATTTGAGCAAATCCTCATCACTAAACGTTAAACTCTGGACCGTAACTTGTTCTGTACTGTATGTGCTACAGACACAAATGATACCTCCAGTCATGTGGGTTGTTGAGGAGATATATTCTATTACTTTTCGTTAGGTGTTAAGTTTTCAACTAATAGGCAATAATATGGACAAAAAAATAAATAAATAAATACAGTAGTCTTAAACTGAAGGGGAGACCCAAGAGTTTAACCTTTACTGCATAATTTTAGGAACTAGCCAACTTGGTGGTGTGAATGCAACCAGGAAAACCTGAGGGGGAAATTGGTTCTCTAGGAACCACCAAGCTGGCTAGTTCCTAAAATTAGAGGTAAAACTCTAAGGTGTCCCCTTCAGTTTAAGTCTACTAGATTTTTAACACCACAGAAACAAGGAATGGTTTTGTTTTTTGTTTTTTTGCACAGACAGGAGTAACTCTGAAGCAGCTGACAGCAACGTCTTTATTTGTGGCATTTACAAATGTCAACAACCAGTGAATAGAGTACACCATGATCAAAGCTGTTTTTGTTGTATATTTTGGTGGAAATTCACAATTTGCGCCCTGAAAGAAAATTTTAATTGTACCAAATCTCCTATTAACTTACAGTTACGTCATCGAGGCTGAGAAAAGAATGCAACACTGCAGACACCAGGTAGCCAAACGTCGCTATCATTGTTTTCCATGTTCATAGAGTAAATCAGCATCCATTCACATTGTAAGTTCCTGTAAAACAGCTTTTGACCCTACTCTGAAATAGAAGCTCATTTAATTCCCCTAAACAGAGTTCCTAAAGCTTAAACCTTTCTTAGCTCCTGCCAAAAAGCGGGTACTCATGAAATTATGGGAATTATAAAAAGTTTTGCCGGTGTGAAAGCTCCTATACAGTCTTGGATCTACAGGTGGGATCATACGACTTTTTGATCCAAAATATACACCTACAAACCAAGTATGTTGTAACAGGGGAAAGGTTCGGATGATTCCAAGGGTCCTGTTTAGAGAAGGGGCCCGACGCAGACCAAGGGGGCTGAGTCAATATGCTATTCAGGGGGCCCATACATTATAACAGGATCACTGCCCTAAACTGCCAAAAAAAAGTCCTAAAATTGTACCTTTACAGCTTGTCACTAGACAAGTACCATCAAAAGTACCATCCTTGTACCTTATCTACCAATAAAGGGTGCGTGTTTTTACATTAAGGATAGATAAGAGGTGGATAAGATACAAAGGTGTGTCCCGATAACAAGCAAAAGGTACACTTCTTGCCCAATTAATGACAGTGTATCATGCGGGAGTTTTATATAAAGAGTTAGCTTAGTTGTAACTGATAATGCTGAAAACAAGCAGGCATCTGATGACCTGAGCTCTCCTCACCATTCATCATTTCTTAATTCATGGCACATAACTTGGAGGATTTCATTACACTGAAAAGCACTACTCTATTTTTGTCTCTTTAATGAGAGTCCAGCATTCCACAGAGCTTTCGGCCTAATCATTGTGTCTAGGACAGCTATGCCTGGACACCCCCTGACTCGCACCCATATCATATCCCCATAACGCTCGCTGGTCGTCAACAATACGGCATGCATCTGACTCACAGTGCTTTTAACTACACCTTTACCAGTGCTACAAATGACAGCCACGCGTTGATTACGCACACTCCGAAACCCCCTTACACAACCGTAAAGGAGCCCATAACAGAGTCTTTCCAACGGGGATGACTTTAGGGACGGTGTCAAATGCCAGCTATGAAAGAGCATGCCGACCAAAGGATTAGCTTTCGAGTGTTATGATCCACCATTGTATTTCTCTTTGCCCTTCTTTCCACCCTGTTTAGATGGCAATTAGTGAGCTGCCAGCTCGGGCCGAGTTGTGCGGGTGACTTTACTGAGTATTGTTTATAGACAGCTGCTGGCCCCGATAAAAGCTAAGGCCCATTGATGTATTCACCAGCTGTGCTTGTATGCTACAGGCTGCCTCTACTACTCTGTCAAGAGCTGTCCAACCTGAAGAGTGACTCCTCGTATAGCTCGCACTGACAGTTCGTCTGTTCGTTTTGAGTACGAAGTGGACACAGCGGGTATAAGGGTGGACGTAGGCTGAACAGTCACAGGGTGGCACTACCTTTTCAAATGGTACACCTTTGTACTTTATTTATCACGATAGGGTTAACAACTTAAAAGTAAAAAATTAGTACCTAAATTATACATATTAATACGTTTTGAAAGGGTACTGGTCCAGTGACAGTTCTTGTACCTTTTTTCTTGAGAGTGTATTAGCTGTCCGCTATATATGCAAAGCTAGCAGATGAGATGTTGAGATGTAGTGGATGGTTTCCAGGGAATGCTAGCAAGTTGATAGCAGGTCTAATTTTGTTGACAAATTTCTGCTAACAAGGTTTGATATGTTATGATATAATCCATAAAAAGTAACTGTAGTCAGATTATGAGTATATTCAAATGTAACAATGAAAATACAAGTGCTTGATTTTTGGAATCTAATTATTACATGTAATCGGTTGCTACAGTTTATTGATATTTTGGTTATTGGATATAGCTTGGGTACCTAATTTAAAGTAAAGTTTTTTTCTCACTATATGAACAGATTAAGAAAATGGGACCCACTATATTAAGTGACCTTAACTATATTATGTACCTGCATTTAAATTAATATCTGGTACTGCTTATTTTGTACATACATGTTTCTTTACATTGTACATAATTAATAAATGTTATCTTGTAGTGTAATTAATTTCTGAAGATACATCTATAATTACAATGCTATCCTATTTCAATAGAAGCAGAAGTGATTTGCAATTCAACATGAACACAAAAGGCACGCTGTATACAATTCATAATTTTATTATTAAATATGTAGCATTTAAAGAAACCTATTAAGTGGGAGCATAAAACTTTTAAATAAAGCCAAAAATGTAACAACAAATCTGCATTTCCACACTTCCACATTATGAATGCAGCCCGTAATGAAATAAACCTATAAATATACATCACTCTCAAAGTGTTAATGCGTCTTCTCTGTTAAAAACAAGTGCCAAGGCACTGTGATAAATTCCTAAGTCTCAGATGAGTGCGAGTTGCTTCTTATATTTTGAGTCGTGCGATGAGAGATGGGCATTAAAAGCAAAAGGCCACATTCCAATGCTGATGTGGTATGAATTTACACACACACTCCCTGATGTCCAGGATCAACAACCACAAAAATAGCTCCACAAATGAGATGGTAAACTATAAAGGAGCAGACACTCCCATTAATCTGAAATAAAACACTTGGCTGATTTTTTAAGAATGTATTAGAAATATGAGACAATATCCTTTAACAATTTAGACTGTAATTGATAAATGGGGTGGGATTTACATAGCTGGTGTAATGACCCAACTGGGCAGCCCTTCCAGACATCTAAAGAGGAATACTTCGGAAAGGACATCCTGTAATTACCGTGGGAGGATTTGGGATGGTAGAACAAAACTAGTTGTATTTTTTGAGTATGGCTTGGTATATAATAATATGTTTAATAGAATATATATTATATATTATAGTTAATGTATAATAGTATGTATAATAGTATGTTTATGCACAAAATATATATAGATTTGGAATAATTCAGATTGTTGAAAGTAATAATATTTTTAAAAGAAGACTCTTATGCTCACCAAGGCTGTAAAAAATGACCTGTGAAACTCTTACGAAAATGCTACAGTAAAAACCTGTTAAACGGTTAAGGGTAAATTCCTGTAAAATGTACAGGAAACTGTACTGATAAACTGATATTCCCAGAATTCCCTGCATTGGTTTTAAAATTTTGCTTGAATCTGATTTTTTTTTCTTTGAAATAGCTATGTTTGTTCTTAGTTTTTTCTTATCAGTGATGTTTATTAGGGTTGTATGTTACGTGTAATATTGTTAACATTATTACATTTCAGTTTAATGAGTCTCACTATGATGGTGTTTAGTGTTTGTGTGAATGACACTGAGCACCTTCTATATATGTTC
>JAUMHE010000085.1:12607322-12619831 GCA_032359235.1 Enteromius mattozi | reverse complement strand
GAGGAGGGATGCGTAACGAGATGTGGAAGGGAAGGAAACTGGCTTATTTAAGGGGAAGGCTTATGGTTTTGATTGGATGAGACGGAATTAGATTGATTGGGAAATGCGGTTACAGCCGCGGCTAATCATGCGTACGCGCTCCTCCCGTCAGAAATTTGTTTATCAACAGCACTTAATGAAATTACGGTATTTAACTGTAAATTTAACTTAAAACCTAAAATGTTGTTACCGTATTTTTTACGGTCAAATTCTGGCAAACACAGCTGCCAGTTTTTTACCGCACATTTGATTTTTTTTTTACAGTGTGCATTTGATTAAAAATACAGTAAAAACAGTAAAATCGTAAAAAAATTATTACAATATAAAATTATAATTTCTAAATAAATATATGTTCAAATGTAATTTATTCCTGATACAAAGCTGCATTATTACTCTTTAGTGTTGCATGATCTTTCAGAAATCATATATGCTGATTTGCTCCTCGGTTATTATTAAAGGTTCTTCTTATTATAATTTATGATTAAACCGTTTTTGCTGTCTAATATTTAGAAGAGTCTTTTTATCAGGCTTCTTTGATGAATAGAAAGTTCATAAATCATTTACTTTGTAACTTTGTTACTTTGTTTACATTTTTAGTAACTTTTGTAACATTATAAATATCTTTACTGCTACTTTTGATAAATTGAATGCATCCTCACTGAATGAAAGTATACTTTTTTAACGATAGTGTATTATTGTTTTCACAAACCTACAATAATTATTAAGATATAATAAATAATAAATGGACACACACATGTATGTACAGTATGTAGATATATAGATAGATAGATAAAAATACAACACTTATATTTCCATGGTACTGAATGATCAAAACTGGAAAATAATTGACATCACAAGCCTTACATAAGAAGCTCCGCAAACGTTCAATAAAGGGTGCGTGAATCTTCTGCTTGGACAGAAAATGATATCCCTTTGGGTTAAATAGCTAAGCCTCTGCTGCGTTTGGATAACATGAAGGGGGAGATGTCTAGCCAGTATGAGTCACCCTAGACTATCAATAAGTAAAGACAATACTGCTGGTCTTTAACAAGACCAGACACTGCAGCTAGAGGCCTGTGCCTTTAAGCCTACAGAGCTGAAGTTAGGCAAGACAAACAGTGACTATGACTGACTCCTGGATGTCATATTCATAAATCTGTTTTTGGGGCTATAATCCCTGTAATTCTGCAACACGGTCGAGCCCACATGTCCAGCAGAAGCCTCTGTCCACTCATTGTCCATTGTGTAATCCATTGGTAATGTAATCTAGCGCTGGGCCTGTCCAAACACAGAGTAAGGGTTGTTGTAAAAATGTCTCGTCAGGGCAGTTCACCATCTTTACAGCTCAAAGCAGGTGTGGGAAGCACTCGTCACCAGCATGCAGAGCAGCTTTTGTATGCCTACGCAGCTAAATGTGTGAATTTTCTATAATAAGCACTGAATACACAGTACAGAGCAAACGTGAGCAAAACTTAATTTTAGGATAAATGTCACCAAAAATAAATAAATCAATAAGAATTGGTCATATTACAACTGAAAAGCAAAAGAAAGAAATGAAAAAAATAAATAAATAAAAATAAATACAAAAAAAAAAGAGGATTATGCATTATGGGGTAGAGAATATAACAAATAGCGTCATGCTACAAAATTCAATAATTGAAAAAAATATATATGATTTTTTTAAATTATTATTTTATTTAGTAAAGAAGCATTAAATTCATCAAAGGTGATAGTAAAGACATTTATAATCTTATATAAAATTATATTTCTATTCTAATTGTATTCATCTAATTCTTTTTTTTATTTCTGTTTTATTTCAAATTGATTATTTTGAACTTTCTATTCATATAATAATCTTGTAAAAAAAAGTTGCAAAAAGTTGCACTTACAGGAATAAATTGAATTTTAAAACAAAAACAAAACTTGTAATGATATTTCACAGTATTACTATTTTTAAAAATGCAGGAGAGAAAGACGTCATAAGAGACTTTTATAAGAAAGGTTATATATACAGTACACACACTTACACGCACACACAAACACATTTTTTTAACCAGTAACCAGGACTAAAATCTGCAATAAATAATAAAAATGTCTAAAGAATGATTCAACATCAGTGATCCATATTTTTGGTTTTATTTTGTTTTGTTATATTTTTCTTGTTTATATATACAGTATATATATATCTCAAGTCAGACATTGTTGTGTATTACTGTAAGTGTATTAAGAGCAGTCAAAACAAACAATATTCGAAGAATGTTTGGAGAATATTTCAGGTGAGATGAGAAACAAAACCAGGAACAAGACTTGTCTTGAATGTTTTTGGACAGCTGCACTAAGAAACTCACAGACAAAGACAAAACATGGACAAAAGGCAGGTGGTATCCTTGAAGGAGGTCTACAGCAAGCTGCCCAAATGTATGACAGCTCTGTTGCATCATTATCTCAGGACACACGACACAAACCCACCACAACGTACAAGAGACACAGGCTGTGACCTAAAATGTGGGTCATTGTTCGCAACCTCGATTCCTAATTCAAACTGAAATTTATCCTGATCCGGGTCTGTTCCCCCAGAGTGTGTGTGTAATTTGTTACACTTAAGTTCAGCTTAGGTCATTGTATATGTGTCTGAGAGGTGCAGAGGTCAAGTCAAGAGTGCAGGTCCTGTTGACCCAATGCTGGACGTACGCTGAGTGTTCCCCTTTCTTCCATCCAGACCCAACAGGCCCCCGGGGATCTCCCAGTCCCTCATGTCAGTCATCCGCACTGAGGAGGGCGCAATGACACGGGCCACTGATGAAACAAGAGACGGGTCCACCAGGGGAGAGGGCAGGAGGACACAGAGAAGACCACGAAAGACACCCCAATCACTTGGTTTGACTGGAAAAGGAGCATGTTATCACATATACATGCATGACTCTTTTTGCAACTTCTGTGTGCCAATAGTTGCACAAAATATTAAAGATTGACCAGACCCAATATATATTTCATGCTAATCACTTTACATTAAAGTCAAATTTAGTGTTTTACAAATGGCCAAAGAGAGACAATTTCTCTTATTGTTATCAGAAAAGACTGCTGTTTGCTCGCTTTAGACAGTTTTGAAGAAAAAATCACATTTGACTAATAAGAAGAAAGAAAAAGAAAAGTCTAATGTTTGGATGACCAGTGATTGATGGATAAATGCATAAAGGCTGATAATTATAACAGAAACTAAGCTGTAATCATCAGAATTGTTCTAAATGAGAATTATTGACAGAGGAACAATATCATTAAAATCACTTTCAGAATGATTCTTCATAATCAGCAGATGAATGAAAAAATCATAGTCCATCCAATTTTAAAAAGCTTGAACATTTGAAGCAGCTTGTATACTTAGTAGTTGAGTTCACAAGCCATTCAAACCTAATGAAGTGAACATCTGCAGAAAGCATGAGATGAAACTTTACCAGAATATATTCTATTCTGAAGAAAATGAGTCATTTAGCATTATAAATGACTTTTTTTTAATAGTATTGTTTTTTGTTTTTTTTAAAATGCCATGTTGTTTTAAAGTAAGTGGTTACTTTACATTTACAGAACACCATGAAATGTTTTTGTGTTTTGGAAGATACTGATCATCTGAAACAAATTCGATCTTTCTTCTTTTTGTTTTTAGATATTACCAAAACACAGAAGGTAAAAGCATGGATAGATGGTCTTTTGGCAGGTTTTACAAGGGTTTGGGTGCTTTTGAGCAACTGAGCACCAGCCTGGCCAGGCAACGGAGACAATCTTAAACCAGACTTGAGAAAAAAGGTTTATGTAGACTTTTTAAAAAAGAACTTGTTATGGAAATAATATACTATATACAGTACAAACTGCATGTGTCTTTATGACACATTATGCACAAAGAAATGAGTAAACTAAAATGTATTATAATTTAAACTTATAGTATGAGGAGTGTTTTTCAGATTCAATTAAACCGAACTTAAAGGGTTACTCCACCCTGAAATAAAAATTTTGTCATTTTTTTACTTAACCCCATATCGTTCAAAACCCATTATGCCTCAGGGCGGCATTTAATGTCACGGCTGACACAAAAAGCGTACGCAGTTTACGTTCAGTGGATATTCTCCAAAATGGCGCTACGATGACGCCAAGAGACACAGATGAGACAAATTGTAGAATAAAGTTGTTTTTTTTATTTTCTTTGTGTACAAAAAGTATTCTCGTTGCTCATGGCAGATGGACTATTCTGATGATGTCTAACATGCTTTTCTGCACCTTAACAGTGTTATTATTTACTTGGCAGTCAATGGGACAGTCACAAGCCTCCCGGTTTTCATCCATTGTTCAAGTGAATGATGACAACATTTTCATGTTTATAATTACTTCTAATGTCTTTGAAATCTGTTTAAAGTGTACTGACAAGCGTTTATGGTAAACTCAAATATACTTTAATGTAATTCTATTGAAACCTCTATGTATTTAAGAGATGTTGCAAAACTAATTTCGGGAAGAGCGTGCGCGAATAATCAGACACAGCCGGCGCCACATTTCCCAATCAATCATCTCATTTCGTTTCATCCAATCAGGTCCAAACGTATCCATTATAAATAAGCCCATTAACTTCCCTTCCGTATCTCGTTTTAAGCATCCCTCCTCCTCCCCTTCTCCACCTTAGTTCCGCACCTTCCTCCACGGGGGGCACGCGGGGTTCGAGCCGGACGCCGAGCTCTGCCCTCGCAAGGGTTCAAACTACTAGGGCTCAGAGTCCGCCGATCTCCCGGCTCGCCCCCCGGACAGAGCGCCAAACACGCTTACTATTTACATTATGAATAAGCGCGAACTCGTGAAATACATTTGTAAGCACACATTTGTAATGATGAAGTTTAAATGTAGTAAATTTAAAATAGGCACTGAAAATAAAAATACAGTTTATGAATTTACATGAGCCATGAAAGTAGCCTACTTCAGATGTGCTTTAGTATGTAGTGAAATAAGCGTAAGCATGTCAAAAGACTGAATCATAATAACTTAGAAAAGTAAAACACTGAATCATAGGCTACATGATTACGAAGTGCACTTTTAAAAGGTGCACTAAGTGTGCCATGAACTAAGCACACATATTTAAAGAATATTACATTGTCTGCAAGTACAGAAAGATTTGAAGTAGGCTACATTACAAGACAAGCCATCACAAGTGCAGCTAAGATCAAGAAACGAGTTTAGGCTGTTCAGCAGGAAAACTGCCATGAAATAATAATATAATGATTAGATACAGTCATTCTAGATAATTTAGTATCATTATCGTATCAATATAACAGCAAGCTCGAGTAAAAACATAGTAGACGTGTTCTCAGGGCAGGTTGCCCACTTATGCATCCACCCACATAATGTACCGGATGAACTTGACAGAACGAACGGGAAACGTTTGCAAGTTTCGTCCTCCAGCAACAGCCGTCGACTCTGAATTTCAGTTCATCGCTATTTCATCATTAGTTAATTTATTTCTTCACAATACGGAAATACGACATACTGAGTCATGTGAGGACATAACGAAACGCGTGAAATCACCGAGGACAGTATCTGAAGGTGTTTGAAGCGTAAACATGTCGGAACCGAGAGTAAAGCGAATAAAAACTTGCCTTCCCGTCTGTAAAACACATATATCTTCTGCTGGGAGTCTGGCGAGGCAAAACTTTCCGACTGTTGTGGAGGAAAGTCTGTGTGGAGTTTCCACTTTGCTTATGGAGGTCTCTTACAGACTGGAAGCGCTGGTAAGAACTCTACTGTAAACATGATGCGAAGTTATAGCACCCTAAATTCATAAAGATTTATATTTATGGAGCTGTGTGCCAAACTGCGTTGTTTAGTAGATATGTTGTTCATCATGAGTTGTTGTCATCCATGGTAACCCCCACCCGGCCCAAGCCAACCAAAGACGCCCTGTATATAAAATACAGGGTTTATCACTGTATCGCCGTTTTATTAAAACTTTATTGGGTAAATGAAGAGAGAGAGAGAGAGAGAGAGAGAGAGAGAGAGAGAGATGATAATATAGTACATTAAAAAAAAAAAAAAAAAAAAACTTTTAAAAAGTTTTTAGAAATGCTTCTTTGCAATCATGTTGGTTTATAGAGTTTTGAAAAACGTTTTTTTACCATGTTTAACAAAATATTGATATAATGACAAAATATAGCGGAATATTCAACGTTGGCAAACTAAAAAACTTTGCTTGCGTCATACCAGAATGTACACAGATTCATTATTTTGCTGTTTTTATGTTTTTATGTTTGTTTGTTTTTTAAGAATTAACATTTTCTTTTTTTTCCACAAAAATAATAAATCATGAATATCAAAAACTTACTGATCTCAACACAGTCAAGGGGGTCTAAAGTGGTCCTCACTTTTAGTTCTTGTCACATGACAACAAAATGTCTTCTTGTCACATGAACTGACAATTTTTTGAAATATTATTAACAATAATAAAATATTTTGCTACTTCTTTTGCCAGATTTCAGTGTAATTGTAACAGATTTATTTTTTATTTATAAAGCCCATTTAAAAATAACAAATACTGAATAGAGTGCTGTACAATATAACATTATAAGCTAATAATAACAACAACAATTATAACTAGAGAAAAACACAGTTAAAAGTGTCATTTAAGCTGAAATTGAATAATAATAATAATAAATAATATGCATTTAGAGCAGGCTGAAAAAGAAGGGGCCAAAGTGATTATTACTATTATTATTATTATTATGTTTGAAATAAATGGAAACCAAAAAAAAAAAAAGCCTCTTGACCCATTTTCTTCTCATACAGGAAGCATTACAGGAAACGACTTGTTTTGTTCTAAATCAGATCTGTCTTCCGTTTTGTTTCAGGCCAAAGTCTTTGAGCAGAGTGATCTGGCTTTACCCAGAGTGTCGGCGTATTTTCATCAGGAATCACTGAAGGAACTGGAGCGAGCCGAGGCAATGCTGCAGTATCTGTCCCAGCGCGGAGGAAAATACTGCAGTAAGAACATCCAGGTAACTCACAGTTAACCAGAGCACCACCACAAGACCTTTTCTAGCACCTAGATACAGAACAAAGAAGGCATCTCGTTATGTATCTCGTGTAATGATCATAAGCCTATTTTGTCTTTTGACTCTTGTCTGTTTGGGGCAGCAGCAGCTCTGAAGGGGGATGGAGGGCAGAGAGAACTAGAGCAGTGGGGGGTTTTGCAGAGATCTCCCCTTTAATGCCTGTTAGGGTATACGTTTCCCCTGAGTTCCGGAAAATTGGTGAGATTAATGTGAAGGCGGAAGGACAGTGCATTAATTGTAGTTCCAGATGGATTCCATGGCACTCGCACTGCTGTCACTTTACACTGCGTCCTCTCTTCTGCTTTCTCTTCTTTCTATTTTTTTTTTTTACTTTCCAGCCTTCCCTGATTTTATGACTCGTGTAAAATTGATCCGGACTGGGACTGGTGAGGGTCCATCAGCAGCGATTTTGAACACCTTGTTATCCGCTCATCCGTGCTGGGTGATGGGTGGACACACTTGGAAACAACTGTGTGCTGTTTTAGTTAATTGTAGCTGAATTAAAATTTGACCTATACATGGACTGATCCATTTAGATGGTTTTTAAGTTATTACAGCATAGAGGTTACTGTATTTACATGATTTCAATGATTATTTATACATTGCAATTGTTATTTATGCTAAGGCTGGATTTATCTGAACAAATGTACAGTAAATATTGTGAAATATTATTACAGTTTACAATAACTGTTTCCTATGTGAGTATATTGTAAAATGTCATTTATTCCTGTTATCTAAGTTGAATTTTCAGAATTGTTACTTCAGTGTTTAGTCACATGATCCTTCAGAAATCATTTGAATAGGCTGATTATGCTGAAATTTCATATTAATATAAATTCTGAAATCTTTATATTTCTGATTTTTTTTATTTTTTATTTTTGGAACATAGTACTACAGCTGTTCTTTTATATTATGAAGAAAGACGCAATTACAAGACTTAAATTCTTAAAAGAAACCCATTTTTATGTATTTTGGCATAATATTTTAGGTAACACTTTATTTTACAGCTACATCTATTAGTTGCTTATAAGCGTGCATATTACTAGAGTATTAGCCATTTATTAGTGCTAATTAAGCACATATTAATGCCTTATTCTACATCCCTAATCCTACCCAATACCTAAACTTAACAACTACCGCACTAACTATTAATAAACAGCAAATTAAGAATTTATTGACAGAAAAGTCATAGTTAATAGATAACAAATGTTACCTATTCTAAAAAGTGTTACCATATTTTATTAAGGAAAAAACTTGCTTCTTCTTCTTCTTATTATTATTATTATCATTATTTGAAAAAAAATTCAAGATGTCAGGAAAATATTACTATTTACTTGATGGTTACACCGCATGACATTTTAATAGTAGTTCAAGTGTGAAACCTTTCTTGAAAATGTTAAAATTTTTAAACCTATGAAAAACATAAATACGAAAGGTACATTTCAAGTTACTTATTTGTAAACTTCATAAAGATTTTATTTTATTTTATATATAGATATATATATATTTTTTTGTTTGTTTGTTTTTTTGTATTTATCACAGGCCCAAATGTGACTTGCAGTGATTCTACCATGATGAATACTGAACCAATTAAACACAAACTTTAGTTTGCTGTAGTTTAGTTTTAATCATGTGTAACTTCAGCAGCACTCAAGGCCAAGCTGTATCAGCCCCTTCCCAAATGGCACACTTGACACAGACTTCCTCACATGCGGGGGACTCACGGGCTTCCCTCACATGCGTCTGTGAAGTCCAAGCGCCTGTAGGAGCTATTAGATTTCAGAAGGGTGCTGGAACACCTCATTCACCAATCAGCATCCAGAACCGATTCATTTCACATCTAACCTACAATATGTAACATTTACAGAAGCCAGGCACTGAAGAGGTGTGTGCCATCCTTCCTGCTCTGGAGATCACGCTCAACCAGTGGAAGGAGGAGATGAGCGTCATGCTGGAGCTGAATCAGCTGGCGCACGAGTACGGAGATCCACACACCGCCAGCGTCATCAAGAGTCACTTCATTCAGCCCCTCGTCCCAAAGGTCAAACTCATCGGTGACCTCTTGACCAGCGCTCACAGAGTGGGCTGCACCGGTGACTGCACGGGTGGCTTCGGAGAGTACCTCATCGACCGGCTACAAGAGTCGCTGAACGCTTAGACTTCCTCTGTTAATCATTTAAGAACCATGTTTGCACCGCAAAAATTGATTATTCAAAGTAATAAATAAAACTAAGATTACTGAAGTACCTTTTACAATAATAGCTTCAATAATTTCAACTTAATTATTTCATTTCAACTTTAATGCAATGTATTACTTGCTATATTTCTTTGTGAAATTTACTAGCCAAATTATGTTTCAAAGTAAATCCATACCTTTTTTATTTATTTATTTTTTGTGTGTGTGTGTGTCTTTGGCCCTTAAACAAATTACATATTACATATGTCTGAGACAGATAACATACTGGTCCAAAAGGGAAAATAAAGTGGAAAATGCACTCAAAATAATGCCAGTTTTGTATGTAACAAGTCTCTCCAGTTAGATATTTTAATGTCATTCCAGTAAAATCAATGTGTTCTTTAAACTTATGCAGCTGAATAATAATCTTAACTCTCTCTCTCTTTCTCTCTCTCTCTCACACACACACACACTTTATTATTATTATTATTATTATTTTGTAGTGCTTCACAATTATGTATGGAACACTCCATTGCCCTTTTTATCCTATGTGCGAGAAATAGGAATAGAAATAGAAATAAATTCTATTTATTTCAAAAGGCCTACTTTAGTAAAGTAAATCTATATTTTACATTTGCATGTCTTTGTTTGGTGTGCATCATTTCATATCAAAAAAAGCATTTGTACTTTTTTGGAAAATTCTATATGTTGGTATATTTTACCCTGTCTTCTATATTTTGACTTTTGAATGTTATTCTGCACTGTTTTTAATAAACACACAAGTTATATGAGTACAAGTGTATGTTTTTTTTTTTCTTTATAGTATATAAAGTTCTGGTAAAATAAATACAGTAAAATATGATTGTGTCACAATTGTCAGGTTATGTGTCAAATGAGTTTAACAAAACATTTTTAACAAAATCTTAGAATGTAAAAACAGTTTACAATAGGCTATCATTCAGCTTGTATTCAGAAAAACATACTAACAGGAGAGGCAGAGGAACTCTCTCTCTCACACACACACACACACACAGAGAGAGAGACATTTATTGCTTTTCAAACAGAAAAGTAGTTTTTAACTCTCATCTGGCTCTTTAACGCCCCCTATTGTTGGACTGTTGTGCGTCTAGCAGCTATTGTAAGAAACGCAATGTAAAATTGCAATCATCATAAATAGATCATGAAATAAATTAACTTTACCTTGTAGATTTTTCTGGAATCAATATATAAAGAATTAAAATTATAGTGCACCTTGTGAAAAATATTTGTAATGTGTTGTTCGTGTACGTGTGCGTGTTTTGTCTTGTTTTGCATGTATTAAGTGTATTAATATATAGTCTGGTGTATCAGTGCTCAAGTGTTTCATTTCATATAACAACTGATACAAACCAAAAATAATGCAGAGTAGGTCTAGTTTGTTATTTGGGGTTTTTTTTAACAACATCCATAACATTCAATGTACCTAAGCCTTAACTGCTATACACATGTTCAGGTATATCAGTGTATTTTAACGATTTTCTGAGTTATTTATCACTCACTTTCTTTTAAGCATAAGGATGAACATCTGGAAACCAAAACAAAATTTCTGTTCTGTTCTGTTGGGGTATTACTGAATTGTTTGTCATCTTATCAATTCCAAAAGTGGGCTACAAAATTATATATTTATTAAGCAGTAAAATATAGTTGAAACTTTCCCTTAGAAAAGTCTTATGTTTCCTGGGAAAATTCTGGAACTTGTGAATAATTGTAAGCTACAATCTGTGACTTGATGACAAATAAACAAATTAAAGAGATTTCAACTTAGTAGACATACAAAACAACGCAGTAATAGCAACTTTTACCATTATTTATAGACGAATTCATCATTTTAACATTTTTATGACCCCGTCATTAACTGGCCGTCAAACCACGCCTTCTTTCTAAACGCACGTTCATTGGTCAATCCGTCTTCTTCAGGACACGCCCCTGGACCGGCTGGGCTGTATATAGACAGGCCCTGATCTCTCACCAGCAAAAAGTACCTGAAGGGTACAAGCAAAGAAACCTTTTCAGGATCTGCGATTTATTTTTAAAGGTTGTCTTGAGCAACACGTTGTTTCAGGATCGGAAGGAATTTGTCCTAATATTCCTAAATCCTCAAAAACTTGGGAAACATTCAAATATAGGCCTACCTTGTTTTTTTTCCCCCTTAACACATAAAGATGGAGTTGTCGGATATTCCCTTCCCCATCCCGTCAGCTGATGATTTCTACGACGACCCTTGCTTCAACACAAACGACATGCACTTCTTTGAAGACCTGGACCCCAGGCTCGTCCACGTCAGCCTGCTCAAGCCCGACGAGCATCACCTCGAGGACGAGCACGTGAGGGCGCCCAGCGGGCATCACCAGGCCGGCAGGTGCCTGCTGTGGGCGTGCAAAGCCTGCAAGAGAAAAACCACCAACGCCGACCGCCGCAAAGCCGCCACCATGAGGGAGAGGAGAAGACTGAGCAAAGTCAACGACGCTTTCGAGACCCTCAAGAGATGCACGTCCACCAACCCCAACCAGAGGCTGCCCAAAGTGGAGATTCTGAGAAACGCCATTAGTTACATCGAGTCCCTGCAGGCGCTGCTCAGGAGCCAAGAGGACAACTACTATCCCGTTCTGGAACATTACAGTGGAGACTCCGATGCCTCCAGCCCGAGATCCAACTGCTCTGATGGCATGGTAAGAATTAATTTTATATAATGTAGCTAGAGATTAGTATATTTAATTTAGTTAGGCTGTATTTATTTCATTTAGTAATGGCTTACTTGGTTTAAAATAGTTTTATACTTCTTTAAAAACGTTGTTTACATGGGCAAAGAATAATTATGATAGCCTACAGGATTATGTTATTTTTTGGAATGATAATCTCACATTAAAAATAGCCTGTTTGATAGAGTAGTTATTTGTGAAATGTGTCATTATTTAAATGTATCTTTAACAAATTTTCTTGTATTTTCTAGATGGATTTCATGGGTCCTACATGTCAGTCGAGAAGACGAAACAGTTATGACAGCTCGTACTTCAACGACACGCCAAATGGTAAGTCATGCGTCGAAACGGTCATTGTACTCGATAAACAAACAAACAGACTTAATTATTTGACAAAATGATAAAAACAGCCTATTTGCGTGAGTTGAAATTCTAATCTGCCCTTCATTTAATTTTACAGCTGAGGCACGGAAT
>JAUMHE010000085.1:12588735-12607222 GCA_032359235.1 Enteromius mattozi | reverse complement strand
CACTGCTGGAAACTATAGGAACGAATGATCTTTCTTTCTTTCTCTCTTTCTTTCTTTCTTTCTTTCTTTCTTTCTTTCTTTCTTTCTTTCTTTCTTTGCTGAGTTCCAGTATGAAAATGGCTCAGCAGATCAGCAGAAGTGAGTTTCTTAACTACGCTTATTTATATTATTGCATCCACGTGAAAATGTGACCATATTTGTTTTTCTTTCCCTTTGTGAATATATTTTCTGTCACCGTCATCTTTTATTTCCTAATTATTTACGAGAGAATCGTAATCCAGATACGAAAAGTAGGACCACTTTTGTAAATGTGTAAATAAGATCTGTTTTGTTAAAGCGACGAAAACGAACCTATTATTGTATTTAATGATGCCTGTTTGAAACACTAGCTTGTTGTGTCTTGTTAAACTTTATATTTATACTTCTTAAGCGAGTGAATGTCGGATTAATAAAAAAATATAACTATTTATACGCCAATGTCTGGATGTAATGTTTTGATTCACTCAATGAATTAAATAATAAACTGTTTTAGCGGGGCAGAAGACAACGATGAAAGTGAAGCGTGTTATGGTTAATATGTCACAATGGTAAAAGCTCTCATGCAAATTACCAATAGTCTATAAAATAATATTTTAGATGTTCGCATTTTGTCTGCTGCCAACGAGCTCTGGCAACTTGCACGATGTTTTTTCTCGAAGCTTCTCCAAATTATTTGGTTCTAGTCTAGTGGACCATCTCAAGCAAAATAGCTAAAAGCAAATAGCCGTTTATGAAACTGAATAAAACGCTTAAGTGCGATTCGATAACACTCCATAATCCATTAACTTTCATTCATGTAGCTAGCTAATTATAATGCATCCAAATATCGAATGATTTAGCTTACATGGCTATAATGAAAGCTTCCAATTGAATCAGGAAAATGTTCGGTGATGTTAATGAAAACTAGAGCTGTAGGCTTGCTAATTTATTTTTTTAAAATAGCCTAATAGATGTAGGCTATTATTTAACATCGGATATTTCAGGGGTGAATCTTTTTTTGTTTTATTTTTATTTATTTTATTTTTTGCTTAAAAATAGCTCTGATAGAATATCATATAGGCTAGCAACAGCTCCGTCTTGTGTAGCTACTGAACTTCATACATCAATAAACCGTAACAGTAGGCTAATATATTTGCATAATGTTTGCGTTTTGTTTTAACTGATCATCAAATTGAGCATTATCATGTGATTTAGTAACCCACGTCCAATGCGCAGTTTGTAATAATATTTCATAAATTCATGCGTTCAGGAGAAGAGATTCATGTGGCAGGACTTAATTGGGACTTTCTAAAATTATCATTTTTATTAAAAAAAAAAGTAAATAATTTTCGATTGCACGGTTCCTCAGGGTGTATAAAAACGAAAACACTTAAACAGTCTATGGATTAATAGTTTATGTAAATATTATGTGAATAATTTTGTTAACATACTTATATTAATTCTTGTCTACAAAAAAAAAAAAAGGTTATCTGAGCTAGAAAATTGGAAGTGTTGGGACTATTGTCAAAAGCGGATGAACTTCTGGTTTTACGTGACAGGTTGACACTAGGCTGAGTGGCAGGTTACGTTGTATCCTTCCGCCTGTCACTAGAAAGTTTACAAGCGTGACAAGAGTTGAAAATGAAATAAAATTCGCTATATAGGCTATGACTGCCGTTTTGTCCGACCAATTTCATCACTTACGATGTTTAAATCTTGTTGTTATACGAGATAGTGCTACAATATTTCGGAACCGCGAATTTAACCGCGAGTTATCAGCGGTGAAGCATTTTCAGATGCAGTATCAATACAGCTTAATTTATCACTGACGTGGAACATGTTTATCCACTGGCGAACTTAAACAAAAACGGTCTCGCATGGCAATATCTAAAAACAACTATTTTATTGATGTTTCAATAGGAACAAGTAGCTACTGGCAAAGGCTTGAAGTCACACTTTATTTACATGACATAAAAAGGGAACTAAATAACAGTCCAAGACGAGGAAGAGTTGGTTGATCAACAACTACAGAGTCCTGTGCGGTCAGCACAGATCAGGGGTGTATCTTGTCCATCTTCAGTGTGGTGGTCTTGGCCTGCAGGACGACGCTCTTACTTTCTGCGACGAGCACCGGCCCCCTTCTTGCTGCTGTAATGCAAGAATAAGATGACAGGTGAGCTATCTGATAAATATTTGTTCATTTCACACCACAGGATACACATACCATGCTGTTTAAATCAGCCATTAATTACTATCACAGTATCATACTGATATGTTTTTTGCAGTTCTCAAAGATGAATCCAAAATAACTAAAATGAACATGTTTATTTCTCTATCATATATACAACTGCTCAAATATTATTTAAACATTAGTTTTTTACATTACCATTTGTCTGCACAACATTATTGTTGGAGCCATATATTCCTACTGTTCCTTTATAGAGTCATTCTATTACAAATACATTTTCATTACTATTTTATTACTTTTATTTTTACTTTGTATACCATTTCTGGCGAACACAAAGAAAGATATTTTGAAAAAACTTTGTAACCAGGCTGTTTCGGTCACCATTGACTTCCATAGTAGAAAAAAAAAATACTATGGGAGTCAATGGTGACCCAAAACAGCCTGGTTACAAATTGTTTTCAAAATATAAGAAATTTATACAGGTTTGGAACTACTCTAGGGTGAGTAAATGATGACAGAATTTTCCTTTTTGGGTGAACTGTTCCTTTAAGTTTTCACCATCATAACAAGCAGCCACATGAAGGCCATGCACAGCAGGGGGCGCCATACTATCGTTAAACCTGCAACTTACAATTTGCCGAGCTCCTCCACTCTCCTGCGCAGTGTAGTAACCTGAAGAACATCAGGGATTTATCAGTGATCTCTAGATTAACCTCAAAGAATCAAATTCTGGTTGTTGCAGTGGCATGTATAGGTACATGAATGTTTCCTGTTTTCTGGTCTATTTCACTATTGGTTTTCTCACCTCATACTTCTGTCTCTTCAACTTCTCCATGTGCTCAAATTTCTCAGCCTCCAGGGTCTTAATCCATTCAAACAGCTCCTGTGCTTTGTCCCTGAAGTCCACGAGACATAAGTAAGCAAGACTAGGCTGTTTACATGGTCACTTCAACAGTTTGGAGTGTAACTCACCTCAGTTTGTCCTCGTTGAGATGGTCGACGTTGAGTGGTTTGCGTCTGTCAGCCAGGATCTTTTTCTTCTTCTCTCTCTCTGTTTGTTTCTTGCCTCCTTTCTTGGCATCGGCCTGAAGGACAACAGAATGTCGGGTTTCAGTCACAGTTGTTTCAATTCATGCTCTTTAGTTGATTTGAAGTAAAGCTGACCTTCTGCAGATGGCTGCTGTAGTTGGATCCCATACCAGACAGAGCTGACTTCTTCTTGGCGTCTTCCTCTGCCTTCTTCTTGGCATCTTCTTCCTCTTTCCTTCTTCTCTCCTCCTGTAGAAGTTATCAAAATCAGTGTTTTCATAGAAGATGGACACTTTCTAGATTTTGTCAGCTGTTTTCTCTTTAGTTTCATCATAGCCCTCAACCTATCCTATTTTTCCCTGTCAAATTCTGGTTGCCAAATAATTTGGGAATTTTACTCATTTACTTATTATTTACTTATTATTTACTTACTTACTAATATCCTGATTTATTAAATCATCTTAAAATTAACACACTGTACAGTATCACAACTGGTAAAGGTTAAAAGCTTATCTCAGATGCTGAAACTGTGAAATTCCTAATATTATTTACATTTATTTCAATTTATGTTGTTGGGGTTTTTTTTTTTCTATTAAAACTTTGGAGTGTCACACAAAAATTGTTGAAGTTAATTTATTCAGGAACCACTACTGAAAGCAATATAATAAAGATTCAGGCATCACCAAAGTTGCTTATCACCATAATCTTTCTTTGTGTGCGCTCATGGTTGCCTGATTGCTACAAGAAAGTAAACAATATATATATAAATAAATAAAAATAAACAAATAATTGTTTTTGTTTTCTGTGTTCCCATGGTTTCCAGGTTGCCTAGATAAAGTAAAATGATTGCATACATATATATAAATATATATATATATATATATATATATATTTGAAGAGTTCATTTGCAAAAACAGATTTTTACCTCAACTAACTTTTAACGCAATTCTCAGAAGTTGTGTCATTTCATAAAATAATAATCTTAATCAAAGTGCAGTTGGGTTATTTTGACTAGGTTAAAAACGAACACGCAAAAAAACTCACAATCAAAACATGATAACATAATAAAAACATAATGTTTGAAAATTATTATTATTTTATGTTATTTATTTAACCCATGTAGTCATGGTTTCCAGGTTGCTAAGATAAATAAAAACACAGGGCAGAAATGTGTCCTTTTAAGAGACAAGCTCTATTTGTTGACATCTGGCAACCCCAAGTAGGAAAACCGTGTGCAGGCTTTTTATAAATGCCTTCTTTCTTCTCTTTTTTTTTTTTTTGTTGAAGAGAATACAGATTTTGGTTAAAAAAAAAATATAATTAAAACTACATCTTAGTCTTGCGTGTCAAAAAAGTCTCTGTTTGTGTTCTTATGATGTTTTGTCATCTTTTATTCATTAAGGAGTTCATTTTTGGAAATGAATGAGCTAGATTTAGTGATACACACCTCACGTCTGGCCTGGCGCTCTTTATCCTTTTCAGCTCGGATCCTCTGCTGCTCGGCCCTCTCAGCTCTGCGCTTCTCCTGTTTGGAGACACAGAACATATTTTATTTACACAACTTATTCTGAAGAATATCAGGTTAGGCTAATATTTTATTTCTCGAGGGATGTTTACCATTCTCTCCTTGAGCGCGATCAGTTCCTGCTCCTCCTTCTTCCTTTGCTCAAAGTGAGTATCGATGAGGCCCTGCAGCTCAAGATTATCCTTGTTGTGACGCTTCTTCTGAATGTCCTGCGTTGAGACACGCGAGAAACAATGTTGTCATCTCATTAACAATTATGTACTTGGTTATTTGTATTTTAAAGACTCCCAAAGATACATGAACTCTTACATCAAAGTCCACTTTATCACCATCTGGGATCTTAGGTGCTGATGGTCTGCAGTTATAGAATTCAATTGAGCATTATGTCTTAAGAAACTTTTCAAATACTTTGCTGTAATGTGCACATTTCTACAGGTTACTTACTTGAACTTTGGCTTCTCTTCTGTATAAGAAGTAAGAGGAGACAAGTACATGTTATTGTGTTATTGGGAAATCCACACAGTTAATGATACACTGCAATATTCAAACATTGGCATAGCACTGCAACATAATTAGTATGTTTTAGAAGGAATGAAAAATGTAATTATTTGAGATATATATATATATATATATATATATATATTTATTTATTTATTTATTTATAATATTCCTCCTTATTTTTTATCCAATTGAGTAGGTAAAATGAACAAAATCTATTTAAAAAAATAATTATAATGTAAATAAATATATTTAAATAAAAAATATACAATTAAAATGCATTCTAGAAATATAAAATGTATTAAATATGATATCAAATTATTATTAAAAGTTTTAAAAAATATATTAATTTGTGTTAAAACAACAATATTGAAAGTTTTTTTTTCATGACCACTAAAAACAAATACTTATTTTCCCCCCTCTCTCCTATCCTTTTCATGGTGTATTTTCTTTTTCTGACATTTAATATAGCAGCTTGTCCTTGAAACGAGTGCTGAGCTTTTAATACAAACCATGCAAAGCAAACTCAAACAACAGATCACTGCACGGTTGTTATCATTTGAAACTCTTTCACCCATATCAATACTTAGTCTAGTCTGATTATTGTCCAGATTTGGACTATTGTTAGCTTGTGTATATTTTTGGATTATAGGAAGTCTTGCTCTAATATGCCACCCTTGACTAGAAGGGACAGTGTTATAGATGTTGTCCACTAGGAGGAGACACAGCTGTCCCTTCAACAAAATAAAGTGGAATAAATCTGTAATCAACATACCTTCCTCTTCAATGATAGAAAGCATTAAACAAGAACAGAATGGATATTATTAACAACTATAATAACAAGGGACCGAAACCACCAACACTGGCATTTTTTCGACAACAAAAACATTTAAAAAAATAAAAAATACCTGCCTTATCTTTTATTGTATTTATTTCTAGATTTATTTCACATAAATTTATTTATCTATACATTTGTAAGTCTGCAAGATAATGTTCTTCTCAGTGATGCACTACAGACTGAGTGCAAATAAGACAAAAGAGTATGTAAAATAAATAAAATTATTACATTTCAGTCTACACAATATCCCGTTGTGATTGCCTACTTTCATCATTTTCTTAAAAAGAACAATGACCATAGGGAGAAATGATTAAATGTTGCAGCACAAACATTTATACTGTTTAGAATATAAAAACGAATGAGATTTTACCAACTGTACTCACCCTCAAAATGCTCGCTGTAAAAAAACAAACATTGAACAGAAGCCTGATTATGCTTGGTTAGCATACGTCATACAAATTCAGTACAATATGCATAGAAAAGCATGTTTTAAAGTTCAGTTGGATTACAAAATGACAACTTTATGATACTTACACATCCTCTGTGTCTGACATGGTGATAGTGGACTTTTCGACTAAAAGAAAAAGAAAGGATGAGCAAATCAGAACCTCAAGGCAGAAGAGTCTAATGAACACATGTATTAGTGATTCATAAAACTGTCATGAAACTATCTCTTCCCTTTCCCCTGTTGACCCCTTCATAATGAACTAATGGGCTTTTTGCCAAATGAAATAATCAAGATTGTCAGTGATGGCTAAGAATGTCCTATGCAAATACTTATGTTATGTAGACATGTACAAAAATATGTATTACGTTTTAAGGCATTGGCTGATTTATATTATTAGCTGACCTATGAACTGGCTGACACATGATAAATGAGTAGTGCCCTTGCTCATACGCAGATTTAAGTTTGTTTTCCACTTTGCCTGGAAGATTCGTGGCCTTGTCATGAACATGAAAATGATCAAAAGACAGACACTTTCCTTGAGAACGTCTTTGGTGGGCAAAGTGTTGTTTCCCAATTTTATAGGTAATATTTCTTTACATTGCAGGACTCTGATTTTGTAAAGAATGAATAAAAAATACAACAAAATCAGAAATACTTACAGGGTTGATGAATTACAATATCAAAACAGTTAATTGTTAACTTCTGAATAACATGCAAGAAATAAATGTAAGCAATCCCAAAAAAACATCTAAGAAGAATTTGACTTTGACAAGACAGCTGCACTTAATAGGCCCAAACATTGTTCAGGATCCAGTTTCCAAGTTCCAGCTCAAGTTATTTTTTCTATATTTGGACGTAGTGAATTTAGATAATATAGATTGAATAGATTATGTAATTTACATAACTTAAATGTAAATGTAACTATATGTATATATAGATAGATAGATAGATAGATAGATAATTTAAGGAGTTAATAATTGACCACTAATAATTGCAACTAAATTCATTAGGCTATATGAACACAACTTTGTGTAAAACCGGATGAGTCGCGCATTCATTGTCACAATTGATCTTAGTATAAACTCACACACAAATAGTCAAAATATTTCCCGCTCTCATAATTTCCTCACCCACTGCACGTGTGCCCTCTTTCACTCTTACCTCAGAAAAGCTGAAAGAAGTGAGCTTCCTGCTGGCAGCGACTGGCTGTAAAGTTCAGCAAACATGCAGGCATGAAAAAGTCTTTCTGTTATAGTGACACTTGATCTATGAAAATCTCCCATTGGTGGAGATTCTATAGTGGGAAGGGTTAAGAAGGGAAGGTCCAGATCTTGGCCCAGGCACTGAATAAGGAGATGGACGAGGGTTTAAAAAAATTTAACAGAGGTGTAAGTTTGGAGGAGTGGGCCGAGACACTGTTGCTATATTTGCTGTGGTACTACGTAAGCACAATGAACACATTTTCTGAATGGGATTATCTGTGAGTGTGATCAGCTTGCCTTTTGGTGTTATTTTCAAAAGAACGGATAGATGCTTCAGACAAAGTTTTGGGGTGTTCCCCAGGGCTCGCTACCAAGTCCGCATATGTTGTGTAAGGAAATCCTCAGTGATATGAAACTGTGAAATGATATGAGTTGTACTCAAGCTTACTTCAACTGGTCTCCTACAGATAGTTTTCTTTTTTTATTGTAAATGTGTAGAGGTCACTAATATTGGTAATACATTTATACAGTTGTATTTAAATGGCATTCAATAATTAGTTATGACTTAGTAATTCTAAACTTTATTTTCCATTGTTGATGCACATTCATTGATGTACCAATTGTAGTGATTCCAGCCTGTCAGTAACAATGCATAAATAATTTTATATTATGTTACATAGCATATTAAAAATTTAAGTAACACATTTACATGAATCAGGACGTGGTGAATATACCAATTTACATACAACGGATTAACATATTCACCAATTGCATTATGCACATGTACAATTAATTTAAGCTCCATGCTCTTCTCTTTAATAATGTAAGAAGTGTAAATGTCAGCTTCATCATATATGCCTGAAGGATTGATATTTATAATGTAACACATGAGCTCTTTGGTGTAATCAAATCAGATGGCTTTTTATTCCAACCGTTCTTCCTTGTCAGAGGCTCCTGTAAATATTTAGTTAGTTCACAGGGTTAGGTTTCAACAAAGTTTAATCACACTTAGTGCTCATTTACACAACTCATACACGAAGGTCAGCTGGAACATTGGCAATAAAGATGAAATAAGAAAAATCACTTTTATTTCTTGTTTATAGTCCTGTTTGGCATTTCTAAAGAAAAGTCTTGCAAAGACAATTCACAGTGGACTACTGTAAAGATCCGACATGCAATATCACTCCAAAAGAAACAACTGCTTCTTCTTAACTGTAGGGGGCGCTGTGCTTATAGATTGTGTAAATGAGGGTGTGCATCTGGTGTCATGGGGGAGGGGGGACACTTGGTGATATCTATGGTGACCTGTATCCCCCCTGCTTCGCTGCCGGTTCCCTCTACACCGTCAACACTCTCCATGCATTCTGAGTAACGGACTCAGGGTTTTATTTTTGGACTGCTATGGAGCCTGTGCCTTCCATTTGAAGGAAGGGGGAATAGTTGAACTCAACATGAGTCTCCCGTTCTGACAGTCCAAGCTGGGACAAGCAGGCAGCCGCCGGACACCCCTGAACAGCAGACAAACAGGTATAAACCAGACAAATCTGCTTGAAATTTGATATTTTGGTCTTCTGGATATTATTAAACGAATGCCTATTGTGGATGTGCATGCTGTGTCTGTCCTTTGGGAAAAGGCTTCAGCAGTTTGTTGCAGGATAACTTGACAGGTTTGTGCATAAGGGATTGTAATATAGCACTGTTAAACTGAAATTAATAATACTGATATTGGTTTCTTTGTCACCATATTTTACGTCTTTATTAAAATGCAGTTGCTTTATTTAAAAGACATGTCAAATATATCATACACGTTTATATTTACAGGGGACCTTGTCTGAAGTGTCTTCAACTGTCTTCTGTTACAGTCATCTCTTGGTAAGTTATCTTTTTCTTAAGCACATGCTTTTAAGTGTACATATTACCACATATTACCACACATTACCATGTACAATGATGACTTTTTTCACCAGGTGGTTGCTAAGAAGCAATTATGCTGTGCATGATTTTACTGCTTTGCTATTCTTGCCCTTTCCTCTTTTGAACTTGCATCTTGAAAAATTTCCAAACTGTCCAGCCTACCAGGCCCTTAAAAGGATGACCTCCTCTCATATGGTTCTTCGTGTCACTCTGGGCTTGGGGCTTCTTTTACAAGCTTTTACAGATGTCCTATATTTTTGCAATTGCAAAAAAAATTGTGTTATACAGACACAAAATAAGTCAATTTGTTTAGTATTTGTCCTTAAACATGTTCTTAAGTCCACTGGCTTTAATTTATATAGTCAGTTTTTGTATTTTGTAGTCAAATATGTAAAAATCCCTACAATAAGACGAATTGTAATACTAAAACTTGTTTTGGGAGAATATATACTGATTTTAGTTTTTATTGTTTTTAAACTTGTTTTAAGCACAAATATATGCTTCTTTTATACCGGAAGAAGTAGATTTACTCTTACAATTATGCTTTCTCAAAACTGCTTATGAACCCACTTATTTATAACCTTTATATATAATTAATTATGCTCTAAAATGAGCCAGGAAAGGACCATGGGTGTGTCATGCATATCATTTATGAGCAGTCCAGTCTTATAGCTGATCATTATCTTAAAGTTTGATAGTAAGGTAGTTTAGTAAATATATCAATACAGTATGAAAAACGTAAAAGCAGCTCTGTGAGATATGATCTTAGTTTGTGCGTCAACAGAAACCACTGAATCTGATTGGTAGTAAATTTTCAGTGATTTATTATGTAATTTAATGTAGCTGCTCCACCTATGGCTAAAGCAGCGACCACTTGGCATTGGTTTACGGTGAGGGTGGAAAGTGGCACCACATTCTGTGACATGGAGCAGATGACTTGCTCATTTGCTTTCACCCTAAAATTAGGCCAAGGAGCTATCCTAGATGTGTTGTGGAAGTTTACTGCATGCGAACATGTCAATAACTGAGACATTGTATCAAGTGAAAACTATTCTGATATTTCCATTTTGCATTGCGAATAAGCAGCCAAAATCCAAATTAAGAATCATACAAATATCAAATTTATTGAAAATAAAAGCTGTAATTGCCTATAAATGACATTCTTATTTTAACCAATCTCAATACCATTGGGTACCAAAATGTTCATACCTTAACAAATAATGTTTATTTTAATATTATAAATATGATAAGTGGAGTAATTCCAGTGTTTTCATGAAAACCAAAAAGTATTGTCTATTATGCAAAACAAGAGCTGAGAGGTAAGAAAAAACATTAGTTTTGGCTTAAAATGCACAAGAATCATCTGCAGGAATTTTGGAATATGTTTTTGGATTATTCTACTGTTCATCTAGTCTATATAAAAGAAACAATGTGCCATAGTATAAAAATAGCATAGATAATCAATACAAAAACAGTTCGCAAAAGTCATGACTTTGTTCTATTTGACATTCATATTCAGTTCATACTCATACATTAGAAATACATCACAAAAAGTTAGAAGTGGGCATAATATCAGCAAAAATACTGCAGACAATACTGAGGACAAACAAAAGAAACTAGACTTTATATTCTATTGCAATCTGAGAAAGATTTTACATTATTTATATATAAATAATGTAAAATCTTTCTCAGATTGCAATATATATATGTGTGTGTGTGCGTGTGTGTGTGTATATGACAAATAGATTGTAGAAAAACGTTTCAAAGCCATGCCATTAGAACAAAAATTGAACAATCATAAAAACAAAACAATACACATACAATGTCGTGTAATTGTTTCTTCCTTATGTTGATTGAAATATTGTACTACATATATGTCAGTTAATGTGTTCTTGGTGAATCAGGAAAGATGTTATTGCTGAATGAAATACCTCACAAGCGATCGCTGGAAAATTCACCTGGGAAAAAAAGAGAAAACAACAGTATTAGCAAGTTAGCAAGTTTTTCGCGAATTTATTTTACGATGCTTATTTTTGGAATGGTTTGCACCTTTTTACCAGTATTAGCAAGAACATTCACTGTTGTGTTCAAAGTACACAATAACTCTTATTCCTTTGTTTCAGGGGGCTGAAGATTTAATGGCTGTCAATATTGGCAATGCTGCCCAGGCAGGCCTGCTTTCCCAGCAGTACCCCCCACCTTTGTTTCCCAAACCTGGGAAAGAAAATGTCCGGCTCCAGAAACTACTCAAGAAGACAGCGAAGAAAAAAGCTGCAGCCCAGGCCTCACAACCATCGGTCCCCTTCCGCTCAAGCCTCTCTCCGGTAAATGAAGCAAGCCCTGACCTGGAGCACAGTGATCACTCAACTCCTCCCAAGACTCCAGAGACACCTTACTATATTGGCACGGTACACCCACGCTTCAATGTCCGACCACTGTATCAGCATGTGTCGTCTCCTTATCCTCATCACAAAGGATTCACTTATGGCAAGACGGCAAGGTTTTCACCACAACCATATGCGGCTCCCCAACGCCTATCTCCAGCATTTCCATACACATCCTCACCAATACCAGGACTTGACATACATGCAACTGTTCCAGTCATTATTCTACAAACTTCACAAAGAGTGGAAGTCAGCTCAAATATTACCACTCATGTAACTTCTAAATCTCCAGGCCCTCAGCCAGCCACTTTGAATGTTTCTAGAACAGCAAAACCATTGTTTGAAGTTCCTCAAATCACCAATTACACAGCAAAGTCAGTAAGAACACCTCAACCATCACCAACAAGGAGTAAAACACCTACTGCAGAGTTACTGAGAGGCCCAACGCCAACATTTGAGGTTAGAAGGATATTGACACCAACATCTGAAATAAGAAGAGACAGAACACCAACCAGAGAGATCAGAAGGGTTATAACACCAACAACTGAAGTCAAGAGGATTACAACCCCAACTTCAGAAGTAAAGAAAAGCCAAACTCCAACTTCTGAAGTCAAGAAAGAGACAATTCCGTCTTCTGAAATGAAAAAGATCAGTACTCCTGCTTCAGATACAAAACAAAATGCATCACTAACACCTGAGACAAAACGGGGTACAACTCCAACTCTTGAGGCAAAGGGGGCTGTAACACCAACAAGAGTAAAGACACCGACATTTGACTTTATCTCAATAAAAACACCTTCAGGACGTCCCAAGACACCTTCAGATCACGTGTCACGTGTTAGAGCACCTGTAATTGAGATTTCAAGACCAAATCCACTTTTATTTGCTGTGTCTCCAGTGCACATGGAGGGCAGAAGATCCAGAACGCCAACTTCAAGTTTGACTGCTCCACACAATGAAATGCATAAAATATCAAATCAAGTGAATGAAACCAGTAACTTAGAAATATTACAAAACGGGGATATAGATGTCAGATCAACTGAACCCTTACATGAAAAGCTGGATAAGGCCACAGAAAACATGTCAAAATTTGAGTCATCAAAGCCAAAGACCCAAATTCAGGAAAGTCCAAAGGAGCAGTCAAAGCCTAAAACCCCAACAACCCCCAAGATTGAACCTGCACAGCCTGTTTTATCCTCAGTTGAGTATCAAAAAACGTTAGCTAGATGTCCTCCATTTGCAGGTCAAAGACCCAAAACACCAACAGCACCTAAATCCAAACCAACATACTATGGATTGACTCCCTCTGAATATGTTGCCCATGGAGGAATAAAGAGTTACACACCCAGTTTTAGCATTTCTACACCAAGTGCAGAGGCAACTTATATTCCAATACAGGAACCAGTAGTACCTCAAACTGATGCAAATGTGACCAGGACGAATGACAAGACTGAGGTGAAGCCTAAGGAACAAGTTGAAGTCCAGCCAACTCAGGCTGGTGTTGTTAAAGAAGAAACCGCTGTGGTGGCTCCACTTCCAGAGGTTTCAAAGGTAGCATCTGAGCCAGAAGCGAACCCTGTAAGGGACATTCCCAAGTCAACTGTGCCAGAATTAAAAGCAAAAATTCCTGATGTCAAAATTCCAACTATTGTGGTATCTGTAGCTGACACAACACCATCAGAAGTGAAAGCAGAGCCAATAAGTACAGTGACACCAAGAGTCAGAACTCCAACCTATGGATCTCCCAGACTTTCCCAAATGACACCAAGCCCTCCAACTGTGAAGGTAACTCCGAAATCTGAAAGTAAGACTGTGCCATTATCTGACCAAGATGTAGGAAAGCCAGCCCTTCCAAATGTGTCAGAAGGTAAAGTTAATGCCAAAACAATCAACGTAACAGATAAGCCAACAGAGGCAAAAATGTCTTTGTTAGAGAGAATTAAGAAGCAGAAGCTTGAAGTTGCTTCTTCTGAAAAACCTCCTGAAAAAGAAGAGGTTAAAGATGTTGTTAAGCCACTGGCTAAACCAAAAGATGACCAAAAAACAAAGGACACTGAACCTGAAAAGGTTAACAAAGTGGAGACAAAAGCTAGTCCCCAACAGGAGATCATGTCTGCAGTGGAAAAGGAGGAGGGTGAGGAAGGCTCCTCCCTAACTGCAGAGCCTCTCTTGAAGGTGATGCAGAAACCAAAAGGCATGAAGTCAAAACTCAGTGGCTGGTCTCGCCTTAAGAAACATATGGTGGTTGAAGCAGAGGAGCCCAAGTTTCCAGAGGCAGAGGCAGAGACTGCATCAAAGAAAGATGTCCCTGCTACCACTGATCAAAATGTAAGTGAAATGCAAAATAAGCCTGAAGCCGAAGCTAAGCCTACTGACAGCCAGGACAGTAGAGACTCCCCAAGGGCAGCAAAAATGTGGGATGCTGTCCTCTTCCAAATGTTCTCCACCAAAGAGAATATAATGCACCAAATTGAAGCCAATAAAACCGAGGAGCAAAAGACGATGGAGGCAGAACAGAAAACGGCAAAAGAGATTCCCACATTTGCGCATCGTTTGCCAGTTCTCCTTTACAGCCCACGGTTTGATGCCAGACGACTAAGAGAGGCAGCTTCGCGACCAGCAACAAAGATAGCAACAGTTTTTGAAATGGGACTCATAGGCCGCAAAAATAAAGAGGAAGAACCAAAAGACTTTAATAGAACAGCCAAAGGCTTCAGTACTTCTTAAACCACTGACGTCTAACTGGATAACATATAAATAGTGGGCAAGGATGTTGTGGCTTTCATTGCGATGGTAGAGCTCTGTTTATTATCCAGTCCAATTCTTTACATATGCTCTTATAACTTTATAACAGGGCAATTGCCAAGAAAACTAAAAAATCATCTGTCAGATGCACAGTAACTTATTTGCAGTAGGTTATTGCCCACTTGTCCACTGGCATTAGCCATTTAAGCTAATTAGAATATTGAATAAAGAAATAATTTTGAATCTTTTAAATTAAAGAGTTTATTGCTTAAGACTTTCAAAGCTCATCTCGGATTTTTTATGAGCATGTTAAATATGGTAATAATTTTGATAATACTTACATCCCTGAAACCTTTGTCAAAATAAATAAATAAATCAAATAATAATAATCATTTAACTGATTTAATAATAGAGAAATATCACTCCAGCCTCGACAATCGACAATCAAAGTAAAATCAAGAAAGTCTTTTGGGGTATGAACATGTAAAATATAGTGTAGGTTTTAGGATACAAAATTTTTAGTTACCCTACGGGATTCTTTTTTTGCATTACAATAAAATACACCACACCTTTTTCTCAGCAATATTTTTCTAAAGCCAGTATTCTATGGTGCTTAATGGGGCATAAAAATTCTTTGTGAAGACAAGATATAAGATAACATGGTGTTAAGGGACAAATTGCTGTTGTATGTTTTTTAAAAACAGTCTCACGATCAATTCATACGTATTCGCACGAGGTGGCTAATTCGTACAAATTCGTACAAATTGTCTAAAACCCAATGGCGGGTAGGTTTAGGGGTGCCCTTAGGTGTGGGTCATCAGTGGGCAACTCAAAAATCATATGAATTCGTACGATTGAGGTTGTATGAATTTGTACGAATTAGCCACCTCGTAGAATATGTTTGCATTGCCATGAGACTGGGCTGTATTTTTAAGATGTAGGGACATTTGAGAGTGAGTTTTAGGTGAGTGGGCAAGTGAAACCAGTTAACTGCGGAAGAAAGTATTAAGAGACAGAATAAGAAAGAGATATATACAGTAAGTATGCTAAGTTTTGGAAATTTGTTCTGAGCCTTATTAGTACAGAAAGCAAGGCATGGCGCACTCTGCTCTGCTGCTCTACTTGGTGCTTAGTGTTGACAAAAAGCTTTTACTGATGGAGCCTCAAAAGAGGCTTTCCAAACATTTAATATAAATGCTCTCATTGCTTAAAAGTGATTAAATGAATTACAGTGAATGCTGATTGTCAACTCCAACTTGTGCATGTTCCTATTTCAGGCTTAGGTAATGTTAGGTTTGTAGGCTTGGCCTTTTTTGCATGCTTGTCTTACGCTGCAGAAACCGTCAGACTGAGAATACTTTCTCTTTACTGATGCTAATGTGTATAACGCTTTGCATTCTAAGGTGCACTGTACTAGATTTAATGTTATTTTATATATTTTTTTTAATAAAATACCTGTTTTGAGAGAGGATATTTTGTATGACTACTTTTATGACACCAGCTACTGAATGAAAACATTTGCATTGTGTTAAAAGCTTGCTGTGATTTGTTTGAGCCTACGTATATTATCAATATATACTATCAAACGTGTATGAAAAATCAGCGAGATTTAAAAATGTAAATAATTTTCAGGTGTTTTCAGATATAGTCTATTTTAAAACGAATTGTATTAGTTCTCAAAAGTTTACTTGAGATAGCATCTTAACTTTTTCTGTGATATTCTTATTTCAAGAATGTTTTGAATTAGAACAATGATATGAGTGATATGACTTTTTAAAGCTCTCGTTTATGTACTTGAGGGAAATGGATATCATCCCTTAAGGCACTAGAAATAATTAAGTCTCTCTGGGTTTTTGTGTCTCTTCAAAGTTTTCTAAAAGCTTATTTTATGCTCTTATGCTACAACAGACAGTATTTTAAAACAAATTTTTGCTAGATTGCTACGTAGCTAGTCTGCTACTATGGTAGCTAGTTAATATTAGACATTATCTACATTACCCAGCATGCCTCTGTTGGCCTGTAAAAAGGCATAAAGACATGTTCTCTCTCTTTTTTGGCATTTTTATTTAAAGAAACAGCATTTTTACATGCAAGTTATTTTACTCATTAAACAAGCTAATGCACATGTGAATTACTTTGTTAGCTTTAAATAATGTAAAATAGAAGAAAGCGCCTTACTTGTTTTTCCATTCGGGTAGACACTGTAATAATCACCATCAGTGGAAATCTTCTCGTATTTTCCGTGGCCTGTCACAACAAACTTGTACCGTTTACCTGAGGAGGAGCCCTACAACATAAAAGGTAAGTAGATGAAATAGTGAGAGTGGCATTAATTCATTTTTTTTTTTTAATCATTTAAATTTTTCAGTACAAGGTTTTTTTTTTATCTGAATATTTACCTTTCCTCCCAGTCCTGACCTTTCTCCTGTAGAACCTTCTCCAATAATTTCCCACATGTTCTTTTTCTGCAGAACATCTCCAGGTTTAACATCCTGTAATAATAAACAGAGTGCATTAATAATTAATAATAAACAATAAAGTGCATTAAGTATTACTTTATTTTAATAATCTGCTTACTCCCAATATACTTTTATGGAATAACTGACCTGAAAACCAAGTCATTATTCATTGATTAACTGACTGATAGATAATTGAGTTGAACTCAAGCTCCATAAGCTGATATTGTGAACCGGATTAAAACTCATTGAATTCACTGAAAATTCTAAGTTTCTTACAAACAAAGTTATTGAATTACTTCAGAAGACTTGGAATATAGTGTAGAAGTAGTATGTTACTTTTAATGTTTTGTTTTTTACTTTTAATGTCAAAAGCTTCAGTCCCCATTTGCTGCAATTGCATGGAAAAGAGAAACCAGCACAGTTTTTAAAATGGCTCCTTTTGTTTTCCACAATAAGTAAATCAAACAGGTTTGGAAAAACATGATGGTGAGTAACTGACTTTGGGTGAACTATTTATTTGACATAAACCAGATGTCATAATCTACTACCACTCAGTTAACGATTCGAAGATGCAATTCAATCACGTAGCCTTTTTCTGGTCATCAAAAGCGCTTACGTTGGATATAAACAATGTTTATTACATATGGATGTAATGATCTGAAGGTTTTTTCTTCAGACCTTAACCACTAACATTATAAACCACATACCCACATCAAAGTACATTGCAGTTTACTAAACATGATGATTAACTGGATTTTGGGAACATAAGTGAAGTTGCAGTAGCTTATTCTACCACAAGGCGGCAACATAAATACCTTTTTGTTTATTGTGTATATTAATATTTTGACTGCTTTTTAAATTACACGTCTGTCTGTTCTACACAGGAACAGCTTTCTCAGTATATAAAAAAAAGACTTATAAAATATGCCAATTTAATTTTTGTTTATCATTCCGCGATAGGACAAATACATATATCTCTGTCCAGCACATTGGTTACCATCTAAAGATTTTCAGTGTTCATTACCAGACTTACAGATGGTGTGGAAGGGGACTGTCTGTTCCCACCTTCTGGACTTCCTTTCACCCAATGATTGATCAGGTTTGCTACACCCCCTTTCACACAGTCTGTATCCTAAAATACACTGCTCAAAAAACATAAAGGGAACACTAAAATAACACATCCTAGATCTAAATGAATGAAATATTCTTATTAAATACTTTGTTCTTTACATAGTTGAA
>JAUMHE010000085.1:12562718-12581078 GCA_032359235.1 Enteromius mattozi | reverse complement strand
GCTCGAAGACGATTGGTCTCTCATGCGAGATCCCATATGTAACGTCTCCGTTCCCTCCTTCAGGGAATGTGGGTTACATTCGTAACCTAGACGTTCTGAAGGCAAAAGTGGGTCAAACACCGTATTAGTATGGTGTTCCTAATAATCCTTTAGGTGAGTGTATAATAACCCTCTTAGTTGGGAACCTTGGAGTACCATTTTTAAAAAACATATGCATGGTTATCAGTCAGTACCATTGCGTTAATTACTGATACCATCACTATACTATTTTACTGCCATGGCACATTTTTGTATGAGGAGGTTGAGAATGTTTATGCAGATATGTATAGTTACCTTGAAAGTTGGACTTATGGGGTTTAGAGGGTTAAATGGATCATCACCATCTGTAGGTGTGACGTTCAGATTCTTCATTCTCTTCTCCGCTGCCTCCATCCTCCTCCTCTCAATGTCCTCCTTCATCTGTCTCTTGTCCTCCTGTAATTTAATACAAATTAAACTGACTATGTTTTACGCAAACCCTAATAAATACTGTTCTACTACTGGAAGAAACCTAGATAGTTTAAAATTCCCACCAAAATAGAAAGTTCTATCATGACTACTCTAAGTGGGATTGGAAAGGTAATGTCTTTGGTCTTGGTGGAATAGATCTGCTGCTGTCAAGTGTGCTTTGTTTTCATTGCCTAAGGATGATAATGTGAAGAATCAGTGGTTAAAATGTATGTATGTAAATTCATTCTCTGGCAGCGGGAGGTGCTGTTGTCGAGGAAGAGATTAGGTTTCCCTGGTAACGTTGTATGCAAAGCAGCATTACGCTTGCAAACAATGATTTATCAGACATTACATGCAAGATTAAATAAAAATGGCATTCAAAATGTCAGTTTCCTTTAGAAATACAGTGATATAAAAACACCCGCATAGGTTTCGAAACGTACAATGCTCATATATTCAACGAAGTCAAAGCCTTGTGGCGACGAATCCAAACAGACTTGGCCAACTGACCAATCAGAGCAGAGTTGGCTTATGGAAGGTAGGGGTTTACAGACTTTAAGATCCATATTGATTCAAACGAACCGTTTCGAAATCATTGCATATTAAATGCATCTTTTGAGAAAATTACAATGTTTTCTGACCTTAGACGCATTTAAACCTGTTGTAGGGGACTCCAACACAATATTAGGACTCTTTAAAATACCGTATTAACTGCTCTTTAAATAAATGACTGAGGGCCGCATTGTGTTGCGCCATCTTGTTTACGTTTGCTTAATGACTTTTATGTTCTCGGCTATAGTTGTGCAACAGCTTACTTCCAGGCAATGTAGCCGTTCCATTCCCAGCTGTTGCTTAAAGTCCCTAATACTTGCTACTGCCCATACATCTACAGACATGCTGCTGTGAGCATATAAGAAATACTGCTGATGCACATATAACATTTATGAAATAACTCCCATGTATAACATACATTTAAATCACACCATAGCAGATCTATACAGGTGGAGCTGGGGGAGGTGGAGTGTTTCTAAAGCACGCTGCAGCTGCTACAGCAAGCACTAGCCAAGTATATAAATGTTAAGCTACAAGCTCAATGGCTGCTGATACAAAAATAACCAATCAGATTGAGTTAGACTCGGACTGAGGTTCATGCAAGAACTTTGAATTTAGACAAATAAAGATCAGCTCAGCCACCTCTTTTTTGGCAAGTTTCTGCTGTTCCTCTTCCTCTCTCTTCTGATCCTCCTCTTCACGAGTCTTGCGTCGTTCCTCTCTCTTCTTCTTCAGTTCCTCCAGCTCCAGCTCAGCCTCCACCTGACGCTGTCGTAGCTGCTCCATTTCCTGACTCTCCTTTTCCTGGTGGCTACGTCTGATCTTCTCCAGCTTCAGCTCGGTCTCCAGACCAGCATGCATGTCCTTCTTGGTCTCAAAAACCTGATCTGCATCTACAGTCCTGCTGGAGAAGAGTGGAAAACAGGAAAACCAAGTTAGTCTCAGATGGCATGTTGGTCATTTCTATGAAAAAAATTGTAATTATTACTATTGGACCAGCAGATTTTCTGATCAGTCATACATTACTTTATTATTATTCCTCACGGTCTATTATGAATCTATTTTAGATAAACTAAAACGGCACATAAAAATACAACAAATTGTGGTTGGTCAGTTTATTTCTTAGTCAGACTGCGAAGTGGATAGTTCTTGCCCAGAATCAGCAGTAAAATGGGCCAAAAATTCTAGTTTTATTTAAAGGTCTGGCTATACTAATTCCCTTAACAGCCATTTTAGAAACTTCCTGGCACAACTTTTTTGGCAGCAACAATATTAGGTCATGTCTATTACACATATGACATAAGCCTCTAATTTTAACAAGATCAAATTCTGTGCTTATTCTTCTCTCTAAAGTCAACTTAAAATGTTAGTTCTGTCCTCAAATCATTATTAATCAAAAATAATAACAGTCAACAAAACAATTATTTTGTCAATATATAATTTTCCCTTTGACTCTTACAGTTAAACAAGCTGTATTTTAAAAATAGTGGCTAATAATATATTATTTATTTATATTCATTTATTTGCTTCTCAGTGTAATGCACTATAACAACAAAGTGACAGTAAAAGTATTTATATTACAAAAGTTCTATTGTAATAAAATTTCATTTTTTATTAATTTTTACTGTATTTTTGATCAAATAAATGATAAATGTTGAGCAAAAGACACATTTTTCACACACACACACACACACACAAACACATGTTTATAGAGAGAGAGAGAGTAGTCAACATCTGGCGTGGATCAAAATCTTTAATCAAAGTTGTCCTAAAACCAAACTGTGTTCCATTAACTTTTTTGATCCACTTCAAATATAATATTATATACACACACACACAATTGTAATGATCCTAAAACAGGCTTGATTGATTACCTGGGTGATCTTTTGGTTTTGACCAGATGTGATGTCATTTCCTCTGCAGCTGCCTCTCCATTACCATTAGGCATTTTGTCTTGTTGTAGGAAGACTTTCGACGTGTATGACACCTTCACCTCCTTCCTCTCCTCTTTCATCTGTGAGTGAAGTTATTGATTTAGACATAGTAACGCACATGATATGATGTTCTGTACTTCTTATATTGTAATATACTAATTCTCGTGGCACCTTGTTCTCCATCTGTGGTTTTATTTCCTGTTGTTTATTTCCTGTTCTTTTGCTGTCGTCATGCCATTCCTCTGGTCTCAGACTGCTCACCCTTGCACTGATCTCCATTCGTCTTTCAGCGCTCCTCCTCATCTCTGGTCTTTTCTCTTCGTCCTCTCTGTCCGGTATTTGCTGATACTGTATGGAAGTGTTGAAGCTGCATTTGTCACTTTGTCTAGACACACTTTGTCTTTTGTCTTTCTCCTCCTGTTGTAACTGTTCTCCACTGCTGTTCTCAGCCATTCTGGACCGTGTTCTCTGTTCCAGCTTCTGGGTCCAGTCACTGAAACCTTCATCCTCATCCACAGCAGTCGGACTGCTAGGTTTGAAGTCTTTTTCATAGCTGAAAAAAAAAACTTCACATTAAATACTTAAATACATAAGTAAATGCAATCTTATATGAGCCATGGATTAGCAGTTAGAGCATGTGCATTGAGCTGTGGTGCTTATGTAGGAAATAAAGATTTGAATCTTGCTTTTGAACTAAAAGTAATAGTTCACCCAAAAATGAAAATTCTGTCATTTACTCACCCTTGAGTAGTTCCAAACCTGTATGAATTTCTGCTGAACATAAAGGAAGATATTTTGAAACCAGGCTGTTTTGGGTCACCATTGACTTCCATAGTACTTTTATTCCTACTATGGAAGTCAATGGTGACCAAAACAGTCTGGTTACTAACTTTTTTCTAAATATCTTTCTTTTGTGTTTAGTAAAACAAAGAAATTCATACAGGTTTGGAACTACTCGAAGGTGAGTAAATGATGGCAGAATTTTCATTTTTGAGTGAACTATTCCTTTAAATCTTTATAAAAAAATTTTTATTAAACTTTATTAAAATTTGCCAAGACTTTACTGTAAAAAAAATAAAATAAAAAAAATAATAATGTAGCAACATTTTACAGTTTGCAGGTTTTAAAGATTCCAATTTTTTCCCCACTTTTGAGATTTATGGAATTTAGAACCAAATTAGGCCCCATATTTATATATATATATATATATATATATGGTGTAGACTCCATTACTTTAGAGTGAGACACTGGACATTTCTACAGGAATGAGAGACCTATATAATCACATTCATAGGAATCTTGGCAAGTTAACAGTCCGTCAGGCATGAACAGCTTCAGTCAGTGAAAGCAGCACATGGGCCCACACACCTGTGCTGGTGGTACTTTGACGAGAGAAACTATGTGCTGATGTCACTGTGTCAGCCTATTAACACCAGGGACTGACTTCAAACACGCTTCTTGCAAAACAGATGTGAACAGAGGTGCGTGTGATGATCTGACAGGTGCTAGTTTGTTGTTGTTTTCTTTTCTTTGCCAGGGGCAACCAAAGGATTTTGAAGAAATGCCCTGAAATGTTGTTGCATAACGGTAACTATTTCACATATTATTTTAGGAGATGATGGACCCATTTTACAAAATAGTTACAAGATATGGGAACAAATTAGTACAACACGGCTAGAGTTTACAAAAAAAGGGTAGCAGTTTGTGGCTATAACTTAAAACTAGGAAATTAACTAATAATTTTATTGACTTTTTAAAAAATGTATTGTTCAATGTAAAATGCAGGTATCTTGGTTTCAGGGTTGCCAGGTATGCATAACAAAACCAGCCCAATTGCTAATCAAAATTAGCCCAATCACAGCCAAAACTAGCCCATTCTGGGGGAAAAAACCCACAGCAACAATGTAAAGGTAGCACAATTATTTTTTTAAATTATTCATTATTGAGTCATAAATATCAATACATTTTTGGGAAAATCCACCAAATGACATTTTTCAACTTTGCATCTAACCTTGCCTTGTCAAGAAAGATTAAATTAGTGATTAGTTGTATGTTTGAAATGCAAATGCAAAACAAGGGTAAATTTGTGTAAGGGATTATTCAAAGAGTTAACAAAGGTTTAAACACACACACCTGGACTCAAGCTCATATAGTGATAACAGAGGCCCTTTTTTCTGACACCAACTGCCCCTCTCACCCTGTTCATTGCAAAGTCTTGAATTAAAATCTATTTCATCTGCCCAGAAGCTGCCGGAAAGGAATGCAAAGCACATTCCGCAAGATTATTAAGCAGATTTTCAGCAAAGCATAATGACTGAACATCAACAATCAGTCAATACAATTCAATTGCAGAGTTATAAATCTCAATACTTATTTACTACATCCAAGCTTATTGTATGAGCCCAGTTTGAAAACTCTTGCATGGTATTACTTAAAACCTCTTTCCGTGTTGAACCGATCTAAAACATCTTGAAAAATATTCATGCGTCTCTAAGCCAAGAGCGAGCCTTTAAATCTTCTCTGATCAAGGATAATTATAAAGTGGCCCTAGATGACCTATTTTTGCTTTAAACAGGTTGACTCAGAAAGCTGTGTTTAACTTCACACATATAAAATGTGTGGGATGTGAGGTCTGTAATGTTTCTCTGATTAAAAGCAAGGCGCTGTGGTGTGGGATATGACATAAACCCTGCTCCAAAGGCATGCTTGCTGAAAATTCTTCAGAGATTAGGTAATGATGAGAGAACAGCTGTGCCACTGTATATATATGCAGGTGTAGGTTTAATTGTGAGAAAAGGAGAGAGAAAGAAAACTTAACTGACCTTTTGTGCTAAGCCCAACCTTAAAAGCATAATCCTGACACTAAAAGACATGTACATCATTTTTTTCATCATGTGTTCAAAAATACCTTAAAAATGCAACTCATACTTACAATTGTCTGTGTATTTATATATTTGCTATATTCTCATTTAATTTTTAATTTGAAAAATTAAATTTGTTAAATTCTCCTAAGATCTTTAAAGGGGTCATATGATGTTGCTAAAAAGAACATTATTTTGCGTATTTGGTGTAATGCAATGTGTTTATGCAGTTTATTGTTTCTCCTCATAAGCCCTAACATCTGAAACGGGTCGATTTGTACAAAACTCATCGTTCTAAAAAAGCGAGGTGAGCTCTTATTGGCCAGCTATCCAGTCCATTGTGATTGGCCAAATACCGCAAGCGTATGATGGAAATGAAAATATTTGGGTTGAACTGTTCTGGAACAGAGTTGTAAACACAAATTAACCACTGATTTCTAGTTATGTCCTCTTTTGGAAGCACAAATAAAGTAATTTTTACTTTCACAACAAAACACAGCGTCTCCAAAACATGGCGCCGCAGCAACACTACAGCAAGAATAATAGCTCCGCAGTGTTTGAAAATAACCCCAAGTGAGGGTGTGGACTAGTCATAACTTTCATAAAAAAATCTCTCTTTAGTTTTGAAACTTTAATCTTTGCAACTTCAGGGATCTTATGTATGCACTAACAGCTTGTAAAACTCCAAGGAGAAAGGAGAACTTAAAATCGCATCATGTGACCACTTTAATAAAAAAATAGTTCTTGAAAATACCCCTTATTAAGTAGTTTGGGACAACACTTAATATTCATTTCTTAAAATAATAATAATAAAGCAGTGTAATATTAGTATTTGCAAAACCTTTGTATACCAAACAATGTCAAGTGGTGTGACCAACATGCAAGAAAACTATTCAAAATTAAAAAACAGAAACTGTATAATGAAGAGAACTAATGAATTAGTATCAAGATTGATACATCTCCTAAAATATCAGATAATGTGACATTTTTATGACAAGTAAAAGTTAGCTAAGATTGTACAACAGTCTCACGATCAATTTGTATGTATTCATACGAGGTGGCAAATTTGTGCTAATTTGTACTAATTCGTACAACCTCACTCTTTGTCTAAAACCCTATGACGGGTAGGTTTAGGGGCGGGGTTAGGTTTAGGTCAGTAGTACAAATTCATACGAATTGGCAACTCGTAAAATACGTACGATTTAGAAGAAATCGTATAAATTTGTACAAGTGAGGTCGAATTAGCCACCTCGTAAAATATGTATGAATTGCAGTGAGATCAGGTTGGATTGTAACATGTGGTGTAACTCCCAAAAAATGTAACTTTACATTTTTTACATTTCCTAATTTCATGTCATTTCCATGTTTTTCTCATTTGTTGGATAAAAGCGTCTGCTAAATGACTAAATGTACTTGTCTTGAGAATGAAACAAACATGAATATAAAGTACGCAGAACTTGGCACATGTATTTAAACCAGATTTTTCCTTTCCTTTATCATGGACACTCTTACATTTAACCTTAAAACTAACCAAACTGTGGTTAGTTGCTTTGCATATCGATCAAACGGTCTCCTTCTGTTGAAGTGGACAGGCTTTGGCCAGAAAAAGCAGCAATGAGAACCAGACATGTTGCAAGACTGTATTTCCATATTTCACATGGAAATCTGCCAGGCAACAAAACAAGCCTAACAAAACCCAGGTGAGGTGCGAAGAATAGTATGGCGTTCACACTTACAGGCCGGTCTCGGGTGGGTTCACACTGTCCTGAGGGGAACTGGCAGACCCAGACAGGCTTTGTTGATTGCGGAAGGCCTCCCGGGCTCGACGTCGCCTTTCTCTCTCAATCTCCTCGGCATCTTCAATACTTCGCTGAGCCGTCACTCTGCAGGAAGAGAAGCAAAAACGAGTTACACCAGAAGACAGTCGTTTTTCTTTCTTGACCCATGTGAGAGCCGTGGTCGAATGATGAGTGAGCCCAGAAGAGTGCTGTTGACTATGATACATAGATCATGGATCAAGAAATCTCTAACAATAGTTTGTTTAGTCCCTTGCTTGAAATTCAGAGCCAGTTGAACATCTGTTCTGGCATTCAACACCACAGATGCTCGAGTGACAGAGACCCTGCAAACTTACACTCAAGAAGCTGAAGCATCTTTGGGTTTATCTAGCTTGAAAACACACAGATATGCTGTTCATGCTCTTTGTCTTCTGTGGGCCAAATAGGCCAAACAACTCATTTTAGTTGCTAGGTCTTGCTAAACGTTTATTGTGGCAAGCATTAATTTTGGTGTAGTAAAATCATTTATTCATGTTACAAACTTGTATGACTTTCTCTCTTCTGTAGGCCACAAAAGAAGATATTTTGAAAATATGGTTTTGTTTCGTCCATACTGTGGAAGTCAGTGGGCTCCAAAATTATTTGGACCCCAAGATTTTTCAAGATTTTTTGTGCTCTGTAGAAGCAAGACAGGTTTGGAAGGACAGGAGGTTGAGTAATGATTTTTTTGGGACTTTAGGAACTCAGTCTGGATGCTGGGACAATTAAAGTTGAACACAGGTCATCAATGACCCTCAGAAGAATTTCAAGTCAGGTTACAGCTGAGGTCAGCTTGCTATGATGACTTTACAGCTAGCCATAAAAGCATGTTGACAGATCAATACTAATTCATCAACATTAAAAGTTCCAGTTATAAACTTAAGGGTTTTTCAGATGCCGTAGGTAAAACTTTGCAGGTTCCAAAACTTTTTTTGAGTTCTTTATTATTGATAGTGGTAAAACCGTCGTGAACAACCTACATATAATGTAACACCAAAAACATATTTTAAATTGCCGAATTCAACTGAAGAAACAACCCTAACTACACAAAAGTCAAAGAACCGTTTTTAAAGGTGATTCTTGATTTAAAATGTATATGAGTTTGTTTCTTCGACAGAACCGATTTGGAGAAATTTTTTGCTTCCAATTGAAAAATTAGTCTACTATTCAAAACATATTGCTTTCTCCAGTTAAAAAAATAATAATGGATGTAGGAGAATTGTTAAACAATTATAATTGTTTTCTTTGAGCAAAAAAATATTCTTAGGTTTGTAAAATTATGGTTTGTACCCCTGATGTCACATGGACTGTTTTACAGATGTCCTTGCTACGTTTCTGTGTGTTAATCATGGTAATATGCTTGCTGTCTATGGAGCGTAAGAGTACTCTCAGATTTAATCAAAAAATACCTTAATTTGTGTTCCTAAGATGAATGAAGGTGTTTGGAATGACATGTGGATGAGTAATTAATGAACTATATCTTTGGATTGTTTTCACATAAAAAATATGCAATCTAACTAAATAAAAATTGTTTTGTTATTTTTATTATGTAGTGAACCACTGTAGAAAAGTTCTATCATCATTGTAATCTAGATGTTCTGAATATCAGCACAGCTGCAGTTACCTATAGTAACAGTGGTGTTTTTTACGTACAAACCAGTTTCTACTCATAACCCAACTACAGTAAAAAAGAAAAACATCTGAAACCAGCCATACAACTCCACAAAGGGCTTATGGCAAGATCTGATGTGTCACACACAGTTCCCGTGCCTCTGATTATTATAGGCTGTTAATCACCCAGACAGGATTACTTCATTTTTTTGGCAGAAGCCACGTAAATGATGTCAATCCTGCCAGTGATGTCATTCAATATCTGATTTATTTACCACTATCAGTCCGATTATGTAGCCTGCTTTTCTTTTTCTTTCATGTCTGGAAATACCGTTTTCCAAGAGTTATGGAAGTGAAAACACATTTTCAGTCATGGTGAGCATATTGTCAAACGTAGACTGATAAAATGTTTCTCGGGCCCATTTCTGAATTAAATGGAAACAATAAAGTGAGAGAGAGGGAATGGGGAAAGAAAACAAGAGCCTGGCTTTTATTCAGCATGTATCACCTCCCCTGACAATGTGTTGACTAAACTTCCACAGCCTGGTGCCCTGAGGCTGAAAGGATTTGGAAGGCTTGACGGATTGGGAAATGTTTTTCCCCATTGTTGCCTGCCCTAATTTGCCACAGCCAAGTCTGGTCTTGCAGATCACCGGCTGAGCTAGATTGGTCAGTCTCAAATGGGTCACATAGAAGTTGACCTCCGACCTGAGTTTCCCTTTCCAGCTCTTAACCTTAATTATTAAAATGAAACTGCTCAGTAAATGTCAATTGTTTGATATATGGTCTCCAGATGGGGTGATGTTATTGCTGGTGGCTCAACCAATTTTTTTTTTTTTGTTATTGTTTTATTATTTACTCACTGTCGTTATTGACCCTTGTTCCAAACCTATGACAAACTTTTTGCAGAACAAAAAAGGAGATATTTTGAATAAATATATTTGTAATATATGTAAATATTTTTATGTTCCACAAAAAAAAAAAACATAAATGCATACAGGTAAGGTACAGAGTAAGTGATGACAATCGTTTGTGTACTACTTTTAAGCCCTGTTTACACCAGCAACATTCACCAAGTTGTCTTTGTAATGTGACCTACCAACATTAAATGCGTTACACACTACCAGCTCCTCTGCGTGGCCTTATAGTAAACTGCCGATGTACACTCCAGAATCCAAATACTCCTTATACACTTGTTTTCACCTACTATGTATTAGGGTATATGATATTCGGATTGAGTCTCAAGTTTAAACGGCAGCGCGAAGCACACGTGAATGATATCTCTGACATTTTACTGCTGGTTATCTTGCGAATGAAACATTGACTGTAAAGAAAGGTATGTCTAAAGGGTATGTTACAACTTCTTGAAATGTATGAGCTCTCGTATAATCACCTAATCTGCGTTTGAGCCTCGAAAACACAAATACAATGTATAGCGTAATGCAACATTACCTCAGCAAAGCCATTCAGTCTTGTTTATAAGCTAGAACGTTAGTAAATAATTTCCCAAAATTCATTATTAAATAGTTATTTGGACAAAATAAGGTTTAGGTATTTTAGAGGAAATTTCTACCAAAGTCTCCAGAGGTTTAAAAGCACCTACAGTTTATATGACTAGAGCCATCTGCAATTACAAAAACACTCACATCCATATTAATGTGTTCAGTTTTTCCATCTCAGACTAAAGTGAAGGGTAAAAACGTTCCTGTTGTACCACATTTTTCTTAACTTAACTTTTTTCTGGTCCTCTTTGTAGCAAATCATTGTTCTTAATTGAAACCATCTAAATGTTCCCTTTTGTTCTCGTTTACAGGGAAGCAAGTCCTTGTTTTGTGTTTGTTTACAGGAAAGCATATCCTGCTATTTGAGATCTAACTGATGGATGCTGTTATTTGCTCCTCTCTCATTTTGCATCTGCATTGAAGGGCAGCTGTGAAGTTTATTGACTCTACGAGTCAGATGATGTCATCTTAACGACAGATTTAAAGAGCAAAGGAGAGTTATTTTCCCAGGCATGTTAGTATCTTCCTGCTGTCAGTGTGTGGCCGCATCGTTGCAAACCTGACATATGTTTCCCAGTGTTCCCTGAATGGCTGACGACATTTCAAAGCACTGATCTAAGCAGTGGAAAGTGTGGCGTTATGAATCATGAGAACTGAAATATCTATAATTATGTCATTTAATGGAAGAGCTCTGAAAATGGTTTATTTTCTAGCACACTTCAAAGAGAAGGGATAGGTTCTTAAATGACTGTGCATAAAATTCAAATAAATTATGTGAAATGAATTTTGAATGTGAAATATTTGATTCTCTGTGTTTCAGTAGCCCATGAATAGACACTTGTTCTTATTTCAGTTAATAGATTGATATATACTAACCCTAATTCTGTCTCATTTCTCATTGCCTATAGAGTATATCCTCAGTGGCACATCTTACCCAAACCCATATATACTTCTCTAAATGCTCTTGTAATGCTTAACTAAACATAACACAGTTCCCTCAGTGTTTATTCAACTCTGTTGCCTAAAACCTTCGGAAAAGCACACTTTCACAGGGATGGTAAAGTTTAGTTCCCCTTTCAGTCAAACAGCTAAACCCCTGCATTCCAGCAGCTCTTATCAGAGTATCGTAAATAGAAGAGTGGCTCACGTAAAGTCCATGGATCAGGGGGTCATGGCTTAGACCACAATGAGAGAGACATTTTTGGAGCAAGTTAAAAACAATGCTGTGAAATTTTTATGTTACAGAATCAACAGCACAAAACTAATTATTGACAGCCTGCCAAATCAACAGTGAGGAAATGAAACAGTGAAAAATGGAATAGAATTCAGAAATTGTTATAATGGAAGCTTGTTTCCACCGAATGAGAATACCTTTTTTTTTTCACAATTACAAGTTCATATCTTACAGTTTTTACTTCTTTTTTTTCCGAATTGTGTGATGTAAGCTCAGAATTATGACTTTTCCAAGCATACATCTCAGTTCTTTTTCTTTCTAAAGGTAGGGTAATAAAGGTAATAGTAAATTTTCTTCCCCCAATTCTTACTTCTTAAAATTGCAAGTTTATTTCACAACTCTCAAGACTTTTCTTCTCAGAAATGCAGTTTATATTTGCAGTAAACTCACATTAAAATGTTATAGTTATTATTCTTTTTTTTTAAATTCTGTTTTGTATCTTGAGCAGCCTGATCTCAAGGCAATTCGTACATATTTTACAAGGTTGCTAATTTGTACGTATTCGTATGACCTCACTCGATTTTTGCTAAATCATATCTATTTTACAAGATGCCAATTCGTACGAATTTGTACGGATGACCTACACCTAACCCCGCCCCTAAACCCACCCGTCACTGGGGTTTAGACAAATCATACAAAATCATGTGTGTGAGGTCATACGAATTAGTCACCTCGTAAAATATATACGAATTGATCTAAAGACTGTGTTTTCTTGAGTTAATAGCAACATAATTCCTTTTTCTAAGAATTTTGACTTTCTTCTCAGATTTGTGAGTTTACATAATAGTGAATTTTTATTATCTTTGTTCTATTTACAACTTTCTTTTTTTTAAGATTATCATCAGCTGGTTTTAAGATAAGTGTCAGTTTAACAGACTGTGTGTAAGGTACAATCTGCAGGAATTGTAATGGTTTTCAAAATACTGCTACAAGTGTATACAAAATATTGTATACACAGTGTCGTAATTGATGTATCCGGTATGTGTCTCAGCAAAGCACACAATGATTCTGATGAATGTAGGCCTTTAATAGAGAAAGCAGCTTGCTGAGTGTAAGAAAAGGCTGTTTTTGGCAGCTCTGAAAAGCCTTGGGGAAATAAATCCTGTCTGCCATTAATGCAACCTGTTTGTGTTTGACACAGAACACCTGATCCATCTCAAATCCTTTCTGTACAGCATACACTTCCACTATATTTAGTCTTTTGCTATACGTGTGTATGCTATTAAAAATAAAATCTGTCATCATTTCCTCATTAAACGATTTATTTTGTGTTCCACAGGAGAAAGACCATTATAGGGGTTTGACATGTGTGGGTAAACAATCATTTTTATCTGAACAAAGCGGATTTTAGATAATTTAATCCAATTCTGAACAGACACGTTTGTGTTTGTGGAAAAACACAGGCTAGTTTTAGGTATTTTAACTGATATATTGCTTCATCGTTTACAGTAAACAAACTACAGTTTTCTACCTAAATTATAGTTGGTTTGCAACACCTTTACAGATAACCGGTCATATAACTGTGTGTCACAATGAATGTCAACAGGTCACATGTTTAATTAAGGGGCCTGGGTGCCCTCAACCCTCCCTTCCTCCCCCATCATCCATCCACAATCCCGCAGCACCTCTGGAAGAAACAATAAACACTTATCTGGAAACCTGACAACATTCCAGCTTTTAAAAGTCACAGTAAACTTTTTCCCTATAAAGACAACAGCGCATGAAGGTGCAACAAATTGCTAAGATCCAGTAAAATGTGCTATGAGTTAGTTATTGTATTTATATGTGTATATATATATATATATATATATATATATATATATATATTGATCTAAGTACTAAGTATTGATCTTTTTTCTGGTTTTAATACATTTGTTTCGTTCAGTTTCTTTAGGTTGTTTTTTTAGGTATTTGACTACTTCTTAAGCTACAAAACAAACACAATGTTGACAATTTCAAGTTATCAAGTTAAAAAAATGTCTATGAAGAATGCAAACGTGAACTTGTGTGTAAACAGGCACACTGCACAACAAAAAACTTTATTAAACAGAAATACAAGAGAATACTATTTTAGTCTTTTTGCTTCAAAGTTCAGTTTTTCCCCCAGTTTTTTCTAGTTTATATCCTGAGTTATCATCTCGCAATTTTGTCTTTTTTTCCCTCAGAACTCATATCTCTCAATTCTGACTTTTTTTTACCAACTGAAAAAAACAAAGTGAATTGTGAGAAATATTTGCAATTTTTTTGTGTATTTTTCATCCTGTGGCGGGAACAAGCTTTCATATTCACAATTTATTCCATATTACAATTCCATAGTAATTTATTGTAAAGATTACTAGTTTACTAGTGAATTGTGGGAGTATTCATACTCTCTAATTTACATATTCATATTGTTTCTCCACAAACCCATTTAAAGCTAATAAAAACAAAAGTTCAATTGAATTTTAAAACAGTTTTATGATTAGAAAATGACTCAATAATATTAAATTATTATTAAAAAAAAGTTTCTAAAAATGTAATTTACATAAAAATGATTACCAGTTTAAGATTATTTAAACTACAATCTTTTTGTTCATTGTCAACTACCCCCAAACAGACACAATCATTATTCAAATGCAAAAAGTTTTTATCTTCCCATAACAAAGGATGACAGGTTCCCAAAGAACACAACATGGCATTGAAATATATAAATCCCTTCCATTTTAAACAAGTATAGCCAACTTTGTATCATTACCCATAAAACTGACATGAGCAATTGCAAAAGAACAAAGAAAACAAACCATACGCCCATCATCACACCTGAGATCCCATCTGCAAGCTTTAAATGATTTGATGAGAAAGTCTGGCACACAAAGTCCTCACCTCAGGAGGTTCTGCAAGCCTTGCTTGCTGGAGCTTCGTCTCATGATTGCACCTGACATTGTTCTTTCTTCTCCGAGCTTGGAATTCTTGGAGGTTTAGTATTCCGTGGAATCTGATTCACAAACGCTGACGTTCTCTTTCCTCAGACACTCAAGCTTTTGAGGAGAGATCCACGCGGCACTCGGTCTGGTTTCAGACACTGGCTTTAGTCACACTCTTGTCCCCTCCTCCTCTCCTCCCTCTTGTTTTTTTTTTTTTTTTCTCTCTCTTTCCTGCATGTGGTTCTCATTGAGAGAGCTCAGACCATAACCTAACATCTTTTCCCCCTCCTTTTCCCTCTTTTCCAGGGTCATGTGGCCATCCCGGGGGAAAATGTAAGTCGATACCCCCACCCCATGCTATGAATCCAGCCCCCCACAAGACCCCCGTCCCAAACCCAGAACTCATTCTTTCTTTAACTGTGTTTACATTGGTAACAAAGCTCTCAGACATGCTTACAAACAAACTTCAGCAAGCATTTTGATACTTGCCATTGTTTGTCTTCTATACCTGCAGTATTAATCATACTAGATGACAGTTACACTACTGTTCACCAGTTTGAGGTCAGTGAGATTTTACTTTTTAAAGAAAGATTTTAATATGTTTTTTCATTAAGGATGCATTTAATTCATGACAAGTGACAGTAAAAATGTTTATATTGTTTCAATAAAAATATATATTTCAAATAAATGCTGTTCTTTTGAACTTTGAGGAAAACGTTTTCATGTTTTCCATAAAAATACAATGTGGTTTGTTTTCAGCATTGATAATAATCACTGACACTGAAGACTGTAATGATGCTGAAAATTCAGCTTCGCATCACAGTAATAAATTATATTTTACAATATATTGATATAGAAAACAGTTATTATTTTGTATAGTAATTATATTTCACAATATTACTGTTTTACTGTATGTTTGATGAAATAATAAATACTTGGTGAGCAGAAGAGACTTCTCTAAAAATCTTACCCAACCACAAACCTTTGAATGGTAGTGTATGTAATTCTTCAAATTTGGCCACTTCATGCATTTACACATATATAGACAAGGCGTTGTGTCATTTCTTTCTTTTTTCTTTTTTTTATGCCCACGGTTTATGAAAAATGTAATTAATTGGCTAATTCGTACAAATATTTACGACCTCATACAAAGTCAAATGATTTTGTCACAAGTTGCACAAATCGTATGAATTTGTACGAATGACCTACACCTAACCCTGCACCTAAACCTACCAGTCACTTGGGTTTAAACAAATCATACAAAATCGCACAAGTGAGGTCATACAAATTCATAAGAATTTGCCACCTCGTAGAATAAATATGAATTGGTTGTGAGATAGTGTTGTAATCGAGGAGTCAGCTGACTCTAATACATCTTAAACAAAATATTGCAACCTGGTCTCATTTAAAAATATGTACCTCTGTGCAACACCGTTTTTATGTACCTTACTGCACATTTCGCCGCAGTTTCAAATAGAAATGTCCACTGAGTGGTGCTAAACTATACTCACACAGGATTCAAACCAGAGCTACTCGTCTCTCAAGTACATCTCTGTACTCTGTGAGCTACCGAACAAACCTACTGTCTATGAAAACACATAGATACGTGTGAGGCTAACGTTCAAAAGCATCAGTTTTCAAATATCCCAGCATATTAATATTGTTTTGAAGTCATAACATGATATACCTCTAGTAATTGTATACGCTTTATTAATCGAAACTTATTCGGAAACTGTAGTAATATGTACTTGTTGGTACATATTTCGTGTCTCACTAAAAAGTGCACCAAAGTATGTTTATGCCATGAGACCAGGTAGAAATATTGCTTCATACTTACATATAATTAAAGGTGAATTTTTCCATGTATTGGTCAAGCAGACTGTCTTCATGCAGTGTTTTATGGCTCTCTCAAACAAACAGAGCAATGTTTTGTAACCACCATAGACGTGGTGTTTACCCTTTTACAGGAAGTCATCCTACAAATTGCTTATTTATAGTTTTCTCTGCATATTAAACTGATATTTTAACCAGGAAAAAAATACACAATTCGCTTTTCATTCTCAACCTCGGCAACTGAAGCTAATCAGCTTGTTTCTCATTTGCTGTAAGCAGATTTCTGTATCAAGATGTTTTCACCGTCTCTGTTCTGATTTTTCACCACACACAGGCAAATTCACACTCATAAACACACGGCTGTCTCAATCCACTGAACAACCGCCTCGTTAACCCGGTTACTATGGTAAACTACACAGCATTCAGGCCTTTAGACTGTTTGGGTCTCTCTCCAGACAATACCAGCACTCAGCACTGCTGCAGTCCTCAGCTCTTTACTGAGCCTTGTTTAACAAGTCCAGCCCTCGCTTGAACACTGGCCCACCGGCCCACACAAAGAAAGACATCAGGAAGAGCTAAAGTCCTTCATCTGAGTCACAGATGAACTTTCTGTATGAGTTTCAGTTGCAGATTTAATCGGTGTGTTAATATGTGTAAGGGAACAGTTTAAAATTTCCAAAAAAAGGGTCTTTCTGTTTGTCTGTCTATCTATCATTGTTTGAGGACGCTCAAGAGTCTGATTTGTACTGATTAGTTTTTCAGTTTAATGTTAAAAGTGAATCACAATAATAAAATAATTTTAATAATATTAATGGTAGCTAATATAAGGGCCGCTTTATTTCCAGAACTAAAGTACATTACTAAAGTACTGGGACGTTTTTAGGAGCTAATTTAGTTCCTCCAAACAGAGTTCCTGGAACTAAAATCATTCCTAGCTCCTGCGTCACGAACACGCCAAAAAGTGGGTACTACAATTAGTTTGGGTGCTATGAAATGGTTCCTGCGGTGCAAAAGGCCCTATAATATATCTAGAATTAAATTACCAGTGTTTTAGTATAATAGTGTGTGTAAATATATATATATATGCTATTTTAGAATTTATGAATGTTTTGGATTAGTTTATTTTGGGATTTTTAGCTTTCATGTTTCATGTTTCTGTTTTAATCATTTTATTATGTGCTTAATCTTTTTTATTAATCTTTAATATTTTTGCTAAAGTTTTAGATTAGATTAACTTGTATTTCAATTTTTCTATTAATATTTGTTCATATTTCTAATGAGTTTTTTAACTTAAGATTCTACATTTTTCATCTAATGTTTGTATTTTATTTTACTTCTGTTAACAAAAATACTTGTAATAGTTTACTTTTGTAATTTTTATTAGTGTTTCAAAATTTTTTATTTTATTTATGTTTTAGTAATTTTAGTATTCCATTTTTCCATCTAATATCTATACTGTGTTATCTTAGCTTTATACAAGTTTATTTTTAAGTAATTTTAAAATTTAAACTTTTTAACAAGCATTATTTCAGTTTACATATATATATATGTGACCCTGGACCACAAAACCAGTCTTAAGTCGCTGGGGTATATTTGTAGTAATAGCCAAAAATACATTGAATGG
>JAUMHE010000085.1:12551007-12562618 GCA_032359235.1 Enteromius mattozi | reverse complement strand
TTCAGCTTTCAGATCATGTATAAATCTCAATTTCGGAAAATTAACACTTATGACTGGTTTTGTTGTCCAGGGTCACACATATATATATATATATATTATACACACATATAGTATATATTTATATTCATTATTTATATAATTTATATTATATAAAAATGTATGCAATATATAAACGTAGCAAATTTTTTATTTGTATAAATGCATGTGTGCATTTACATATCCATAATAAATATAGATTAGTACACACACATACTGTGTAAACATTTTTTTTAATGCATTTGTTTGACAGCACTAATATATATATATATATGTATATGTATATATATATATATAATTTAACTTTAGTTTACAAAACTGAAAGGAACATATTTGTAGTTTGGTGCTGCATGAAGGTGTTTTTAACTGTTGGGGTCGTGTCAGTACACATGACAAAACGGGTTGGGAAACTCTGTAGTCTAGACCATGACAGTTTCAGTGGGTGAATCATCCGATAGATGTGATTGCGAGTCAAAGGAAGATCTCACAGATCTCCATTAGTGCTCAGACAAGTTGTGCTTTCCAATGAATGCCTTTCTTTCTGTATTTTGAGATTGACATCTCTTCATTGGGGGGGGGAGTTATCATGGAGAATAAAAAAAAAAATGAATGAATGAAGAACAAATTGAGACTTTTCATGAAAAATATCTGAGACAAAACTGAAACTTACTGTAATGAATATATCCTGTTTTGTTGTTGTTGTTGTTGTTTTTTCTTGTTATTGGTTTTCATGTCAATTTTAAATATTGTATTTGCCTAAAACAACACACATCATGAAACAAAAGTTAGGATGGGTTCCAGGATGTTGGCCAAGATCTTGTAAAAACACTGCCTCACTCCAACACAGCTGTGCTAATGACAGTTCAGCTCACAGGCTCATAAATATGAGTCATATTTTGTGAAACATGAAATCACTCTTCGATGAAAGAAGCTCAGATGACAATAGTAAAGTTTTGGGGGAGAAATCAAGACATGTGCAGCCCTCGATTGAACAGTACATTTTATGACAAACTTATTTTGCGATCATGAAATTAGTAGAAAAGGCAACTACTTTTTATTAGGGCTGAGCGATTTAATCGTTAATTTATTCATGCGCATTTCGTCAGTAAAGCCGGTTCTTTGATTAGCTGTAAATCTCAATCAGCTGTTTTTAAAATGAGCGGCAGCTGATACACAGAGCCGTAGATCACTGGCGAGCTACGCAATATCCTCTTCAGAATCCGAAGCGATTCATTTCATCGGCTTTACTGACGAAATACACATGAATAAATCTACAATTAAATCACCCAGCCCTACTTTTTATTATACAGTCCTTATATTTATTATATAGTCCTTGAATTGTCTGTGCATTGTGATGGGAATTTTTTAATGATTCTTTCTACAGGTTACACCTATACCAGGATATCATCATGACAGGTGACAGCAAGTCTTATGAGGGAGACATCTGAAACATTACCTCAACTGATTCAGATAAAAATGCTGATTCATTCAAGAGAGAACTGTGACAGTATGAGTGAGTCATTAAATTATTCATTCAACCAATTTGTTAAACACACACACACACATACACACTGATTCATCCAGGAATGTGAAACACCACTATAGTTGCAGCAATTCAGATTTTGCCTTGTTTTGTTACTATTTTTGTTCACACAGCAACAATTATATATCTGCATTTCAATATACATTTATTACTGTTTATTATGTTCTATAACAGCTTTTAGAATTTGTGAATACATGGATATCTCAAAGGTATAGAATATTAAAGGAATACTTTACCCAAAATAAAAACAACCCCAGTCCATCAGTTAACGTCTTGTCAAGTGGCAAGCTGCATGTTTGTAAGAAACAAATCCATTGTTATAGTTTTTAACTATTACTTGAAATATATATATATATATATATATATATATATATATTTATCCTTTCACATCCAAATCCACCCATATATGTATTTAGTACTGTTTTGAACTGTTATCAATGGTCCTGGATATTTGTAAATTACTCTCTAATTCTGAATTTTTCTTTGAAGAAAGCACTATTGTGATAGAAGACAGTCTTTAGCTGAAAGCAATGGTTTGAATTGGATTACTTGTGGATTATTGTGATGTTTTTTTATCAGGTGTTTGGACATTCTGACAGCACTTATTCACTGCAGAAAAGACAATGGTGGACAAGTGATGTAATGTTACATTTCTCCAGATCCGTTCTGACAACAAATCTACATCCTGAACAAAACAATTTCATTTTTGGGTGAACTATTCCATTAATTCCATGAAGGCAAGAACTTCAACATGTTTTCTTACCACCCCATGCTCAGCATGATGTCTGGTTTTAGTGAAGTTGAAGCACACCAGCAGAAGTCTGGCATTAATAAACTGCTGCGTTGAAACCTTTGCGTCTCATAATCCTCACAGGGTATGTTAGAGACTTCAGCACCTGCAGCCATCTGCCTCCCTCTCCAAGATACAACTCCACAGAGAGAAATATTCAGAGAACTTAGTCTAGATTCTAGACCACAAACCATCCCTGGGAGAGCATCCACTGTAGAGCTCTAAAATTTCTCAGGACACCTATTTCAGTTATGTCTGCCTGGTAGTGAGAACACTGTGTGTGTGGTATTCAAAACAAAAACTATATATATATATATATATATATACACACCACCTCTGAAGAATTGTACTGGAGAATCATACAGATTTTAATCTAGTGGTGCTGTGGGTTTAGTGAAAGAGCACACTGGGTATTTCTCGCAATCTTTCACTTTTTCCTTGTCTCAACTCACAGATAAAAAGAAAATGCTAATGATCACAGGAAATAGACCTTGTCATTTCGCTGGACTATGTGCTGACCTATGACTCACCATGGGAATGCATAGTCCTGCACTCCCTCACACACACTCAAACACAGCAAGAGTTTCAAGCCACTACCCACATTCCTGTTGTCTCCCACTTACACAGTCCTGCCCTCTCAAACACACAAAAAACACATAAACTGGTCTTTTGAGTAGATTAATAAGTAACTATCTAGAAACCACTCATAACAGCCCTAGCAATACCCTAACAACCATCCTAAGCATTTTAGAAGCACCAGAGCAACACATTGGCCATCACCAGGAATACCCTTGTGACTGTGCAAGGGCTTCAATAAAAGGGGCAAAAAACATATATTGAATTTTTAAATTCTATAATAATTGCATTTATCTTTTGAAATAATTATGTGCCAATATGTTGCTACATGTACTTTAAATTTGGAGTTTGGAGAGAATACAAAGGGCCCATAACAGAACCCTGGGGGACTCCCATAAAAAATGGACTGGCTAATTGTGTACCACTTATCTTGGCTGTGATTGTCCAGTTATTATGCTTGGGTTTACATTTGGAGAAAGCCAGGTAAAGATCGAACTGAGATGAGAGAACCTTCAGGAAGAACAACCTTCTCAGCAGGACGTTATCAATCAGCTCTTTATGGCGGAGTGGCAGGGTGGACATTACTGTTAGTAGGATAATGATAAACCCCCTGGAGTTTGACAAATGGCTTTTATAGGACCCTGGGAGCAAGAGGAAAACATTCTCTGCCCTGATGAGACAAGAATTAATGTCTTCAGGGTAAGAGATGACTAGAGAAGATTATATTACTCTTTCCATTGCTCACAGGTCCCAGTCCTGCCATAAATTCTAAGGTCAGAGAGATTTGTGGCACTGCCCTGTAAAGTGTCCATTCCTGTCAAAGGTTTTTTACTAGAAACAAGTGTTTATTTTTGCTAATGTTTAAGAAATATTTCTGACATTAAAATGTTTGATATATGAAGTAATTTGTTTTTGTGACTAATTGATTTATCTTAAGATATTAAGGTAGCTTATAGTAGGAGCTCAGTGGTTTATTCACTGTCTTGAGTTCACTAAAATCATATAGTAGTGGACAGATGATTGCAATTGCTTTGATATCATATACAGAATTCTAAAAGAATTCTCAATTTTTATTTTTCAATTTTGTAAGATGGTTCTTCATCTGGTTTTGTTTTAAGATTCTGGGAGCATTAATTTAAAAAGTTCACATTCAAGCAACAACTCACAAACTGACATCAACGGAACACAATGTCAAAGTACCAAGATTGAAGATCTGCACAGTGATGCAACGGAAAAACAAAATAAGCCTTTATGTTCAGTCATTACTATGACACAAGACTTCAAATACTTTTTAACAACTATCATTCTGATTCACAGTACGTAGAGTTTTACCATAGAAGGGGAAAGAAATTGCAAAACAGGCCTCAGTACTCTGTTTATTATAAACCCTCGATAAAGCACCATAAAACCAGCCAGTTTTGATGCCAGCCATTTATTAATGAGATACAAACACCAAAAATTTCCTAGCTTCATGAACATGTTTTTAACACTAGGAGATGAAGATTCACTCATGTTTAAAGTGATCTTCTATATATTTTTTATTATAGGGACAATTAGTCTGGGGTTAGTTGTCTTGCTCGAGGCCAGACTGCTGCTATAGATAAAGTAGGAATTGAACCAACACACAACACTACCACTTCACCATCACCCTTACCTAAAATGTTTAGATTTTATGGGCCAATATCATGACAAATGTCACAGAGCTGCTCTCAATTTTTCCATAAATTCCAGCTTGTTTGGACAAAGCTGCAGGACAATTTTATAGCCTTTTAAAATGGAGTGAAAACTAGAGGCCATGCCATCATGTTAAGCTGCAATCTCATTAGAGACTCCAAGCATAACATAACTTTGTGTCAAAGCCATACTCTCAACATGAAGAATAAAGAAGATAAATACTCTAAATGATCAATCATTCCTTTGATTCATTGAATAAAAAACATTTTTTTCAGAATATAGCTGCTTGCTAGTTTACAGCTCTTAAGCTAAAGTTCAAATGACTAAGATAAACAGGGTAGCAAATAAAAAGAAGGATCAGCTCAAACAGACCTTTAAACTGTGCTGTGATTCTGGATTGCATGAAGACTAAGATGCAGGAGAAGAAAGTTAAATGAATGTAATAGCAACTTTGTCCTGCAATCCTGACTTTTTTCTCACAATTCTGAGAATTCTACCACATAAAGGAGATATAGACTTGCAATTACGAGACCAAATTGTAAGATGCCTTTTTAATGAAAAAATTATGTCCAACAGAAATATTTTAACAAAAACAGTAACATGTAACAATGTGTTCCGCACATGCGCAATGCGAAATGTGACTAAATGGAGTTTGGGTTATGCTAAATGTAAATACTCACATGAATTTCTGATATCTGCAGATGATGATGTAAAAGTTAAAGGTAAATTGTGCGCACACAAGCTACTGCCTATCTGGTCACATATTTTGGTGCACTTTTTAGTGAGACACGAAATATGTACCAACAAGTACATATTACTGCAGTTTCCAAAAGAAATGAACACTAGAGGTAGTAAAACTCTGACACCTTTTATTCCTTTTCTCACATGTACAGAGTTTTGATTAATAAAGCACAATTTCCACACAATTACTTGAAGAATATAATGTTATGACTTCAAAACAATATTAATATGCTGGAATATTTGAATACTGATGCTTTTGAAGGTTAGCATTACACATATCCTGCTTCATATCTATGGGTTTCCATAGATGGTAGGTTTACTCGGTATAGCTCACGGAGTACAGAGATGTACTTAAGAGGTGAGGAGCTCTGGTTTGAATCCTGTGTACCTACGGTTAGGATATGGTTTAGGGCATATTTTCAACATGACAGAGCATTAGCTTTTAGCTGCAATTCTGCAATTCTTATAGCGACAATCTAGCAATTCTGAGCTGCCACAATACATACCTATATCAACGTAATAAAAATGTGCTGGGGGTTCACATATTGAACCTGTTTTAGTTCCACTCAGTGAACCTTTCTCTTTGAAATTGTGGCAAAATGTACAGTAAGGTGCGAAAAAAATGCTTTTGCTCAAAAAGTGCACAGAGGTACATATTTTCATGAGAACAGGTTGGCTAATGCTTGTGAGTTTGAGAATTTTATGTAAAGCATGTTTGTAATAATTTGTAAACTTTTTTCCACATAGGCTTACTCTATTAGGTACATTCATAAAAGTGCCTGGTCAAAATCCCAGCGGTGGATGCGCAAGGAGTAGACTCGACTAATTGATTCGTAGTTGATCAAAATCTTAATCTGATATGAATCAGGTATAATTAGCCACATTTAAGGTATAACACTCACTGTTTTCTCATTCAGTAGCGCAAAGATAATTTTGTTATAATTATTGTACCTGTTTAATTAATTGTTGTATTATTAGTGGTAGTCCATTACATTGTCTTTGTTTCTAGCATTGCCTCAACGTAAAGCTCTAAAGCACAAAAGCAAAGCATCATATACAGACAGACTAATGCCCCAGTAATCTGTCCCCACTATGAGGAATTAAGTTTCCAGAGGTGGTTAACCCTGCTGTGTTTTGGGAATAGGAACAGCATGCAGCACATACCAACAGAATGAGATAACAGCTCAGAGGTGATACTATTTTCTAATAGGGTAATCACATGTGGTTCACTTCTTACCAGTGGGCGATTGGGTGCAAATGGCATTGACGTCAGTGGATGTTTACAACAGCGTTTGGTTGCTGATCAAGGCCAAGTGAAATCTGTGTAAGAAAACTGGCAATTTAAAAAGCCAGAACTTTGGTGGAACAATAAAACAACCATATTTGGTTTGATGGAGGCAGTTCTAAGAGCATGTTAGGTCATGAGACTGGGTATATTCATTGTCAGATCCAGGAGGTTTGATGAGAAACATACATGTTGCTAACAAAAAAAGGTCCACAGGACATCCCCTGGACATCTTCGTGTAGGGTTCTTTAGATGTCATGAGAACGTCGCGAGTATGTTAGCGGGACGCAACGGGGACATTTGCGGGACATACCACGGACGTTTGCGGGACGTTCATTAAACATTATGGGGACCTTTAGGGAACGTTAACTGCAGGTCATTTTAATATCCTTTGTGAACATATCATTAGTCACATAAGACTGGTATAACTACCCAAGGAATAAACAAACAAGCCACAATACTTTAACAATATTTTTTTTAAATGTCCTTTATATGTAAATACATTTAGATATCACATGTAAAAACATTTATTTGCAATATATGTCCATATATTAATTTCTAATAGTTGTTAACATTACATTTCTGTACATGTAAATATATTATATTTCTATGCAAATATATTTTTAACATAAAGACATAATAAATTTAAACATGTTTCATAGAATACATTCCTTTACTTTATATAAATAAATTAAATCTCCACACATGTAAATGTTTTCATTATGGAGATTATAATTTGCCCCTTCATAATAAATAAAATACAAACAAAATTGGGACACTGAAAAACTCTCCAGACAATGTAACCTAAAAACTTATAAATATAAAGAGTACATTTATCAACACCAGTTCAGCATGAACCAACAAAACATATACATTTAAAAATGTCTTAATGAGTTAGTTAACCAATGAAACAATACTAAGACAAATATATCACTTTATGGATATATAGCAAATATGGGGGGGAATTATGATTCACATTTGTTTGGTCAATGTGTTTACCCTGTTGGAGTATGGCAAGTGTGAAATGGTTTTTAGTTGCTTTGGGGAAGAAACAAACAAATAAACAAACAAGTTTTCATTACATTTAAAATCAAGAAATATTTGCATGCACCTGATTCTGAAGAGAACAAATAATATGCTATTAGAAAGCAATCGTTGTGAGTGAGAAGTCTGGTGTGGAGGGTGGATCTGGAGCTGAATTCTGTCCATGTTGTCACAACCTCTTCACGAACAGCCCTGAAATACAATTCAAATATTAACAATGATTGTTCTAAATGTAATGTGAAGCTTTTACATTCACAATGTTCAGTGAGGCACAGTCACAGTACTCGATTGTGTCTTACCATATTATTAATTTTCATTTCAAAGCACTTTTTTTTAATAATTTTAAAATCTCTTTTTGAATTATGTTGTACCCCTCTGTAGGTTACAGTGTCCTCAGTGCTTTGTTAAACAGGATGGCCTTTGAAGACATACAGTACTCAAAACATATTTACGTGATATATATATATATATATATATATATATATATATATTTATATCTGATAAAGATTTGAATGTATGAGGTTTTACTTACTAGTCAGATGGTTCATAGTGCCTTGGAGATATTCTCCGACAAGATCTCCGCTCCAACTATAGGAAGAATATAGAAAGTTAGCAACATAAACAATTTGTCACAGAGCCAACAATATGTAGTATACATGTCAAATTTATATACAAATAAACTACAGTGAAATGCAGGAGAATAACGTACAGGAAAAAAAAAAATTTAGGTTTTAAAGATGGATATAGGTGAAATAATGTGGAAGAAGTTATTTAAGTTTTCTCAGATCACCTGTGGTTTTAGGTTAAATTAGCTTTTTTCAATTCATCTGTTGCCAGCAAAACATTTACAAATCTATAAAAATCATTCATCTACACATAATATGTGATTAAACTTTCATAAATTAGAGCTCAAATCTATAGCTAGCTTACCTCTTATACAGTATACAAAAATTATATTGATTATGTAGTCTGCAACAGCACACATAAAAAAAAAAAAAACATTACTATTCGTTTAAATTGTTGACACTAAATAAATGTTATGTCCGCCAGTGAACGTTTCAAAGCAGACAAAACGCAGACCTAAGAGGACGTTCACAACATCCGGGGGACGTCCCCTGTTTGCTGGGAAGATGGCAAGCAAAGCATAGGTGTTTTTAATTACATTTTGTTCTAATTTGCACATATGAATACCTCAAAAGTGACCTTTTATAAAATGTAAACTCTATAAAAAGTCAGATTTTTCATGTTAACTTGTCCAGTTGGAAATACGCTATACGTTTAGCAAAGAAATGTTGAATAATGACTTTGATTCCCATCATAGGGCTTAGATAAAATAAGTTTTAAAAATGTCCCATGACATCTCAATCCAATAATTCTTTCTCAGACCCTCTTTGAATGCCCTCAAGTGTTTATCATTCTTTAATACCCCAGTTTAAACCATAAAATATATTTATAGTCTGAGGCTAAGTCTGAAGAAACAATCTATTTGTTTTCTTATCTAGAAATAAATTTTGAAGAAAAAAAAAAAAAAAAAAATATATATATATATATATATATATATATAAAATGTTAATGGTCTTTATTTTAGTTCAGTCTTTTTTGAAATAGTGTTTGTAGGGGATTTAATGTTACTAAATTACATTTATGCATAAACTATATTTATGAGTTTATTGCCTATTAACCACAATTTCATTGCATGAAGTTTTCAACTTAAACTTAAAGGTTTTGAATGCTTTAGAGTACAGACTTCAATTTGAAGAGTCAAGGCAGATTCCTGAAGTGGAAAAGTGAAATAAAAAAAAAAGTTATGTTGATATCTCAAAAAAGAGCTTTCAGTAAGATTTTTTAAATATGCAATACCAAGTGTGTCCTCTAGAAGAAACTGGTTCTTCATTTGTGTCCAATGATTCCAGTCATTTTAAATAACCTTTTTGATTTTTTTTTTTTTTTGTGCCAGAACCTTTACAGAGTACCTTTTGTATCATTCTAATGAAGTAAACAATTAAAAAAAAAAACATAACATTTTAGGTCAGGGCACCAGAGGGTATACAAGTGCAGTTTTTTATTTGTTTATACACACATCTGCCCTTCAACACCTAGAGATCCGGTGCTCTGTTGACTGATAGAGATAAGAGATTCATGCTGTACACCACCAGCTTCTCCAGGTTAAAGATTAGGAGAACATTAGCGCTGACGACTGTGGGAAAAACACAAACCAGAGCCATGCATACCAACCCTGTGAAGATTTCTTGCCCTGAGCAGGGACTTTCCCTTTCAGGAAACCAAAAGCGTCTGCTTTGAGACTTTGCTTCAGTCCTGTTAAAGCCCGGCAATGATGTGACGTCCAGAAGAAGATGGGTTTTGAGCTGTGCAAATGTTTCAAGGCTCGGTGATTGCTTTTGTTTCTGGATATTGTCTGCCAAACCGGTTTGTTGAGCGCATGGTACAACATTCCCAGGACAGATCTGGCGTAGCCCGCTGTTCACAAACCCAGCCATGTGAACGCCACAGCTGTTGGCTGTTTTTTCTGAGTCAACCAGAGTTTGTGACATATGCATTAGCCGGGGGCCCAAATAGTCCTTTTTCTCACCCATCTGTGTGTTTTTAGATGAGTCAGGCAATCTTCGGGATGCCTTTGTCCTGAACAGACCCAGGCTCCCTGTTAAACTCAACAGGACCACCACAGAAGGAAGAACCCATGAAAACTCTTCAGCGCTGGGAAGGCAGGTGAGAAGATAGCCACCTTTTCCTCGACAGGTTTCCACTAAGAGCTGCTCCAGCATCCAGTCGTGGCTGCTGTAGATCCCGCTCACGCTCCACGCTAAAAAACATCCCAAATAGCCAACTCGACTGGAGAGGGATTCACTAGCATCTCGTCCCTTTGTTCGACCGTCTTGAGGACACAGCAGGTCGACCAACAACTCCACAGCAATCAGAGGAGGCATCAGCAGCAGCACGACTCCATAGGCCTTGCAAAGGAAGAGCAGAAACCGAAGCGCGATGACATCCGAAGATGTGTGAAAAGGTGTCAACCAGGACTCCATGAACCAGACGTAGAGCAAAAACACTGGAGGAACACAAAACAGGCATTAAAGGGAGTCGTTCACCCCAAAAAGACCATTTAAGATGTTGAGTAGAATAGTAAAGCTTTTAAGCTGAAACTGTGGTCCTTGGTGATTTAATGATGTCTTATGAAGGCAAACAATCGGTCTGTGCAGGAAACTGATTATTATTATCCAGAGCCTGAAGCAAACAGGGAAATCTGATTCAGTTGACTAGTTCATTTACTTAATCACAAAATGACATACAGGTATACGCAATTATATTAGTGCTGTGATTTACGCAACCAAAAGAAAAGGTTTTCAATGTGACATCAGTGATTCATCCATCATTTTATAAAGCTAAGAGAATACTTTTGTTGTGCAAAAAACTAAAATAACCTTTTTCAACAACTCTTTTCCTCTGCACGCATGAAAAAGTGAGGTTTGATTGAGTAACTTGTAGTCCTGTGCTGCTTGAGCCATGTATTTAATCCGATTTGGTGAACTGATTTAACCAGTTCACTAAAAAAGAACCTCAGTATATGGTCAGAAGCCACAAGTAGTATTTATTATGTGCTCCTTGATATTCTACTTTAATTCTCAAAATTTATTTTCATTTCATGAATCACCAAGTACCACGGTTTCAGCTAACAATAGTCTTTACTGCGCTACTAAAGAAAAAAAGTCTGTAACACTTTATTTTGATGGTCCCTTTTGAACAATCTGTTGACAATAAGTATCTTTGCACCTACATGTCAACTAACTCTCATTAGAATATTAGTACACTCTCTAATTAATATCTGTTAACTCTTTATTGTGATGGTCTCCCAAAAGACGCTCTACTGACTATAAGTAACTTTGCAAGTACATATCAACCTATT
>JAUMHE010000085.1:12540528-12550907 GCA_032359235.1 Enteromius mattozi | reverse complement strand
AAATAAATTTTGAATAAAAAAAAAAAAAAAAAAATATATATATATATATATATATATATATATAAAATGTTCATTAAGCATTTTTACTTTTTTTTTAATTAAAAGTAAAAATAAATGTAGGTAACAATGAATTACAATTAGTTTTTAGTTTAATTAATATTTCATAACTACCTCGCAGTCATTATAAAAGTCACTACCAATCATTTTACATATTACCTACCAGAGAGCAAAGAAAGAAAGAAAGAAAAACAAGCATGTAGTTGGTAGTATGGTAGTATAATTATATCATTGCATTAATTATGAAGAAATGTAGTTAATATTGCTGCCAGTCTCCTTTCTGTCATTTGTACTAATTTTGTATGGACTCCTATATGTGGTAAAGAAAACACACAAATATATGACTTAATCTGCCCTCTAATGGTCAAATACACAAACACCAGATGAGACCCAGGCACATTCCTGTTGTGCTGATGTAATTACAGTGCCTCTTTCCATGGGAACATAAGTGCAATATCCACAAGCAAAACAAGGTGACATTCTCATGGCCTGGACGATGGCACACTCAGGATCGCACAGAACTATTCTGGAGTTGGAGTAATCAGGTTTTGCATTGACATGGATTTGCCTCTGACACTGGATTTCCAGCGAATGACCAGATGGTGGTAGAGTTGACCAGCAGTCCAGTAGAAAGCTGAAACTCACAGCCATCGCCAACACTGCTGCTCGCTTGCAATTCTGTCTGCAATCCAAAATCTGTTTCTCTGTCTTAAAATATATATATATATATATATATATATATATATGTATATAACCTAAAAAGTGATGAAAAAAAGATAATGTATATACATGATGTATTGTCAACTCAAATTCACTTTAATGGTTAAGTTAAGCAGAAATAGTTCGTGAGAAAACGTAACTGTTGTACATTTTGGTGAATTGTTTGTTAACTTGTATGATTTGAGCCAAGAAATTGAAAATTGAAATCGCATATAAATAGTACGCCAAATAAAAACACGAAACTCGTTGTGTTGGTTTGCAAAAATGGACTTTATGCTACGCAATAGGTAGGATTACGGTTGTGGATTAGATGCGTATCATATGTACGCGAAAACTGCGTATTGTATACACGCCAAATACGTGCGCAGCATACAGTATACACGCCACAGTCCATTTTTGCTTATCAATACCGCAAGTTTTTACCGCGGCCGTAGAATGTCATTATTATGACATATTTATTTATATAATACTGAGTCATAACAATTTGAATAAAAAGTCAGGGTTTTTTTTTATGTTTTTTTAAGATAAAAAAGTGGATTATCAAATTCGAATGTCAGTTTAAACACAAACTTTCAACATTTGAGATACGATGTTTAAATTATGACAGAAGTCGTGTTAATGACAAAAGGTTTGAATTATTAAAAATTAAAATTAATTTTAAAAATTAATAATAATTATGACAGACATTCGAAATGATAAAATACTCATAATGAGTCATAATGATGAGACTAATAAATTGAAAATTTGAGAGAAAATTCATAATAGTCACAGAACATTCAAATTATGAGAAAAGTCAATTATTAAATTAAAAAAATTCTATGTGGACATAAACCTAAAATTTGCGATACAAAGTCAAAGTTAAGAGATAAGTCATGTTTATGACAAAAAGTTTAAAGTACAGGATGAAAAGTCATAATTATGATAAACATTTAACATCATATAATACTGATTCACAAAAAGATTAAAAAGTTAAAATTATGACATACTAAATCCATTATGGGATCAATCAAAATTATGAGAAAATAATAGTCAATATTAGATTTTTAAAAAAACGACAAAATGGTTACTTTTCATTTCAAAATGTTGATTTTCTTCTTATTTGACAGGAATAGGCTTCCATATCAGTCATTATCATTATACTGTAGTTGTGGTGTGGACTTCACAATTCTTACTGAGTGATTGTTGAAGCACTACCGCTATCGTCCTTGGTGTGAATAGATTTTAACAATCTGGAGCACTTTAAAATTGCAGAGCAGTAGCTGTGATAGCTGTGTGTTAAACCCTGGCTTGTGCATGTTGGCTATACGTGCCAGTTAAAAGCAGCTGTTTCTCATAAGTTCGTGTGACGGAGCAAGGCCAAAGACCACAAATGGTTCATGACTTTACTGACATCATAATGTGTCACAGCAGTGCATGGAGCAGAACTCCATTAGCCATTAAAACTCTTACCATACATACCATTTCCATTTGGTTCTAATGCAGTATTCAGAGGGTTAAAAAAATAAATAATGGCAACACTAATAATTTGTATGTACATGGATGTTTTTAACCTGAAATTCAATCTCCTAAATGAACCCAAAGGACATCAGATCCCATGGTGAAAGTTTTCCAAATGTTATAACCCTTGTTTTAGGTTTCAGGTTGTCTTTTTAAGTGCCTGTGGAAATTATGTGCCCTCAACATAGTTTGGCATCTTCTTGCATTTGGTGCAGCTGGGTCAAGAGATATACTTAGCAAGTCAGCTCCTCACAGTTCAACACTTGAGCTCCTTGGAGAAATCTAAGAGGATCCCTGAACATGGCCGGACCACACAAGCTATTAAATCCAGGCCGGCCTGACCTTACATGGAGGCTATGAGAGCCAGAAAGAGGAGCTGATGGGTGGGCTGGGTGTGAAAGTGCAAGCCTGAAATGGTTCAGGGTCCCCTAGTGAAAGTGTTGGGGGTTCCTGTGTTGTCTTTGTGAAAAATGAAATGGTTAAGCCCAGTATATTTGTTATTAGGAACAGCTGGGATGACTGAGATGGATAGTTTATTTATTTTTTAATCTAAATATTTGCTGGAAGGTCTCATTAAAATGTATCAGGTGTTACAAAGGACCCTAGAAATATTCATAATATACTCACTAATTATACTAAAACACAGCATACTTTGTTATATTATTGCATGCATTTAAAATGTTTCTAATCTGTTACAAAATTATGAATAATAATTATGAAATAATTATAAAAATATGTCAATTTGGACATAAATTCAGAATTTGTGGTACAAAGTCAAAATTCTGAGGTAAGTCATGTTTATAAAAAAAAAAATCTTAATTATGAGATTAATAGTTACAGAATCCAACATTATAAAAATATATATATAAAAGATTGTTATTGGACATTACCACCAGTACCATGGTAATTAAATTTCATTCCATTGTAAATTTCATGGTTTGCCATCTAATACCATGATAGCAAAGTACTTTTTTTAAAGAATCATATTTGCCTGTTAATACCAGCTGTCTCAGCCATTAATGTTTTACACCCATACTTGTATTTTCATCAATGTTTACAAAAGTTGAATGAACTAAGAATAAAATACCTAATGTACCAGGAAATTACCATTACGTTAAATTACAAATTACAATTACATTAGTCTGTGGTATTACCATAGTATTTTCAGGGCCAGGGGATCACATAAATAAAAATGGGACATGAATATGGTACTGGAATCATTTAGTGGCATTTGGTACATATGGTACTATTACTGTATAGTGGTACTACTTTAGCTTATTTTAGTTATTATAATAACTTTGTTAATACAGTAATTTAAAATAAATACATTTAAATCTTCCTTCTTGCCTTTTAAGATCTTTCATCAAAAGTAAACACATATTGCAGACAAAAATGCTTTCATAAATCTGTTTTATATACCAGTTAAGTGTTTATTATTATTACAAGGATCATGTGATGCTGAAGACTGGAGTAATTATGCTGAAAATGTATCTTTGATCACAGGAATGAATTATATTTTAAAATATGTTAAAGCAGAAAACTGTTGAAATTCAAATAACGTTTTACAGTATTACTGTTTTTACTAAATCCAGCCTTTGTGAGCAAAAGAGACTCCTTTTAAAAAAAAAGTTAAAACTCCTACAGACCCCAAGTGTTAGCGTACATGCTAATATAATTATCAGCTGTTCAATAGTGATGTAACTCTGAGCAAAAACACAAAGGCAGATACATATGTATACACTAATCTTTAATGCCATGCCATTCAACACTGGAACAATGTACAATGTGCAAAACAGTCCAGGAAAAATATTTTTATTGGAACGGGAGGTTCGCAGGATAGAAAGATGTTTACCAGAGAATTTTTAAGAGATATGGGAGAATAAACACAATACATCTTAAGCCTCGGACTCAAACATCTTCTTCCTGCCGTCCATACCAGCCTTATCCTCGATGTTCTTACGCCAGTCGCCGACTTGTTCTGCAGACTGTGGGAATGCAAAAAAAAACACCAGAGGTGAGCACAGGAGGATCCAGACCAGACTCATCCCACTTGGAGATTTTTCCATTAACTGAGAAACATGGACAATCAAAGACAATCAAAGAAACTGAATCTGCAACCCACCTCCTCTTTGACCTCCTTCTTGACCTGTTTGAGGTTGGCTCTCAGGTCCATGGAGACCTTGTGTTTGGAGCCCAGCAGAGCCTGAAGCATAGCGTCAGCAGACATACGCACTTTCTTCAGAGCAGGTTTCTTGAACTTGCCCTGCAGGTCGACCACCTTGATCTTCAGATCCTCGATCTAAATACACAATAAACAGCAGTCAAACAGGAGCTCAGAGAAACAAATATATGGATGAATCACTGAACAAACTGAGGTTTGAAATTTTTACCTCCTTGTTTGACTTGGCAACCTTTGCCTCCAAGTCATATCTCTCCTCGTCAACCTTGTCGATCTGTTGATGAAGCTTCTTGCACAGCTCCTGGAAGAACAAAACAACATTATACATATGAAATATGATATTAATCAGTTTGAGTTTCAGTTATAGTCAATCTATCTATCTATCTATCTAATAAGCATTAAATATATTCAGGGAACTAATACTGAAACTAAAATTAAATCTATTAAAAAAATGTGTTTCTTGAATTTAAGTCAATGTTCACTTTTTTTCCAGCTATTTCAACATTTATTATTTGTTATATTACTACATGTACTAAATAAACTAAAACTGAAATAAATATTAAAAAAACTACACATGTACTAAAATGTTCACAAAATTAACAGAAAAGATTCAAAATATTAATGAAAAAGTATAATACTATCTCAATTATACTAAATCTCAAAGATAATAAAGTAAAGTATATTAATATGTTCTCAATAAAATAATTATTAAGCCTTCCTCTAGCTTAAAGCAAACTTACATAAAACTTTTATGTAAATTAAAAAATATATATATAGTATGTATGCATGAACACAAATATATAATACATAATACATACAAACAATTACTGTGGTTAATAATAATAATAATGATAATAATGCTTTATTGTCACCTGCAGCTCTTGTGTGGATCCAGGCAGATCGAGAGCAGGGCAGTTTTCATTCATATGAGTCTCTTTATTAATAACAAGCTGCTTGGCTTCAGCGTCCATTAGACCGAAGGCAATGGAGAGCACCAGGCTCTGACGACACAGAGAGGCAAACAATATATTCAGTACACAATTCAGGCTTATGTTTTTAAAATCAAGTCATTTTAGACATATTTACATTTAAAATCGATGATCTATTAAATTACGGTAAAAAACGTTTCTTACCTTCAAATGATGCCTACGGCTGGAGGTCATCTTTTTTCTGTTCATGAAAACAGTTCATCATGAGACACTGGATTACTCAATAACAACAAGAACAAATCACAATCCAACAGGAATCATAATACTTACTCTGACATCTCTGCGGTTTAGTGTGTTCTCACCCTGGATTGGACAGAAATCAGTTATTAGATGTTCCTCACAAGATAATCCAGGACAAGCACTTCAAGAAATCTAAGTTTCATCCAACAGTCTTGAGACGTCTTCATGAACAGACAGCTCATTTGACACAGTAAACATGATACCAGAGAACAGCTGCTGTATTCAATTCAAATACAGATTATAGTATTTAATAGTCACACTATTACATCAAAGATAAGTATATGCATATTTATGTCAAGCATATTTATGCAAGCATTACTTAGCAGATTTCATTAATAAAAGCAACAGTCCAGGTCATGTGATTTATAAAGAATAGACTGCCATATCAATTAGAGCAGATTACAATATATTTCAATTATATTAAATTGAATATTCATACTCTAGAAACAAAATACCACTTCTTTTCAAGGCATACAATAAAAAAATTACCATGATAAAAATATAGAAATTCGAAACATAGCATTTGAATTGTATAATTTTAGTCTGTTTAAAGTCACACTTATTAGCATATTCTAACTGCTCATGAATATTAAAAAACAACAACAATATGCATCTAGACACATATTGGCCAGAGCTGATATGTAGCAACTTTTTGTCCTTTACATACAGATCTAGAGAGAGTTCTGGATTGATGCTCACCTATGAGAGAAGAAGAGGGCAGTACACACTTGGAAGGAGAACTGAAAAGACTGGTGAGCCCCAGAGAGAAAAAATAAATAAATAGGATATATATGTAGTGGTGTGATGGCTCAGCAGATCCTTGGAGTCCTGTTTATGGAAGTGGATTCCTCCTCAGACCAATAGGCCGCTTAGCTCCTGAAATATCCCCAGCCCATCCTCGGACAGACTCGTAAATTTCCCTTCCTTCAAGACGCGCGTGTGTGTGTGTGTGTGTGTGTGTGTGTGTGCTGTAAACGGAAGCAATGCTTAACACACCAAGATAAAAAACATAAACCATGCACTTAAACAAAACATAGGGCTATAAAACAAAATAATAAAAAAGAAACTTCAGCGAAACAATGTTAATTGTAGTTTAAGTTACTAACCATAAAGCCAAAAAAAAAAGGCCATCCATATTTCGTGTGGATGTGGTGTACCAATTAAATTAAATTAAATTAAATTAAATTAAATTAAATTAAATTAAATTTAATTTAATTTAATTTAATTTAATTTAATTTAATTTAATAATTTAATTTAATTTAATTTAATTTAATTTAATTTAATTTAATTTATACACACTACAGTATACAGCCATTCCAGTCATAACAAACCACTACTAGTCATAGACTGAAAACGAATGAAAGGACCAAAACATGAGTAATAAAACAAACGTGAAAAGGGTTTTCCTCAGAAGCATTGTTTAATGGTAGTGGCTCTGCGATGATACACAATTCCCTTTCAGGACACATACTGCGTGAAACAAATGCTCATTTGAGGCACTGAAAGCAGAAAAGACATAAAACTATGGCAAAAAGATACATGACCGTGCAGCTCTGACAAATTCCTATGATAATTAAACAAAGAAATGTTCTGGAATTTAGGCCTCGCCCTCAAACATCTTCTTCCTGCCGTCCATACCGGCCTTGTCTTCAATGTTCTTACGCCAGTCACCGACATCTGCAGCCTGGATTATGAGTGAGAGAGTGAGAGAGATTGAGTGTGAAGGAATGCTACCCGTAAAACATATGTTTATATATACACATTATATACTGCATATTATTTTCTATCAGGGTTTATGCAGATTTCATGAAGATAAATTTAAGAGATAAGGACTAAGCAAACAAAATAGGAATAAATGAAATGGAACTGAGTACATCAATATGGTTTGAAATTTTTAGAATAGTTTCAAACAATGCCTTATTCTTAAGCGAGTATAGTAAGCTGTTTCCACTTTTATAAGATGAAAAGAATCCAGTGATCCATGCGCAGTTACACATTAGTACTAACTCGACAACTTTCATCTTCAGAACAAAATTAATGCATTATAAATTTCAGCGTATTACAGCAACAACAAATTAAGAAATGTATGTTAGAGAGGTAACTCGTCGTAATTTTGAAGCGCTAAATATTTTTCCATAAAAAATCCTTGGATGGAAACCTGATATGATGATCAGATCTGCGTGATCGGAGCACGGACAAGACTCTGAATGCTAGTTTAATGTTAGACTCAATATGAACTCGTTTTCATATTATTTTCAGGTACAGTAGTCTCGCATTACTTAAATTTTATTCACACACATTTTTGACTTTATAAAATAATTCTCTGAAATCTTTAGCTACTATTTTTCTTGGCAGAATTTATTATTATAATTAATTTAATTATTTCCTGGATTTTCTATCACCATGGTCCCTAAACATAAAAAAAGAATCTCACATAAATGCAAGAAATGGTATTAAAATCGAAAACATTTTCCCCAATTTTCTGACCGCTTCACTGTCTTCACTGGGTGTTTATGCAATATTTGCATTTCACGAGTTCAAACTTATTGGTAATTAATAAAAAGCGAAGCGAGTTTGGCGTGCTGTCCGTGGAGAGGACTCCCCCGGAGGAGAAGGCAAAAGTAGGTGGAGTAGGGGAGGAGGAGGGATGCTTAGATCGAGATACTGAGGAAAAGGGGCTTGTGCTGTTTATAGGAAGTATCTCTTGCTCTGATAGGATGATGGGATAATAACATGATTAGCAAGGAGAGGAGCGGGCTGATAATTACCTGTGCGTGCTTTGTTTGCAAACATCATTTATTCACATCACATGCGAATTGATTAGCTACTCTTGTGGTTGACTGTCATGATTTAGCTAATGCAGGACACCACGGAATGCGCATCAGAGGGGATTTAGAAGTGGGTACGCAAAGCCGACCGATAAAGAAGTGGGTATACGCCGTATGCACCTGCGCATACCCTGCACTACACCACTGAGACTAACAAGACCATGCACCAACATGCATCAACAGATGCTGAGCTCTTTGAGAAATATCTTGTAAGATCTTGTAAGATGCTTTCCCTTTACACAGCACTGTACGCGTGATCGCCAAATTCCAAAGTAAAAGTGAAGGCGCTCATTCAAAAAAATTGAAATTCTGCACAAATTGGTAGCGGCTCCCTGATGCGCGAAAATTATATAAATTATTAGCAGGTTTGTGGGTGCTCAACTGAATATCCTAACAATTTTGTGATTGGCTGTTAAGTAGTGTGGGGCCAGGGTGGGCCAAGCTTCTGATAGGGTGGGCCAGCCCCCCCGTGGAGCCGGGCCTGGAATTGCGAGATGAAAGCTTGAATTTGCGAGTTGTAGTCAGAATTGCGAGATATAAAAAAACGATATTATAGGTTTGTTTCTCAGAATTGCAAGTTTTATATCACGCAATTCAGACTTTTAAAGACCAGTAGAAACCCTGTATATTATTATTACGTAATCTATTAATAAGTTAAATAAGCGTTATATGAATTCATTAATAATCATTCAACAATTTCCATTAATTTATATTCAATTAAATATGGATGGTAATATTATGTATTCAAGCACACATATTAAAAGACCATTTATATTCAGTAATATTATGCATTTAAATTCACTAACACCTCAAAAAAATGACAATATAAGGACACTGCTATAGAGATAAACTGATCTGAATAATGACACTATTATTTTCTGTTGAAATGTTTTAGCCAAATTTGTTTATATATAAGGTATAAAGTGCTATATAATTGTGACTTAACTTGATATAAACCAAATCGTCACTTGCACAAAAACACATTATAACCCACTAATTATCAATATCTTTAAAATATGTTTACCGTAGGAGTAAATCATGACATGGTTTTCATTTTGTTGGTTTTCTATCCAATCAGCCATGACTATTCATATCTGTTCTCTGTCACAATATCATATTTCACCCACCTCCTCTTTGACCTCCTTCTTGACCTGTTTTAGGTTGGATCTCAGGTCCAGAGACACCTTGTGTTTGGAACCCAGCAGAGCTTGAAGCATCTGATCGGCAGACAGACGCACTTTCTTCAGAGCAGGTTTCTTGAACTTGCCCTGCAGGTCGACCACCTTGATCTTCAGATCCTCGATCTATACACACAATAAACAGGAACCCAGTATACAGACTCATCAGAAACTCTGTCACCGTCATAATAAGGTATGTTTGCGTATCAGAAGCTACCTCTTTGTTGGCCTTGCCCACTTTGGCCTCCAAGTCATATCTCTCCTCATCAACTTTGTCGATTTGCTGGTGAAGTTTCTTGCACAGGTCCTAAAGGGAGATGTTTAAAAATTCAGATTCTGTTTCCGAACCATTTTTTGAAACATGTTGTTTTTGAAACATGTTGTTTAGTGTGCAATACAGCTTCGATCAGCCCCATATGTCAAAAACATCTGCAAATCATCTGCACTAAACTCAAGAGCAAATCTGTGTATATATATATTAGTGCTGTCAAATGATTAATCATATCCAAAATAGGGGTTTCTTTACATAATATGTGTTTGTACTGTATTTCTTTATTATGTATATATTAAAACGCACAAATACAGTATATATTTTGAAAGTATTTATATGTAAATGCATTTATATATTTATTTTCTTATATTTGATATTATATATAAATATATTTAATATACAAACATAGCATATTTTAAT
>JAUMHE010000085.1:12518241-12540428 GCA_032359235.1 Enteromius mattozi | reverse complement strand
ATTATTTTGGATGCGATTAATTATGATTAATCATTTGACAGCACTAGTATATATATATATATATATATATATATATATATATACCCACCCCACACACACACTGCTGCTCAAAAGATTGGGATCAGAAAAATTTTTTTGGTTTTTTTAAATCTGCTTTTGATCAAAAATAAAGACTTTTTTTATTTAATAAATATTATTTATTTCTGTGATCAAAGCTGGATTTTCAGCATTATTACTCATATGATCCTTCAGAAATCATTCTAATATGCTGATTTATAATCAATGTTCAAAACCATTGTACTATATATATATATATTTATTTATTTATTATTATTTTTTTTCTTCTATGATATTTCTTTGGGATTCTCTGATTAATAAAGAGTTAAAAAGAACCGCATTTAAAAAAATATGTTACAATATATAATGCTATTCAAATTAAACTAATAAAAAGGCATAATAAAGACTTACATTGTTAGAAAAAAAAATATTTGTAACAAATACTGCTCTTTTTAACTTTGCATTCATCAAAGAATCAAAGAAAAAAAGTGTCATATTCCAAAAAACAATATAACATATATAACATATTAAAGATAATTAAACTAAAATTCCATCTTCCTGGTGAAAATGTATATGAATATATATCCAAGTGAGGTAGACGTGCTAAGGACTTTTGATTGCTTTAGTCATCTGTGGAAACCGACCTGCAGTTCCTGTGTAGATCCAGGCAGGGACAGAGGAGGGCAGTTTTCTGTCAAGTAATTCTCCCTGTCTACCTTAACCTGAATGGCTTCCTTCTCCTGAATGCCCTTCGCAATGCTGAGCACCAAACTCTGTGGACAAACACATCACTGAGACCCTTAATCTCATAAAACACCATTACAGTGTTACTTACAGCTTTAAACATACTGACAAAAAAAAGGAAAAACACTATTAAAAAGGCCCTATGTAAGCTCTAAGCTTAGTTATGTGACAGCCAGTTGGCATTATTGTCCTCCTACAGAGCATTTGATTGGACAAAGTCATATATTTTGAGCTCTATTTTTGTAAAAAGTAAAGTATATGATGAAATTTTATTTAATTAACATTCAGGAGCTGGGTTAAATAATGCAAACAAACATCAACTAAAAGCCACAAATGTCAAATATTATTTTCATGTGGTTATTAATAATTAGCCTACATTATTATATTGTATTATATTCATATCTTAAAATCCACAAGTCAACAGGATACGCCACGGGATTGCAGCAATTAATGATAACTCTTTCATTTATAAAGACTTCATTTACTTGCTTCATCCCTGAATGAATCAGCTGTTTAAATGAATAGAATGAATGAATAATTCAGTTTTAATTTAAAACCTTCAATATTTCTATATTTAAATTTTTATATTTAAAATGTTACATGAATTGATGGTAATTTATTTATCTTATCCTACTTTTTTATTACATTTATTTAATTAGAAAATTCAATAAGCTTATAAATATAGATTTTTGAATTAGACATAGATAACATACTTTTAATACATAAAAATATATATAAAATTAGAAAAGTGCCATTATGCAAAGTTGCAAAAAATCACTTTAAGGAGTCAAATATCACCTCATATTAGAAAGGCTAATTTTGATCAGAATTTGATTATTGATCAGAAGGTGCTCCTACATTTTTTTTTAATTAGGAGGACAAGTGAAAAACCTGTAGTAAAAAATAAATAAATAAATAAATGAAATTAAATACTTTCATTTGGATCTTGTTGTTTTTGTTTGTCATTGGTTTATTTGTTCTTATTTTATTATTTACTTGTCTTTTTTTAGTTCAAATGAATTCAATTCTGAGTGCACATGATTCTTGGGCGAAGAGGGGGCGGGGTCAGCTGGAAAAAATCCAGAAACACTGTAATGTGGTCTTTACTTATATTATACAATGGCTTTTAGTGCTACATTTAAAAAGAAATCCAAGATTATGAGATTAAAGTCATAATATTGTGAGAAAAAAAGTCAAAAGTATGAGAATAAAGTCAAAATTATAAGAATAAAGTCAAAATATTTTGAGAGTAAAGTCAAAATTATGAGAATTAAATCACAGAAATTACTAGATTAAATTTATAAAATTTTGAGAGTATAGCTATAGCCTCTATAATATAATATAATATAATATACTATAAATTTATATAATATTATACTTAAGGCCACAAAGTCAAATACTCATTACATTTGGTCATTAATACATATATTATACTATATTATATTATATTATATCATAATATCTTAAAGACATCTGTGCATTATTTACTCTACCTTGAGATGGGACCGGCGGCTCGATGTCATCTTTTTACTGTCATGAGAATATGAAGGAATTACAATTTAGCAAAACAAGAACAGATTCCCATTTGTTTGATATTAAATGTAAATATTCATATACTCACTCAGACATCTTGGCCTCTTGTTTTCTTCACCCCTGTAGAGAGAACAAAAATATCTCATGTCAGGAACCAACTTTAATATATATATTGGTACACATTACTTAGAGGTCCTTATGTAATATATGCATATAGAGAGAATCATGGGCATCAGTATTCATTTGCATCATAGATAGTGGGCTATATTTTCTGCATTCCTAATTTGAAACCAGTGCCCACTGAGCTCCGCCGGGAGGGGCGTGAATATCCTCCTTTGATATCCAGTATCCCAATCTCCCTGCTTCTGGAAAAATCTATGCAGATGCCAACAATACATCCAATCTGAAACCCTGTCTGCAGACAGCTGCATAAATCACACAGATCAGATTCTGCTGTATTCAGAAGTCTTACATAAATATAACAGATTCAATATCTGATTCTAATTCCTTTTAAAACAGCTCAAGAGATATCTAATAGGGCTTCTCCATGAATAGTGGGGGTTTTTTCACATATGCATTAATGCTATTATCAGTATGCATTAGAAATAAAATTCTGTCACCACCTGATTGGTATTTAAACAAACATATCATGCATTTAAAATATGTCACTTTTGTGCCAAGCTCATTTTGGCAGTTCAACATGAATTGCAAGATATTCACCTGCCATATATCACAATTCAGCAGCAAGAAAATAAAATAAAGGTTTAAATAAGTGCATAAAATCACATATATTTATTTACTTTCAAAGCTAATGTTAAAGTCACTTTAATAAATAAATAAATATATATAGCTTTTAATAGCTTTAAACTGCTCACACAAATATGTTTGGTATCCAAAAAATCCCTAAACATTCCATAATTTCCAAGTGTATAGTACCTCAAAAGTCAAGCAACCAAAAAAGAGGGATAAAATGGAATCAAACGCTAAAAAGGCAGACGTTCTCCTCACCTATATGAGAAAGTTAGGCAGCCGTGCAGACCTGAAAGAAGAAGGCCTGGAGAAAGCAGAGCACTAGCAGCAGAACTGCGCTCAAGAAGCGTATTTAAGGCTGGCATCATCATACGGCTCCCCTCTTTATGGTAAGGTACTAAACACAGTTTGTTTGCCAGGCCCTTGAAATATCTGCTTCTACTGTTTGCCAATCAGACTGCTTAAAATAGACGAATGAGAAAGACAAAATTTCCAGATGTCGGTAAGATTAAACTAAGATGGAGAAGTGGGTTGTAGAGGATGTTGGATGTGATCTGATACGGGCTGCCTGGAGTCGTTCCTCTGCCAGATGAATTGATTAACATGCAGGGTGTTGGAGAATAACACTTGTTTTGTGTTTCCTTTTGCTGTTACATTTTTGGTCATAAATCAGAAAAACCTTCAGTGATTTTGTGGACAATACAAGTAGTGGCTGAGCTGAACTTCTACTTTGTAATGAATAAGTTTTGATATGTTTAGTTCATAGAAACCACTCATTTATTGTGTTTCAAAGAGGTGCTCCCCCTGCTTCGACTTAATATGATCCTGCATAGTCAGCAGGGCTGACTAATAAGCATAAGATCATTTACAAATACTTACACAGTTGTTAAGTTGGTAGTGGACTATTTTCAGACACTCGTCAGAGTGCATCCTTGTGCTGCCAACAGGATATATATTATGCAAAGGTTTATGCTCTTAATTTTGGTCAAATTACAATTGTGGGTTATTTTCAAACTCAGTCTGTTAATATATATGACAATAGCATGTTCAACAGGCTTTGAAGCCTATATTTTTGTGTATAGGTCTAGCTTGACTCAACAATTGGAATGATTAATTAACTAAAAACTGTAATATTTTGAAACTCAGTAAAAGAACTCCTTTGTATTTGAATATATTGTGAAACGTAATTTATTCCTGTGATGTAAAGCATTGTTATCCATTTTTCAGTGTCACCTGATCCTTCAGAAATCATAATCTAATATGCTGATGTGATTCTCAATAAACAATTGTTATTATTTTAGTACATTTAGTTACATTTTTGTCATTTAAAAAAAGGTTGGTTGTTTTTAAGGAACACTCCACTTTTTTGGAAATAGGCTCATTCTCCAGCTCCCCCAGAGTTAATAAGTTGAGTTTTACCATTTTGAGTATGATAGCATAGCTTAGCATAGATCATTGAATCCAATTAGACCATTAGCATCTCATTCAAAAATGACCAAAGAGTTTAGATATTTTTCCTATTTAAAACTCGACTCTTCTGAATTTATATTGTGGAAAAATATGGAAACTCTTTGGTCATTTTTGAACGCGATGCTAGTGGTCTAACTGGAAAAGTGCTATCGCTAGACCCGGAGATCGGCTGAATAGATTCCAAAACGGTAAAACTCAACTTATTAACTTTGGGGGAGTTGGAGAATGAGCTTTCCAAAAAAAGTGGAGTGTTCCTCCAAGTGTCAGCATCCGCAACCTATTTTCCTTCTATAATGTGATGTACTTCCCTTTGAAATCGAATATGTAATGAGAAAAAATATAAAGAACGGGGAGCCCGATCTCACGGCAATTCGAGGTGGCTAATTCGTATGACCTCACTCGTACTAATTCATACGAATTTTGTTAAATCGTACATATTTTATGAGTTGCCATTTCTTATGAATTTGTATGAATGACCTACACCTAACCCCGCCCCTAAACCTACCCATCACTGGGGTTTAGACAAATCATACAAAATCGTACGGGTGAGGTCGTACGAATTAGGACTAATTTGCCACCTCGTAAAATATGTACGAATTGGTCATGAGACTGCGTTGGAAAGGGGCTTGATTTTTTTCCCCAGGATTATGAAATGTATTATATTACATGCAGAATGTTATATTTATAATAGTCAACGTACATTATAAGAGTAAATTCATTAAGGGCATGATAAATGAATTACCTTTATTTGAAGACAGTGATATCTCATACCAAAATACCATAAAAGTAGGTGTTACAAATACGATGCAAACCTGGATCTAAGTTTGCTCAAATAATGTCTGAAGTTTAGGTTATTGGTTGACATTACCAAGTTAGGTCATTTAGTAGATTTACAGAAAAAAGATTAACTGAGTTGTTGTTGTTTTTTTAACTCTAAACTAATTTGAGGTTAAATTTTCTTCATTAATTGCCATTTGCTCTAAATACATTTCAAATACTGACAAAAAGCAGTAGACTCAGTCAACTGACCATCAGCTTCAAGGCATCTTGGATTTAAGAAAAGAGGAAGCATGACTGTTTCCACTCATGAAATCATCTTCTCCTCATTCGCTGTCCATCATCAGTTCTGTAAAAGTAATGATGATTCAATCAAGATGGCAGCTGAGGCATCCAGACAGCACTCAACTATCTGCTCCCTAAGAAGGGAACATACAGTGCATCCAGAAAGTATTCACAGCGCTTCACTTTTACACATTTTGTGGTGTTACTATAGCGTTATGTTATACCTTTTTCCAGAATGAATTAAATTCATTATTTTCCTAAAAATTCTACAAACATACAATGATAATGTGAAAGAAATCTTTGCAAAAAAACAAAAAACATGACACTCACAATTGAGCTCAGGTGCATCCTGTTTCCTCTGATCATCCTTGTGTCTACAACTTGATTGGAGTCCACCTGTGGTTTATTTAGTTGATTGGATACGCTCTGGAAAGGCACACATCTGTCTATTTAAGGTCCCACAGTTAACAGTGCATGTCAGTGCACAAACCAAGCCATGAAGTCAAAGAAATTGTCTGTAAACCTCTGAGACAGGATTGAATCGAGGAACAAGTCTAGGGAAAATTGAAGGTCCCAATGAGTACAGTGGCCTTCATCATCCGTAAACAGAAGAAGTTTGGAACCAGACTCTTTCTAGAGCGGGTTGCCCGAACAAACTGAGAAGAGCCTTAGTCAGGGAGGTGACCAAGAACCTGATGGTCACTCTGACAGACCATGAGAAGCGAAAACTGAACTCTTTGGCCTGAATATCAAGAGTCATGTCTGGAGAAAACCATGCACCACCTGGCCAACACAATCATGGTGGTGGCAGTATCATGCTGTGGGGATGTTTTTCAGCTGCAGGAACTGGGAGACGAGTCAAGATCGAGGGAAAGATGAATGTAGCAATGTACAGAGACATCCTTGATAAAAACCTGGACCTGAGACTGAGGCTATGGGTCATCTTCCAACAGGACACAGCTAAGATAACAAGAGTGGTTGTGGGACAACTCTGTCAATGTCCTTGAGTGGCCAGAGCCCAGCCAGATACCTGACCGGACATCTCTGAAGGGATCTGAAAATGACTGCTAGGTTGCCAGGTTTTCACAACATAACCTGCCCAATTGTTACTCAAAACTAGCCCAAAACTAGCTCAGTTGCTTTTCAAAGGGGTGGGGGGAGGTCGGCTTACACTTTTTTTTATTTTATTTTTTTTTTACTTTTTGGAGTGGTTCCACTGGTTAAATTCACATTTTAGGGGCTAAATATCACATTATTGGGGTCCCTTAAACCTGTGGCAACACTGATCATACTCAAACAAAATTCTTTCAGCTTCTCATTATGGGGTTTGTCAAACTTTGAGGAAAATTATTAATTTAATCCATTTTGGAATAAGACCGTGACATAACATAACGTGGAAAGAGTGAAGCGCTGTGAAAGCTTCTGAAGAAATAGCAGTTTTGTATGTTTATTCACAGTAGATGAAAATTCGAGTCACATGAGTAGCTGTTTTTGTGTAGTAGTGGCAGGTCGCCCCCTCATGGACCACACAAATACTACAGACAACTTTTGGTTGCAGAATAAAAAAAATAAAAATAAAAAAAACTTGCCTGCGACTATAGGATAAGCTCAGTGCAGGCATCCGTACAAACTTATACTCGAAACTGTATCCACGTGGCACTGATGTTCAATATCACTGTCGAATCAAAAGAGAAGAAATAAATACGTAAAACATTTTTTATATATATATTGAAATAATTAATTACAAATTTGTTGTTCTTTTTTATGTTGTTTGTTTATTGTTGTTGTTTTTTACTAGCTGTCTAAAACATATTAACAGACTTAATAACGACCAGCTGATGTCATGCATATTTTCGCTCACACTTTATCAGGCTGGCTATGATTGGAACAGCACACTCAACGACATTCAATATACAGTAGAATGCTCAACATAATATGAACGTTCGAGCCAACTATGCACATTTTCTGCATTCATACCCGTCTCGGAATTAAAACAAAAAACAACAAACATACACTTTACTGAGGTTATAGACTCCATTGACGTATTCAAGAAGACGTGACGAGAAGAATTCTAAAACTAAACGTGTATCATTGCCTGTATACTGTATGGCATTGAAAACAAAAATAGCGGTCAGTACCCTGTTCTATCAAATTCAGTCATGTATTATGCATTAAACACACAATAATGTGAATCTAACGTTAATTCATTTAGAGTTGGATGAAGCGCATGAACTATTACCTGCAGCAACAAACCATGACCAGCAGATATCGCTAGAGACTTCACCAATTCTCCACCCGTCTCTCTTCTTCATTTTTAGTCCCTGAAGAGAAGCATCAAACCGGAGGTTAAAAACACAAACTACGCTCCAAGCGTGAGGTGAGTGATTAAGTCACATTTCAACCGACAGATGCTTTCAAGACAGGTCACCAAACACTTCTCCAGTTATTTGACAAACACGAGCCCCGCCTTCAAATGACGCAGACTGCCATAAGGTCTGATTGGTTAATAGAATACTTGTTAAACCACTATAGGGTTCTGATTACACATATATGTGACCCTAAACCACAAAAACAGGGTAAAAAAAAAAAAAAAATTAATTGAGATTCATACATCATCTGAAAGCTGAAGAAATAAGCTTTAAAATATACCTGTGCTACTCATGACTGATTCACAAATATCATTTTGAATACACATTTTTCCTTGCATAAATACATTTGAAGAGTTGATTTGAAATGCAAATAACCTATTTATTGCTATTAAAGTGACATTACTGAACCTACACATGTTAGAAGAACATTACAAACGGCTCTTGGATGCTTTTGCATTTGTACATTTCTATGACAGATTTAATTACGGTGATGTAAAACTACCACAGGTTATCTTCCTTTCTTTCTTTCTTTTAGTAGCAATTTGGGGAAATTTGCCATGGGTCGTTAAATGGTGGTGTAGCCTATAAATCAGGGCCATATATCTACTTCAGCCTCTTTGATATGTTTGTCTTGGATTTGTTTCGACCCCATGACTTGTTAGCAGTGCTGCCATTTGAAACTGATAGTGACACAATCATTGCTTTGACTACCACTTTTTGTTTCTTAGGCGATCTCGATATATGAAATTATTTTTTAAAGTAAAATACTAATAGGAACACTATAGAAACTAAATGCATTATCCTCAAAAATGACAAAACTAAAGGATTTGTAAATGCAATATGTATGTATATGATTCAAAATAATAATACAGATAAAACAAAAACTGTCTAGTTGTCATATCCGTGTCAGTTTCATATTTAAAATGTTAACATAACTGCCTAGTTTAGTCATACATGCATTAGCATCCTGGACAAATGCATCTTTTTCACTTATATTATATTATAGCACATATATTATCCCTCTTTTTGTGTTAGAAAATTTATGCTTGCATACATAAATTTTGAGCAAATGCAAACCAAGTGAAATCATAGCCCAAATAAGCTCCTCACAGTAGGATTCGGTTTCTAAGTGTCAAATCATCACTTCATAATTCATCGAGCAACATGCCAGCCGTACTGAACAGGACCACGTTTAGTCTATATAGTGTAAATGAGAGATCAGTTTATTGCATTCATAACTATTACAAATGATTATATATTAGACTTAAAGTAACTGTCACAATGATATGTTACGTAATGCCATTAATCTATATCAGATCACTTAAAATCCAACCACACAATTGCAATGCACACATTTCCATGACATTTACAATTGCAATAATAAAGGACTTTTATTATTGCGAAATTAGTATTTGCATTGTCACAGGCCTCACTGCAAACAGTTTGATGCTTTATAAATAAACTTCCTCAGATTACATGTCAATTAAGCTCAAATTCTCAATAGTGTTAAATAGATTAATAGTGGAATTACAGATTTAATCCAGAAAGCAGGTGTTCGAAGTTAGATCCGGTAAAGAAAGAGTGCGTTAAATCCTTCAGATCCAAGGTAAGATTGAGGGGAGTCAACCGAGGGGTGCACACCACCCATAGAAGAGGCGGCGAGCAAGATTCACACTCTGTTGACAGGCAATGAAGGTTTTTAATGGCTTTCTTTGATGGCTCAGCAAAACCTCAGATATCTCTTTAAGGAACACTGCTGTGTTGCTAAGACCAGTGGATCAGAGCACACATCTGAAATTCACACCACAAATACTTTCCATGTTCCCTTCACAAAAATAACTTAACCTTTAAAGATGTCTTTCTTAATATTTGCTTATTTATTTATTTCATTGGTATTTTATGAGATTCGACTTGTGGTGCCTACTTAAAGTATTAAAGTAAAAAGAAAAACATAATAGAGTTTCAGATAAACAAATACACCAGCAAATACACACCAGGGAGATGTTGTGGGTCTTTGCTTTACTCACCCAATGATCCATCAAGATATATACAGGACATCGTTCTGCAATTATAAAATATTCTAATTATATTTTATTCTCATGCTGAATATTAACCTTATGAAGGCAAAAGAATGAGGAATCTTACCTTGAAGATAAAACGAGCACTTGATTTAGATTTGAAGTTACACTGAATTATGAAAATTGTGTGTGAAGTCAAACTGAAACCCTTTTCATAACAGTGCCGGATTACAGAGTGAAATTGGATATTCGATGTGGGAAAAAAAATGTTGGGTGGGAATATGAGATATAAATGTGGTATCAGGTGGTTTGAGGGACTGAAAAATAAGACGTCAAACAAAAAGAAAGTGATTTTAACATCGACAAATTGATCACAATAAGACCAAGAATGTCTATTAAGAACGTAAATAGGGTTGATTTTTGATTCCTTGTTCATTTTACATAGTTTCCAAACTCGTTTCGGGAGGAGAGCTCGAAGGCGTGACCATCTATCTCCGCCCCCAATCATCCAATTATCCTATCTTCCTATCAAATCCTGGGCACTGTCCTATAAATACCCAGAATTCCTTCCTTCTCCATCCACGATCTAAGCATCCCTCCACCTCCCCTACTCCTCCCATCTTCAGGGGGGAGCTCTCGGGGTTGGAAATCGGCTGTCCGCCTCCTTCCCTGCCCGAGCCCTTAGGGCTAGTCTCCCTAGGGCTCGGCAGCCCTTCTAACCCCGAGCTTTCTCCCTGAGCAGCACGCCAAACAAGCTTCGCTTACGTTTATGCCGTCAGAGCTCGAACTCGTGAAAAATAATTTAAATAAATAAAGAAAAATACAACGAGGTAAAGGGTTTAACCCCTTAACTGTCACTCACATTTTTGAACACAGACATTACGGTGCACTATCCAAACTTACATTTTTATAACTTTTTTATGATTTTGATGTACCATTTCTATGGTAATGCAATGTGTGATTTTAAAATGGGTTTTAAATGATGATTTATTAGATTTTAAGTTTTCAATTGATATATAATGTCTTATGATTTCTAAAGCGTGATGGAGAAAAATACAATAAAAGAAGGCTTTTTGTGACAAAGGTCTAAATTTTTGTTATAATGTAGATATTTTTAGGTGCACTCTTGTCATAAATTAATTTATTACTTTTGCTTCATAAAAGTAGTAAAATATCTATTTAGGTCTTTCAAACAATATATAATTGATTAGATGCAACTTAGGCATCCCGGTGAGGGGACAGGGTGACAGGTAAGGGGTTAAAGTTTACGTTTTTAAAAAGCAGGAAGCAACAATTAATACAGTTGGGTTATTTATTTAGAAAAAGCACAATTTTGGCAAACAGTCAATCTGTATAGAATTACAAACTGAACACTTCATTGTTCAAGAGAACAATTCAAGCATTGACTGGCATTTTTATGGATTATAAACTGAACTGTCCACTGAACAGTTCCTGCAAAACCTTTAAGTACTACATTTTATCCAGATCCAAGCCAATAAAAAGATCATGGTGGGATACTCATCATCAACTTCTTCAAGCTTCAGATTCAAACATCTTCTTCCTGCCACCCATACCAGCCTTATCCTCGATGTTCTTACGCCAGTCACCAACATCACGCAGTTCTTTATCCTGTGAATGAAGGTGAGATTTTCAGCTTTTGCAACCTAGAAGTTCTTGAACCTAGCATGTGGAAATTTGGCCATCTGTTGTACTCACCTCCTCTTTGACCTCCTTCTTGACTTGTTTCAGGTTGGCCCTCAGATCCATGGAGACCTTGTGCTTGGATCCCAACAGAGCTTGGAGCATAGCGTCAGCTGACATGCGCACCTTCTTCAAAGGAGGCTTCTTGAACTTGCCCTTCAGGTCCACGATCTTGATGTTTAAGTCTTTAACCTAAAATACAAAAAAAGAGTCTAAAGAGCACCTTATCATGGACTACATAGAAGGAGATACACGTGAAGCATCTTACCTCATCGACAACCAGGATGGCTTTATGCTCTAAAATATATCTCTCCTCATCAGTAACTTCGATTTTTGAATGTAACTCTTTGCAGAGCTCCTGATGAAAGAATTGCATACTTCAGCTTTGAATTTCCAAAGCTTTCCAACGTCTAGTTGTAGTAATAATTGAATTGGACCTGCAGTTCTTGCTTGGAGCTTGGGTACGACAATTCAGGGCAATGTTCTTCCATGTATCTCTTCCTCTCCTCTTTCTTCTCAATCGCCTCTGCCTCCAGTAAATCTTTTGCAACCTGGAGCATCATGCTCTACAAGCAAACATGGCTCATTAAGTATATTCTTTTACTTTTATATATAACTGTTTGATGTTGGATTGGTTCAATAATGCATGAGCTCTTACCTTCAGGCTGTGTTTTTTACTGCTAGACATTCGTTTTCTAATCGGGAGGAGAAATAAGGACATACTTTACATTAGGATATTAATTTCTCTGTTGTGCTACCATAGTTAAATTATCATTTTTTTAGGACTTATCTACAATATTTACAGTGTTTGTAAGGCAGCACAGCACTAATACTCCTCATGCATTCTGGTTAGTCTTTGTTTTCAACCATGAAACCAATGTTTTAATGGTGTTTTCTTTCTTGCATCCATTTTACTATATAGTCATCCTTATAGTGGTATTATGCAGTGTGTCATTATTATACATAATGTCATGTAAAAAAGAGCACACTGAGTGATTGAATGGCATACTTACTCAGACATTTCCAAACGTTTGTCTTCACCTTTTTGAGAGAAAGAAAAAAGACAAATGCATCAGAGCAGTGCCACAGTGGGTTATGCATACTTTTGAAATAGATCAGAGCCCTCTCCCTTCACTGCTGTCTGAACTCTACTGTACAGAAGCTGAAGAAAATTAAATAACCAATAGATGATATTAGAGGAACATCCATTTTGGGTGAAAAGCACTATGCATGTGATCATATTTCAAACTACGTTATTCTTGTCACAAAGATAGCATAGTTTTAAAATGTCAGAGTGCAATAGAATGCTTTATGCATTCTCAGCATTGCCACAAGGAGGACTATAGCATGTCTTTTACAGTCAGTTATACTGTTGTCATTATAGAGCAAAATTTTGGAGAGATTTAGCTGAGAAAGTTAAATTACTTCTGAATAAAAACAGTACACACTCCTTTAGTACTGAAGTTTGTTACCATCAAATTGCATACTTCAGTGTGCATTTTTCTAGGGAGTGTTTTCTGGCCTGTCACCACAATTTTCACTGTACAACAACTTTGGTGAATAATCTAGTGCTGGTAGGCCAAGGTTTGTTTTTTACAGAGTTTGGATCTACACCCTTATTTGGTTCAATAAAATCAAATCAAGTTTGTTTCCCCTCTTGGTGCAGATATTTTGGGCAGGTGTGAATACAGCAATCACACTTGGGTACAGACCAAACAACCGTACCGACACCCAGCTGAAGAGGTCTTGGTCTGGTTCAAAACAAACTCTGATACAGTTGAATGTTGAACCAATGAATGGATGACCATAACACATTTGGTTTTGTTTACAATATATGGTTCACTTGCAAAAAGGACAGTGTAAAACCAGCTGATCATTTCCTGTTTTTATGGAGCCCCTTCCTCAGAAATTTGCAATGGGATCTGACTGGTTAGTTGCCCAAGTGTTTTGTGATTAGCTAAACCGCCTTTGTGTGTCTAAATGTCCTGCCCCTCAGCTCAGCCGCATGTGCTCCAGTTGTATTGTAAACAGTGATTTTGTTTATATTGCTTATCAGTTTGAGCCCGAATGAGACTCAGTGAAGAGGATTGCGCAGAACATGCAAACACATAACTTTTGCTACGGTTACGCCTATTGTTTACACTGCTATTGCATTTTCCAACCTCGAACAGGATAAGAACCACTGCTTTAGAACATTGGTTTTAAAACTTGTACATCTATTAGAAAAGTTAGAAGACAAAATTGCGGTTCACACAGTATATGAATAGATTTTTTCAAACATCCCTGGTTTCCTCTTGGTTCTTGACGTAACGGGCCCCAGATTTAACTCGTTGTAGTTCCTTACCAGTTGTTTTTTGTAGGCATTAAACTGCCAGAATTTTAAAAGACAATATATTTGTTTGCATTGAACTTTCAGCTGTTCAGCCTCCTCTGTACCACCAGAGGAAGCCCTAAACGGAATACTAGTCAATTTGAACTCCTCCCCCCGGGCCCTACCTGGGACCTTCACGTGCACCCACTTCCCCTTTCCACCTTGCCTAGTGCTTCGTCACATCAGCGTTGTAACTTTGCAAATATTGTTTATGCTCAAACAGCAACATTACACACTAACTAACCTTAAAAAAGTTAAATTGCAATCAACCACCCCTTTAATGGAACATAATACCTAAAGGGTGCAAATTATAACTAAATGTTACAAAATTCTTTCACACCAGAGAGTTATAGGAACTCTGTTATAGGAACTAGCCACCATGGATATTTTTCTTAAAAAACACACTACTGGAGGCCTTTTATTCTATTTACTACTTTATTCACACCCCGGAGCATAATATGTATGGTTGCGCTTTATTTGACTACTTTTGGACTGTTGAACAAAAGCACCCGCCCATGTCATTATAAAGCTTGAAAGAGCCTTTTTAATAAAACTCCACATGGCTTCATCTGAAAGAAGAAAGTCACATACACCGAGTATGCCTTGAGGGTGAGTAAAACATTAACTAATTTTCAATTTTGGGTGAACTAATCCTTTAATTCAAACGATGATGGATTTAGAAAATTTGGCAGTAATTAGTGTTGAGTACTACAAACATTTGTTAGAGATGTAGAAAAATAATCAAATGTAAACAGTTACATTACTTAGTAAATTAAAATACATCACTACTCATTACATTTTAAATAGACTAACTTGTTATCTGTAACCTATTACATTTCCAAACTAACCTTCCCAACACTGAGGATAGAGCATGGAAAAGTGCCTGGACTTCGGCATTAGTAGTTTGGGCTACACCCTACTCTGAAACAGGAGCTAATTTAGTTCCCCAACAAAGTGTTCCTACAGCTAAAATTGTTCCCAGGTCCTTGGTGTGAACATGCCAAAAAGCAGGTACTTTCACCACTAGTTATATGAGCTATGAAAACGTTCCTCTGGTGCAGCCCTTTTGAAAGGATACCACCCAGTGACAGCTTTTTTGTACCTTTTCTCTGAGAGTGTAACCATTGCATGTGGACACAATCCAATGGTACCAAATCCATAGACCTTCTCATCGTGTGACCTTTTCGCATCGCCCTTGATGTCAAGAGTTTATATAAACTAAAGTAGACCACATGGTTCCAAAGCGTCTTTAACTCATCCGAGAGGATTTTCTCTAGGAGGTCGATGCAATATGATCTCAAGGCCAGTACATCAGCTGCAGACACAACCCCAATCTCAAGCGCATCTCTGAGATGTCAAAGATATGACAACACAGCTCTCCTTTATTCCCTGCTAAACAGCCGTCTCAAATTTCTTTCTTAATATACTCCCACACTGAGAGACAGACCGGACTAACTGGCTAACTGATGACAAACAGATTGACTAGTTTAGTACACTTAAATGGACTCTTAATGCCTCAATGACATACTTAGGAAGCTGTGAAGACAACAGTCAGGTCACATAAGGCTATTTGAAGAAGGACTATTCTAAGTAGCCATGGAAGAAGACAGAATATGTTTAGCAGAAAACACATGGCAGAATAGGTCAAGTAATACAATGGTCTTCTTGTGTGAAGGTTTGGTAAAAGAGCAACTTAAGAACTCTTAAAACTCAAGACCAATCATGTCTCTGAGGAAACAAATATGTGCATATTCCAGATGTTCCCGAAGGTTAAGCCATTTTAGATCATAATACAAGATGCGTATTTTTATCTGCGAATATACAGAATTGTCTTTTAGGTTAAAAAGTACAGCAAATCAGTTTATATGAGACAGTATTGTAAATCAGTTGTTAATAAGGATGATGGTAATAAGGTGCTGACAGGTGGAGTAAGACTTAAGGATCAGTTTCAAATTTATGCTTGTGTTGGTGTTCACTTTCCAGTGGTCACTTCAGCAGTCAATATATCAAACCTGACCTCAACCTTTAGGTGACCAATTAAAATGGTTTCTTTGCTTTTTAACATGTTTGTTTCAGTCCAAAAACAAACTTTTCTTGAGTCAGAATCACCAGCAATGATCATGCATTATTGTACAGACTATCTGTAGCTTTTTTCACAAATCATTAACGAATCAACTTGGTCTAAATGCCTTTAAGACTAGTACAACAATCTATACATTTATGTGCTCAACAGGTGGCTTCTTGCCATAGCGACTTAGCGGTAGAAAAACCAACTCCTATGACAACCCTCTCCATCACCTTCATCATCAATCCCACAAACAACATTTTACAACTTCCAAGAAAAATCTACAAAAAATAGTATGACAATGTAAAGACAATGAAACATCAAAACGGCTCTCACCTTTCTAGAAGAACAGAGGAACGTCGTCTAGAGACGGATGGTTGTCAAAATGAGACACGGGCTATGATCGTGTTAAGTAGGTATATATTGCATTCCCTGATCTCTTTGTAAATCCATGGTTTCTCTTTATGGAAGCGGATTATCCACCACACCAATGAGCTGACAAGGTCATGAAATACGGCACTATCCCTCCTTCGCTGCGCTTTCAGTATAAATAACCTGTCCTTCAAGATAGCCATTCTTTTATTTTGAGGATGACTTCTCCCACTGACCACTCTATCTATCTATCTATCTATCTACTGCTCTATTCATCCAGTCTATCTATCTATTCATCCACTGTTGATTATACCTTTAGGATTGTGTGCTCAGGATTCTCCAGTTTCTGGTCATTCTCTTTCAGGTGCCAGGAAGCTGTCACTCTTACCTGTATTAAATCATATTAAAATAGGTTATCAGCTTTTATTTAGTCATAAACCGAATGGAATATACAACTGACAATAAATACTTACTTGTTCCACAGATTAGTAAAGAAATAACATAAAATAAAGTAACAAAGTGGTTTATGCAGCTAAATGAACACAGGACTTCATTCTTGCTTAACCAATTTAATAATAGCGTAAGACTTTGAGACATGGATTGCAAATACACATTTCAATACCAGTGTTGAACAGAAAATGAAGTGAGCATATTTACTTTGATTGCTTTGTCATTATCAAATGAGTGGGTTTGAAGTACATAAAGAGTTTATCACATAATTTTGGGCCAATTCTAATTCAGCAGCATATTGAACTTCAAAAAAAACGAAAAATTTAAGCCTCGGCTTCAAACATCTTCTTCCTGCCATCCATGCCAGCCTTGTCTTCTACATTCTTACGCCAGTCACCAACATCACGCAGTTCTTTATCCTTTGAAGAGTAAATGAAAGACATTTGGTCAGTCAGCCAAAAGATGAAGAGTAAAATCAGCATCTATTGTACAAAGAAATACAAGAACCTCAAGGGAACATCATTAGAACAATGCAGTTTATCACCCACCTCCTCTTTGACCTCCTTCTTGACTTGTTTGAGGTTGGCTCTCAGATCCAGAGACACCTTGTGTTTGGAGCCCAGCAGAGCTTGAAGCATAGCGTCAGCCGACATGCGCACCTTCCTCAGAGTTGGCTTCTTGAACTTGCCCTTCAGGTCAATAACTTTGATATTCAGGTCCTCAATCTGGAGTTGGTGTATAAGGGCCATCAGTATAGAAGCTATACACTGATTGGATTGGAATCAAGTTTATTTAGATGATATCTTACCTCCTTTTCACTCTTGTGGACTTTCATTTCCAGATCATATCTCTCCTCATCAATGACATCAATTTTGTGGTGAAGCTCTCTGCAGAGTTCCTATAAACAATATATTTATTTCATTTAAGTTCGTTCTCTATAAATAGTAATCTATTTACAATGTTTTGACAATAAAGGTGAATTTATTGTCATTTACCTGTAATGCCTGTGTGCCTGAAGGTAGAGACAGAGGCTGGCAGGTATCTGCCATGTATCTCTGCCTCTCCACCTCTATGTCCTTTACTTCCTGTTCCAGTATACCTTTAGCGATGGAAAGCATCAAGCTCTGTGAAACAGAGAAGCTGGGTGTTATTTTTTGCTAATGAATATTGAAAAATAGTATTAATTTTAAATGATATAGTACCTTCAGATGATGCTTGCGACTCGACGACATCTTTTTCCTGAAGTGTTTTGGAATCATTTAAAATACAGTGTGTTAAAGACACTGCACTTTTTATTTTTGTTATGTCCAATATACACAACTATAAAAAATATACAATTTCTGACAGATGATGCAGAACCTGATTTTGCTGAGTTCTACATGTTCGTAGGTCAACATCTTGTGAAGTTTAGAATTACAATCAGTGTTTGGTGCTTACATAAGTGTCATTCATCTATCATTAAAAATGATTTTAGGCATTACCAGCCTGATTTCATGGCAAATTGTTGGTATTTTACAAGTTGGCAATTTGTATGAATTTGTACGCCTAACCCCACCCCTAAACCTATCCGTCACTGGGGTTTTAGACAAATCATAGTGAGGTCATACGAATTTGTACGAATTAGCACAAATTAGCCACCTTGTAAAATATGTACGAATTGGCCGTAAGACTGTGTTGGCTTTACTCATGGGTAAGGTTAGGTTTAGGTGTAGAGATATGGTCAAGACTAAATTTTTGAATTAAATTGTTGTTCCAGGGTCAGCAAAAATATGTTGACCCAGGGACACGTAAAACTCAGCAAAATCAGATCAGATCAAAATGCGGAAGATGATGATAATCTATAAAGGGGAAATCAAAATATTTACTCACTCCGACATCTTGGCTGATTTTTGTTTTTGCCCCTGTGGAACAAAATGGACAATTTACAACAGTGGTTAACACAAATCACTGGTAATAGACAGTATGGGCTAACAGTAATTATCAATGAAATGATAATGCATATATTTTTATCTTCAAAGAAAACGGACTGTGCATGCCTTACTCTTTAAGCTTGTATGGTTTAATTCAAAAGAAGTTAAAGAATCTATTTTCTATATATTCGTTTTGTGCATTGGATAACGTCTAAACACTAGGATTCCTGCAAAATGACCAGTAACCAAACTAACCGCCAATCATCACTAGTTCCAAATAAGTCCATAAGTCCTCTGGTATAAAGTGAATCATATGCTATTTTTGCGCAGAAAATCTCAAGAGACGCACTGTGCTAAGCCTGTTTTTGGGTGACAATCAAAATCATGACCTTTCCTCCCAATCATCTGAAACTGATCTAACATAATGACTCAGATCATGACGTCAAGTTTTTTAATGCAAACCCATTTCTTGTGGGGTATGATTTCCATTTGTTTAAAGGCTGAGCCTAACTTGACTGTATGACCAAATTATTACAATTTACAACAATCCCAATAAAACCCAGTACAATTCTGTAATTTACAAATTTTTATATAGTAATTTAAATTTTAAATTATATTATATGTGATAAGTTTAAAATTATAATTTTTTTTAATATTAATTAAATATTTTAATTAATTTGTATAACATTAATTTTCCTAAGTTTAAAATTATACATTTTTTAATATTAATTAAATATTTTAATTAATTTTAATTAAATTGTACAACATTAATTTTCCTACTGGGATAGATTACAATAGCTCAAAACGAAACAATTGCCAACTGTTTAATCTACTTTGTATCTCAGGATTACTTTCAGAATGCAAATTTCAATGCCAGGTCTAAGGTTTGACAATGAGCATCATTGTGATAATGTGAGTAAATATGTAGCAAAGGCCCTTATACATTTGAACTATGCCAACACCACAGATTTAAGCCATAGCATCATTGTCTAAATCGCCAAAGAGATCCCTGTGCGCCATTTTAGACCCGTCATCTAAAGCCTAATATTTATTTAAAGATTAATCTTGACAGCAAGATAAACACTGGCATATCAGCTTCCGATCCCTAAAAGCCGAATCGGATAGCCTTTCCAAAACTCAAATCAACACATTACATTTCAGCTACCAAGTGTGCATCTAAAAATAACAAAGGGATTTTTCAATAGAAGTTTTCTGCATTCCCAGTAAAGATGAAAAATGGATGTCTTGTGACAAATAAAATTAAACATGACAACTGATTTCCCAACATATCAATGCAAGTCTCATAACAAGTCTCAACTAACGATTTGCAAAAGCTTTCAACAATCTGTCACACAACCAACCAACTCAAATTATACATACAAAGAAAAAAACTGAACAAAATTTTTTCTTTCAAATTATAATTCAGCTGGCTAAGATGCATCTAGCAATTCCAAAGAAATACAGACATGAACAATAGGATAAGCAAAGGGAAAACAGAGAAAACCGCATCTTACCTCTGAGCTGAGGCAGACACAGCCAGAAGAAAGGAGGAAGAATAAGGTCTCTGTGGGCAGCGAGCATCATAAGTATATATTGTATTCCCCTATGACCAAGGAAATCCCATCTCTCTGTTTATGGTAGTAGATGCATTCAGAGAACCAATAGGCTCTCAAACACCTGAAACACAATATCAAATCCCTCATCTCCACCCCAGACCCCTGCATATAAATAACCCCTCTTTAGATTGTGTATATTTTTAATCAAAGCGAAGCCCACACGTGACACAGAAATAATGAATATCAAGACCAGCAAGTGAATAAACAAATTCACATATACAGTAAAATTGGGAATGTTAGCAAAGCATTCTTGTGGGCTAATGTTTGTTATCTTGGTGAGTTATTTTGGCATTATGAATAACAATCAAGATATTTGGTTAGGTTTACCCATGGGGTGAATGTCACATACAAAATTAATAATCACATTCCATCATTCAAATTTGAATATTCACATTCCATGTTAAAATTCCTACTTGAGGGTACAATGGAAAATGCAGACAGGTTGTGTCATGACTAGAAATTGGAAATTATAAGATTCTGGTTCATTTAGCAATTCATTTAATGCATTTGAGGAATAAATACTTATTCATTCTTATTGTTAACCACAGATTAACTGCTATTCTATGTCCCTATAAGAAAGCTCCGAAAGTAACACATGGACAAATAGTCAGATGATATACAAACTGATGCCATTCGTTCAATTTACATTTGTTTAAAAACTCCAGTATTACTTATAAATCTATAATTAAAAATGTAAAAATTGCCCATATTGCAAATTTTACAAAACCTAAAGTATAGCAGCAACTTTAACCTTCGATTTCCAGCTTAACAAATGAACTGGAAGGAACATCAACTGCAATCTGATCTCTACAAAGCAAAGCCAGGCAGGTCTAAAGAGACTGGAAACACTAATGCTCATTGAGTAGATGAGCTTGTGAATTCATACAGAGCAGCATTTCCAACTGTTCTATTTTTGTTTCCAAACGGCTGGTCTGGTGCTGATGGCTACCTGGGACTCTCTCACCCCAGGCATTCAAAGATAGTGGTGTAATTGGTACAGCTGTCAAACAGAGAGCTGGATGAGTGTCTGAAAATGTGGCAAATAAGGACCATAATGATTTTCAGTCAATTTTTTGAATTCTTACGTGGGAATGTTGGGGGGAAATGTTTTTATCTTCCATTTTTTAAGAATGTCTTGAATTAGTAGTGTATCAAACTGTACCATTTCCAATACAATTCATTTTGTAGAATTTAATAACTTAATCCTAATTTAACCATTATTAATACCTGCTATAAACCTCATTCTCGACCTCTATATTCCACCTCAAGCTTTTCCCCATTGCCCCCTTGGTAAACAAATGCAATTACATCTTTAAAAAAATAAATAAATGGATTAGATCACTTCCAGAATTAACATTTCCTGAACGTTTACTCACCTCTAGGTCATCCAAGATGGTCATTTCTTTATTTCTTCACTCGAAAAGAAATTTCGTTTCTTTAAGGAAAATATTCCAGGATTTTTCTCCATATGGTAAACTTCAGTGGGAGCCAATGGGTTGAAGGTCTAAATTGCAGATTCAATGTAGCTTCAAAAGGCTCAACACAATCTGAACCCAGGAATAAGGGTCCTATTTACCCTGTCATTTAAAATAAATAAATAATAATTTAAAAAATTATATAGTTGTATATATATACAGGTCCTTTTCAAAAAATTAGCATATTGTGATAAAGTTCATTATTTTCTGTAATGTACTGATAA
>JAUMHE010000085.1:12497743-12518027 GCA_032359235.1 Enteromius mattozi | reverse complement strand
ATATGAAAGTCTAATGTTTATCAGTACATTACAGAAAATAATGAACTTTATCACAATATGCTAATTTTTTGAAAAGGGCCTGTACACCACAAACCAACCCAGTTTTCAAAGTGAATGTGCAAAGAAAGTCAAACGGCTTTTCCAAAAAATGGTAAAACAACAATGCCGGACAATTTTGAAGTTCGAGGAAAAAAATGAGATGGAGTTTTTCGAGTCTGGTCTCATGAAAATGTGTATAGATACTACGCCAAATCAAAACTTGTGGTATTGATACGCAAAAATGGACATTGTCCTGTTTGGAGTGCATATAATTGCATATTACACAAAATTTGTTTCTGTGCACATGATATGCAGTTATCGCATATATCTGATACACATCTACCCCACAACCTTAATCCAGCCCATCGTGTATAGCACATACACGCCAAAGTCCATTTTTGCATATGAATACAAGTTCTGATTTTTCTATCTTTCATGAGATCGGGTAGTTTTTTGGCCTACCCTACCTTTTTGAACTGTAGTACACAAAGACATAACTACACATAACCAATTACTGGTTGTTTCACTAGATAAGACCCTTATTTCTTAGCTGGGATCATGTATGAGTGAAGTTTTTTCCTTTAGGAGCAAAAAATATTTTCATTCTGTTTAAATCATCATAGTTAATGTTGTATATATTTTTAAGATATTAATGTATTTTCAACATTTCGTTAAAGACAAAGGCAGATAATTTAAGACATTTGCAAATTATCAAAAATAAATTTCATAGGTAAGTTTAAAAGTTTCCAAGACAATTTTAACGTCATTCTTATATTACAAACAAGCACTAAATATGTTGCATATTTTTATGATTTTTGGTAGACTGGTCTCCTAACCAACAGTGGTGCTCCCAACCACTAGGGGCAGATATTTTTCAAAACGGTTACTAGTATCCATGTTATGAGCTTACAATACTATAGCATATAAGAGCAAAACTGTAGCCTTTTGCTAAAATATCTTTCCAAGATTTACATAGCACATTTCCTCTTGGAACAAATCAAACATGACACAGAAAGTCAGTGCATCAGATTCTCTTTAATATCAACATGTACAAATGCATTTTCTTCAAAAACGTGATACAGAAAATACATTGCCTCACATTATTCTGGTTTCTAACGCATTGAGAATGTTTTCTAGGCCAATAAAGTTAACCTGAGAGTTCATGTTGTTAGACCTTTACAGGGCGAGATCAACCATCCAAAAATATAGATTTAAATAGGCTAATGAATAAGAATAAAGCAACAGTAAATGTTCCATTTGGAATCTAAATACAGCTTTGCTAATGTCAGAAGCTAATTGCAGGCCTGTAGAAGAAGGTAATGATCACACTGATTGACGTCACCACCACACTGATTGAAGTACAGGCACTGTTCACTGTGAGCACTGCTATGAAACCTTTACAACATCGTATTCAGATGAAACTGATCTCTGCCACACATCACAAAATTACACCAACATGGAGCATTTCCTGAACATGTCAAAGCATAAGGACGACATTTTGTCTATACCTGATGAGTGCATACAGTGTGCGCGTGTGAATGTCACAATAATCACACTGGACGAGTTCAAACAAAAGGCACCAAAACTCAGGAGGGGCTTTCTTCACCAAACTGTGCACTAAATATCAAAATAGAAGAATCACTGCTGACAAGCATAAGCCATGTCAAATATAGTTCCCCTTAAACCCATGTACGTCACCAAGACATTGTACGTGTGTGAAGACATCATTAAAACAGCAGAATACTATAAACTTGAAAACATTCCAATCTACACTAGAAGCAAGCAACGTTTTGCAAAGCGACAAGACTAGATTGATCACATAATAATCAACAACACATTCATCTATTATAATGACAGCCATCTATACTTGTTGCATTAGTCGCATTCATTACAAACTAGGTGTATACCTCAAAGGGAATATGTTAAAAACTGCAAACGAAATGAAAATGCATGCATTCAAGATGTCTCAGTGACGTACATTTGCTATCAGGGTTGTTACATTTTTCTAAATGGCTAAATCAAAATACAATAGAAACCATGGAACAACAATCATTATAGATAAGCATAAACATTATCGTAATAAAAATATTATCTATATTCACTGCGCAACATTAAAATCAACCTAAGCCACGTTTCAGCAAAACTTGTGCATTTCCTTGTGGTTAGTGCAATATCAAGCCTTTGCAATTAAGCATTGCTCCACAAATCGGTTTAATTCATTTTCCAAATACCAACACTCCATAAAAGGTATAAAGTGGGCCGGTTTCAATGCTTTACACGATCACAAAATTCACATTGTTTCCAAGCACTGAATTATTTGATCAAACATGTTGAATATTACACATTTATTAAAAGACACTTAGCCTAGTAAATCAAATGTCTCCTCATAGAGGACTACTCTTACTGTGTATCTTTCGAACCTGGTTAAACACAGAGAAATATCAACCAACTGTCAAATGAATAAGGAGGCCGACAAAGGTTGTTATTTACTGCCAGATTCAATGATTAATCATGTTTAGTCCTCAATTTGTCCTCAGAGTGTTTGAGATGTTTAGTTGATAGTACTCCAGTTTCAGCCTCAGTAGTGGTGTTTGCAGCCATTATGACATCGTTTCATCTCCTGAGAGCTCCCACTATCTTCTTCCTCAGCATAAACCTGCACAGCATGGCTATGTACCCACGTGAAGAAGAATAAACAGGAGATATATTCCCAGACAAATCTCATTATTTAGCAGCTGCACAAAGCATGTTTGTTCTTGTTTCGTTTAGCCAAAAGCCAAATGACTCAAATTCTCAGGCTTTGCTTTGCTAAAATGGCCACAAAACAATTTAAAGTAAATTTTCACAGTTAGTGCTCACACCATGACATCCAGCTCAGTTAAAACACACAAAAAAAGCTGCCTTTCACTATTAACAGAGGAAATAATGTTAAAAATAAAAGCACAAACTACAAAACACTCAAAAAAGTGAGGTTCCCCAAGGTTCGCTATCAGGTCCATGCCACTTTTCGGGAGATGGCCTGTTTAAAGCACTCCGGGTCCGTATTCCCACCTGGTCTCAGAGCTCTTTCAAGACTTACCAGAACGTTCTGATGGGACTCGCGAATGTTGACCGGGTGTTTGGCTCTGAGCAACTCGTAGGCGGCAATAAGCCTCATATTTTGTTTGACCATGAGGTACTGAATAATGCAAGTGGGGGCGAGGGAAAAACCATCACGACAATGTACCAGCACTCGCTTCCTCTTCTCCGTGGAGGCATCGATACACTCATTGATGTCATCGAAGCAGCGGTGCTTGAGTGCCAGCCCCTCTTGGACTGTGTCCGGAAGGTCGCTTATGTCCACTTTGAGACGAGACCAACTATGCTTGACGCCCCTTGAACAAGTGCAAGGAATGACTCTCAAACAAGTCTCCCCGGGCAGGCTGCTCATGTCGATGATACTGTCGATATTATTGCGGCACAGTGTACGTCCGCTATAAGCTGCATTCAGGTTGCCCACATAAATGTAGTCTGTAACCTTCGATATGACCGGTTCTGAGTACTGAAAGTGCTCAGGGCCGCTCTGCTTGGGTTCTGGAGTCTCTGGGCCTGTTTTGGCACTGCCGGGACCAGCTCTGCGACTGTAGTTGCGAATTTTCTTAGATCCGGAGCGAGAAGGTGGATTGGAGTCTGACTCAGAGCTGCTGTTCCAAGGTGGGGAGAAGAGTGAAAACCGACTTGAGGACTTGCTCTTGGTGAGGTGCTCCACTGGACTGGAGAGGCCCGAGCTGGAGGCGGTGGTGGAGCCAGAAGCGCAAAAGAGAGACGCTCTTTCCAAGGAACCCGTGCTGCTGGCGGCTCCAGCACTATGGGCCTGCTCCATCTAATGGATAAAGTCTCACATTAAGATGGGTAACTGAAACTGAATCTCCAACAAGTTACGGGCAGCTGACTTGAATGCACTTCCACTTACCTGAGCTTTGAGGTTGTTCTTCCATTCCTGGGTCTCCAGAGCTTTGAAGCGTCCATTGCTGTCAGAGGACACAGAGAGACACAAGGGCCGATGGGTCCTAGGGGGTAGCTGGGGTGTTAGGGCCATGGCAAGCGGCCGGGAGTCAGGCTGCTCGTTCCTACTCATCAGATCTGGACAAGAGCCTTAGATACAAATCAGAGTGTTTGAGGCCAATGAACAGATCTGTTATTTCAAAATTTAAACTCAGAAAAGCTGTCAAACCACAACAAAAGCATGAGAATGTGCTTTAATACAAAGTTTACTTAGTTTAATAACCTTCATGTTTGATGTAAAGGGGTCTATAGGAATGCATTAAAATATGAATCCAAAATTTGATATGATGTTACAATCAGCATCTTCTGAAACCTCTCCAACAATGCCAGAGTCACTAATCTAGACACTTCTCAGATCACAGAGTAATGAGTAATTATTTTGAAATGAAATAATTTCAACCAATGTTTATCAGTGCACAATAATTTGTTTTATTTGTTTCTTATTACTTCTGCTCACTAAAAAATTTACAAAGGCCATGAGGTTTAAGATGTTCTATTGACATGCTGATGATTGTGGAAATGACTAAATCTCCCAATGAAAAACAAGAGCTCCACTTCAGCTGTGTTCTTAAGTGCTCAGCCGGCTGATAAGAAACTGCCCTTAAGTTTCTCCCTATAAGGCACCTGTCTGTCAGCGAGTGTGTGCGATTCAATGAGGATGCTCATTAATGGAGCTGAGGGTTTGTTTGATCCAGGAAAACACGACTCAGGCATTAATACACCCACATATCTCACTTCAGACAGCCATTCCATCGTTTTATTGTTCCGCCGATTGACTATCTGCATGTTTGTTAACACGACACAGTGTTAAACAGCAAATCTGGCAAAATCTGCCTGAGGATTTGTTCAGCTGCGTCAAAATTTAAAGTATCTGCATATTAGGGAAAATAAACAACCATTGTCAACAATGCTAAAAGACTTTCAGAATCATGCAATATTGTCAATTACATTACAGTTCCATACAATGAGTTATTTTAAAGAAATCTGCATTTACAACCATGTACATACAGACTCTCATGAATATGATGAGGTTTTTTTTATGTTTTTATTATTTTGTAAAGATTGTAATAACACTTATTTCATTTAATTTACAAAAAGCCATTCTGCTAAATCAGGTTTGAAAACCTGATGTTTAACAGAAACTTGTGTTAAACAGTGATATAACACAGCATATTAATGTCATAACACAGAAAATGTGATGATTTCCTGAATAATCAAAACAAAATGTACATAAACACATATTGTAGTGCTTACCAGTGGCACATGCTGAACGAGAAATTGGCTGGAGCTGCAAACGATTGCGAATCTTGAGAGAGTTGAGCAGATTTTTTGCAATCATGCCTGAATAAAATAGACCAAATGATAAAAAAAGGGTTGCCTGAAACAGATTCAAAACATCAGCAAAAAAAAAAAAAAAGAAATTGTGAAATCAAAATTGGGGTCTTGTGGTTTATAGTTCACGTCTGCACTATAAACAAACAATCATCCAATCAAATGGGTTAAAAACAAACAAAAAAAGGGTTCTCGAAAACACTGCTTCACAGGTGTGGCACAGAAAAGGCTATTAATTAATTTTATTAATTCAATAAAAAAAAATTACAAACATAAAAGTAAATCACAAATAAAAAAAAAGTTCCTCAGAGTGTAAAGTTTGCTTTTGAGGAACATAATACAGAATCTTCAAATGTTAACACGCTAAATCCAAGAGTGCTATTCTGGGTTTATCACTTAATTCACAAAAATCCAATAAACAATAGTCAATTATATACTCAAAACTGAAATTTTAATAACTTTTGTAGGAATTCTAAAGTTATCAATTACACATTATAAAACAAAAATGTAATATTGCATTAATTTACATGACTTTTCCAGGTTTCTTCCATTCCCTGTCATTTTTCATGGCCATGAAAACCCTTATAACATACATCTCAGATTCACAAAAGATGAGGATGCAAAGTTTAAAATAATAATCATAATAATAATAAAAAATACATGTTATTTTTCTATAAAAAAAATTTACCTAGGGCTTTGAAAGTAGAAAGAAACGATCAAGTAATTTACAGTGAAAATCTATAATCAACAAGACAATATCTGTATGTGAAACATACAGTAAAATATTAAAACATCTGAGTAAACTGAGTCACTCATAAGATTTCCCATAAGTCCCCAGAGATCCATGTGATGCATCAGACTTAAAAATTTCATTTAAATACTTTTGTTTGTTCTTAATTTGTAAACAGTTACGTACATTACGCCATTTTTGTGTGACATTTCTGTTGTAAATTTTTGGAATTATTTTCCTTGTGCTTGTGGAAAGGTTTATGGTTTAAAACAGCACTTCTGATCAACTATAATTCATCACCTTGCCTTCTATTTAACTTTTTGTTAATAATTATGGTGATTATCAATATATTTTAAGATGAGCTGATGAACTTATTGCCTAAAACTTGGGTCATATTTTTACAGTATTTTGCTATTGTACAGTTGCTTTTGATTTAATAACATTAAAGACATTTCAAAGACACAGTCCTTATTTCCAAAAAGGCAGGTTTGAAGCAAATCTCACCATTTTGTTTGGACTGCTCTTTCTTATCCAGCTGATGAGGTGCCATGATGTCTCTGCTCCATTTTTCCAGCGTTTCCATCTTCCACCTCCTGTAAACAAGTGCAATAACATTTCCAAAGCCATTTATTTCTCATCCTAAGTGTTGTTTGCAGTGTGAGGCATGCATATGCTGGTCAGATGCGACTGCAGTAAAGGGACAGACAGACACCCCCGCACTCAAGCATTCCAGGACTTCAGTCTGTTACACAAATATATGGCGTGATTTCACGATCTACTGCTGCTTTCATGCCGCCGAGCGCAAGCATGATTATATAAACGCACAGTGAATGGCTCGGGGAAAAATCACCCCTGCGTTAAATGAGCGTTTATGTCACATCAGATGTGTTTGTGCAGCTTCATCCGGATGGATGTGCGGTATCTCTGCATGCACGCGACTCGAAACACCAGAGAGCAACGAATAGAAGATACGCATACAAGACATTTATAACATTTGTGAACGGAAAACACATTAAACATAAGATTGTTTAAACAAACCCCAGCCATTCATCTTTGCAGCGCTCAGCTGAATGAAGCTCACGTGGACGAGTGACGTCACGGAAGCGACGAGCTGCGCTTCATGGGAAATGTAGTTGATGTGTTTTGACTGACGAACAACATCTCGAAGAGAATTTAGCCTATGTATAAACTTAAGTATATTTAGTTGCTGATAATGCACCACTGTCAGTGAAAGATTACCGCAAAGCTCACGTTGAGGCAAATCAACTGGACGAAAACAAACACGTTTTCGCAGTCTTTAACAAATATAAAACTGCAAAAGATACTGTGACTTACTGTGACGTGTTAAATTAAGCCTCTCAGGTAATATGAGCTAATAAAAAACGGCAAAAAATGTAATAGCCTGATAATAAACTTACCTCTTTTTGCATTTTTTTCTTACTTTTGATTGTTTAAATAGTAAATTAGTGTGATCGTGTAAATTCCCACTTGAACAAATTTTAAATTTTAGCCTCTCAAATAATGAGTTAAATTTAACTGCCATTAGATTTTTTGAAAGTAATAATAATAAGTAGACTTATTATTTTTGTTCTCTTGTTAACTATTATTTATTATTATTATTTGTGCTTCTTAAATGTTGTTTTTTTTTTTTTTTTTACCTTTGATTAAATCTTAATGCAGTGTTACAAAATATGAAAACATGCTAGATGACAAAAATAGTTAAATTTTTACAATAGTTTGCTCTTCTATGATTTGGGTATGAGTTTCTTTTGTATTTATTTGTGTACTGTTTAAACATGGCCTAGGGATTAATAACAGGCTTCACTATGACAACACACCTTAACTGTCTGTGCAGTAACAATGAAAAAGTCTTTAAATGAACAAACTAAGAAATCTAAAGATATATTTATTTTAGAATACTGAATAATTACCATATGTGAACCTGGACCCAGTCATAAGTAGCATGGGTATATTTGTAGCAATAGCCAAAAATGCAATGTATAGGTCAAAATTATCGATCATGTTCCATGGCATGAAGATATTTTGTACATTAAATATGTTAAGCCGTAATTTTTGTTTAATAATATGCATTGCTAAGGATGTCAACTGGACATCTTTAAAGGTGATTTTCTCCATATTTCGATTTTTTTCTTTGTTTTGCACAAATAACCCAAACCTCTTACCTTGTTTTTGCTGCTGTTGCAGATGCTGGAGTCAGAAGGCTGAGAGCGCTTGTGACGGCTTGTTATCTGTGCTCAGGATAATCACAGACAGCTTCAAGTCTCCAGGAAACCCCTCCGGATCCTGACGTCACACACACTCTCTAGTAACAAAACTACACTCCGTTCACGATTTTACACAGAATAACTGTTTAAAACAGAAATGAACCAGCAGCCTTATTGTAATTTGAGAGTAAGATGTCAACAAAGCCAATCCAAAAAGGGCATTGACAACAGTTTGTTTTTTTAATCTATGCGTTTCATCATCAACAAACGTTATAAAAACGAGACCGCTTGGTAACAGACCCTCATAAATACTGCATAAAATGCGGCCCAAAACCAGTGGGTGGTATAAGGCTTTATTTACATAACAAGGGCTCTGTCTGTGCTCCTCCGCCATTCAATTGCATACAAGATCTGAATTACTCATGACCTGGTTCTCTCATCTGCTCTATTTTTCCCACCTGCTTCAGAGGTGTGGTCTCCTGACCACAAAGAACAAGATTTCAATTAGAGATGCGAGACTTGCAAATGAGAAGATGTTTTACAAAGGTACTTAAGACTAAATCATTCATAACTGGATTACCTTTTATGGCAGTAGCTGAAGTGTACTGTACATATGATCAAAACATACACATAAACAATTCTGAGCGATTAATTAATTGAATTTCAAGATACATTGACACTGAAGACTAGAATAATGATACTTTGCATATTGCATTTTAACAAATATTCAAATATAAAGCATCTGTATTAAATTGTAATACTATTTTACAATATTACTGTATTTGTGATCCAATAAAAGCTGCATGGATGTATCCTGCACTGCATGGAAAGTTATATTCCTTTGATCGGAGATGAAAGCGACACTGATCTATAGTAGTAGAGGAGACTCTAAAGGTCATGTCGACAGTGTTTACTTTCTCTGCTGATCATAAACCTGCTGTGTGCTTGCTTTTGTGATGGTTAAGGGAAATGGATAATGGAAATCTCAGCCAAATCAACTGTAAGTGCTCTATATTTGTTCTTTTCTCGAGTGGCTCAGGCTGTGCAAGAAAACACATGCATAAAAGAATTGTTCATAAGCGATGGTAAGTCTTATGCGCTCATTGAGTATTTATTTGATTATGAATACAATACAAAGAGTTGTTAAAATAGCTGTTTTCTATTTGAATGGACTTTAAAATGTAATTTATTCCTGTGATGCAAAGCTGAATTTTCAGCATCATTACTCCAGTCTGCGGTGTCACTTAATGCATCCTTGCTAAAAAAATAAATAAAATAAAGCAATGTAACTTCAAATTTAAATAAATGGATATTTAGGATAACTATGTATATGTTTATAATAAATTATACAGACATACATTATAAAGATATTTTTTGAACTGGGCCAACAATTCAGCGACTCAGAACACCGTAGTTAACACACACCAATTTAACCATTCTGGGATCATGGTAGCAAGTTTTAAATAAGCTCGCATTTTCTTTAGAAAGTGCAAAAAAAAAACTTTTTTGTGTAATAGCAATTTTGTAATGCTTTGGTTTCATTGATTTCATACAAAAAGAACATATAAATCAAAGGACATGTTAAAGAAGGTACAAAAAATGCCTGAGCATTTTCTAATGAATTCTTTATTATACATTTCAGAATGTACCTGAGTGTTTAAAACATGACTGAGCAAAAGCAACTAATGAGTTCTCCAGCCTTTAGCATTCTGTAAACCTGCTCAATAGAAGAAAGCTCATTAAAATGCTGTAATTGGCCCACATGTGTGCTGACAGCCTAAAATTCACACCCTTATCTAGTGCTTACTGTAGTCACAAGAGAAATCAACATGCGTCTGTGTGTGCGTGTGCGTGTGTGTGTGTGTGAACTCGCCAAACCTGATACGACTGTCTCGCGCCTGCATTTGTAAAACCTCAGCACTGAACGTATCCTCATTTTCTCCCTGGCTTCAAAACATAAGAAGGTTTTGCTGGTTTAAAAAAATGTTTAGAAATTATATTAACATTAAAACTGTAAAATTCTGTAAAATGTCTCTAATTAGAGGGTCATCAGAATAGTGGCTAACCAACACAATACAAAAAATTAGAGTACTGTGACTGCATTAAATGAACGTTACAGATAAATCTATGCTAAATACAACAAATAAAACTAAATGTATCATTATATCTGATTTGAAAACATGGCAAACAGCTGTCATTTTTAACTTTTAAAATGATAAGAATAAATGTATTGAACTTGCTAACAGCTACAAATGACGGAGAAGACAACACAAGGGAGCGTTTTAAAATGTTTCAATAAAACAATATGGATCATTGTAAATTAGTGATGTTGAATATTAATTGCATTCAAAATAAAAGTTTTTATTTGCATAATATACGTGTGTATATTTACATATTATGTATATATAAATGCACACAAATGCATTTATACATTTAAGAAAAATGTGTTATATTTCTATATTAAATATATATGTTCATATGTATAACAGTAAATATTTTCCAAATATGTGTGTGTGTGTATTTACATATACATAATAAATATACACAGGACATGTATATTGTAAACTAAAACATCTATTTTGGATGCGATTAATCATTAGACAGCACTATTATAAATAAATGTAAAAGAAAGCCCATGGTCCGTAGTCTGTCCGTTCACAGTATAACTTGTGAAAACTGTTACAAAGGAATGGGAATGCAGGTTTTTCAGAAGGTTTTGTTTGTGAATGGGATCTTTAGCGTGTGTTTCAAGGCCAGCGTTGTGTCCACCTGCTCGGAGGAGAGTAATGTGTGCCACTGAGCCACAGGCTTGCGTGGGTTGGACAGCATATCCGCCCAATGACGCAGCTGGTTTCCTGTAGCATCACAGCCCAGATAGATCTTGCCGATCGCATCATTTCTACTCATTTTGTCATGATCCCACACAGAGATGACCAGCTGGACTTTCTGCAAGTGAAGCAAACAGTTATTATACACATAAGTTACTCGACGTGGTTGAAAGCACAATATAAAAAATGGTATTATGATATTACACTTAGTGCTGTCAAACAGTTAATCGCATCTAAAATGAAAGTTTTTGTTAACATAATCTATGAGTGTACTGTCTATATTTATTATGTATACATAAATACATGATGCATGTATATATTTAAGATAAATGTTATGTTAAAATAAATATATTTATATAAAACATAAGAATATAAATGTATATACTGAATGTGTGTATTTATATATATATATATGTGTGTGTGTGTGTGTGTGTAAATCAACACAGTACACACTCATTAAAGAAATATTTTGGTATTGTTTGACAGCACTAATTAAAATGCTTTTTTTTTTGGTTTCTTACAGGCACAAGTCAAACCAACGAGAATCAAACAATCTAAAAGAGAAAAGCTTGTATACTTATTTTTAGGACAATCATCACCATGGGTGAAGAAGGGCTCAGTTTCTAGGCTTTATTCACCTGAATCTGTTCAAAGGACACTTCAAAAGTGAAAGATTCATTGAAGTACGGATTCAGTGTTTGCTTCTTCACTGATGTTTTCTTCTTCTTCCACTTTTTCTTATCCAGAATCAATTGAACTTTCACGTAAGGGTCTACAGAACAAAAACAGAATGATTAACTCATTTCTAAGCTAAACATACTCTCCGTAGCTGAAGTAATGCGTAGTGTCTGAACATTTTTGCAATTGGAATAACAGAAGTGCATGGCCATTTTTTAACTCAAGCTCACTGCCTGTAGCAACATTTCTGCAAAATGATATTACATTGCTTCTCAGGTTTCATAACGCTTCTAAAGTAAAATGTTCAGTAGGTGGCGCTAAAAGCAGTTCTAAAACAAATAACAGATGGCATGTTTTTCTGCTTTAGCTTGCTTTTACAAGGCTCTTATCGTGACTTGTGTTTCACAGGACTCGTACCTGAGCTTTTCATCGCAGTGCATCAGAAAAGCGATTCAAGGCCACTGCCACTATTGTTTATCTTAGCTGGAAACAGCAGTGATTTGTATGTACTGGTACATTTCACAAAATAGGCCATTTTTAGTGTTTGCAAAGTTTTGTTACTGTCAGTAGTGATTGAAGACTAGACTTTCGAGGATGTGGGATATTTTAGTACGTCACCTGAAGAGCCGCCCTGGTCCATCCTCTTCAGGTTCTTGGCTTCCAGTATGATCACAGTGAGTTTACTACTAGCTGGGACATAACGGAGAGAAAAGCAGATCTCTCCCAGATGTTCTTGCTGCAATATAGGCACAACATGTAAGATGCGATTAAATTGCATAGGGAACTCTTTTATGCCTGTTGTGTCTTGTTGAGTCTATATTGATTTTCATTCATGACTTGCATGGGTCAATAACGTCAAGAACTGAGTGCTTATGAGCAAAGATTGCAGATTTCAATTTGTCACCATTGTTCCATTGAGTGTAGGGCACATAAGGTTGCACCAGGGGGACTCATTGTAATTTTAAATGATGCTCTCTATGGTGACGTAATGGAAATAAAATAATTTTATTGAACCATCATCCATACTGCAGCAACATAACGAGTACAAAACTACTGCTTGGGACCTCAAATTTCTGTGACATTTGCACTGCATATAAACATAATTTATGGAAGCTAACTACATGAAAAATATACATTGAGAACGTATTTGGCTGAACTGAACCTCATGTTTGGAAGCTTGGCTCAGATCTCTCCACTCCTCAATCACATGATTCCAGTCCACAGTGGACAGATCGAGTCTGATCTCACCAATGATGTCGTGTTTTGAGAATCTGTTGAAGTCATAGACTTGCATCACCAGTATTGACTCAGTCAGCTCCTTCTGAGGGATCTACAAGCGATGGAAACAGCGCATCAGTGTTTAGTTACTGTAAATAGGCTGTAAGTTTAACAACTCCACTTTAATGGGCTTGAGCTTGAACTCATCAGGTCATTGTTTGAGCTGATAACAGACTATTTTAGTACATTAATCTATGCCCATAGGATAATGAATGATTTTATATGCTGCATGGTGTACCTGATATTTGAAATTTTCGTTGAACACTGGGTTAAGGGTTTTCCTGAAGACTTTCGTCTCAAATGTTTTGGACTTGTTGGGAAGAATGTAGACTTTCACATAAGGGTCAGATGTTCCTCCTGAGTCCATCGCTTTCAAAGCAGCAGCTTCTTTTATCCCCACACTCAGCTGATGAGAAATATGGTATGTAAAAATATTAAGATAAAAAAATGTTTCCTGTCAGTTTAAATCTAAAAGCATATTCCACAGGAGTCCACATGAATTTACATTTGACCCTATACTCTATTAGTTTAGTACGCTTTACTAGACCTGTGCTGAGAAATTTTAAATCAGTAAAACTTATATACACTGTAGAAAATGGCGGTGATATTAACGGTAAAAAACTGTGAAAATGCTACGGTAAAAACCTGTTAAATGGATAATGGTAAAACAGTAAACTGACATTCCACAGAATTCACTGCATTGCATTTTAAATGTTGTTTGAATTTGATGTTTTTTCTTTGAAATAACTATGTTTTGTCTTAGTTTTTTCTTTTCAGTTATGTTTATTAGGGTTAATCATGATAAATTAATGTTTATTGCATATTTTAGTCTCACCATGATGGTGTTTAGTGTTTGTGTGAATGACACTGAGCACCATCTATATATGTTCATATTTAAAAGCTGCTTGTGATGGGCTTTGGTTCATCATGTGACTTTCTCATCACCACCTGCATTTGGTGCTTATCAGTGTATTTCAAAGGTTCAAAACAGATTTCAGTATTTTAATAGGTTGGTGTATTAACATTATATCAGTTAATGAAATTACAGTATTTAACTGTAAATTTAACTTTAAAAAAACGTTTTCACAGCTGCTGTTTTTTTACCGTGAATTACTGAATATTTTTACAGTGTAATTACCTCTGATCTGGATGCATTGAACTCCAGTGAGTACTGCAGTTTTCCTCTCTGTTGGTCAGCCGAGTTGTACTCCACACCCTCTGTCTCAGGCTGGACCTGTGAGTACATCCAGTGTCCTGTTAGTGAACTTTGCATTTTTTTTTTTAGAAACATAGAGGAATTATATTATAGTTCATCTAAAAATAAAAATTTGAAAATTAAAATTTACTCACTCTCAGGTCATTCAAGATGTAGGTTTATTTCTTAATCAGAACAGAACTGGAGAAGTGTATCATTACATCACTTGCTCAGCAATGTATCCTCTGGAGTGAATGGGTGCCGTCAGAATGAGAATCCTAACAGCTGATAAAAACATCACAATAATCCACAAATAATTAACACCAGTAAATCAATTAACATCTTGTTTCTTATAAACACCCAGATTTTCACTTCACAAGATGTTAACTGAGTTGTGAGGATTACTTGTGGGTTAATGTGTTGTTTTTATCAGCTGTTTAGACTCTATCACTGACGGCACCCATTGACTGCAGATACTCCATTGGTGAGCAAGGGATGCCTCTCCAAATATGTTGTAGTAAAGAGATAAACTCATCTATATAGTGAGTAAATGTTCAGCAAATTTTTATTTTGGACTGAACTATTCCTTTAAAGGATCATGTCAACAATGGCAAGCAGTGGGGCGAGTTTGGGGATGGAACTTGGGTGTTTTTTTGATCAATAGCAGATGATGGGAGTGTATAAGGAAACAATTGTACTTTTAATCTTGCCACACTAGCGCAGACATTACACACCTTGCCTTTAAAATCTCTTAGAGGAAATAAACACAGACCCAAATAAGTTTATTACTGATGTATTGCAAGATTACAGAGTAATAAAAGTAATGTTAACAGCATGGAAGTATTTGACGAGAGATGTTTAAGTTACTAAGTTACTTTGGTTTCTTGGAAAACTAATCTTATTGCCAACTAGAAGAACAATTTAACCAGCATTCACAAAAATGGATGACCCATCTCTCACCAGTGCTGCGGTTGTAGTTCCTGAGATCCCTTTCATATTGATCGTCTGGTCCAGTTTCTTCTTCCTCTTCTTTTTCCCTTTGCAGCAGCATTTTACACAGCAGCATATCACACATATAAGAATGAGCAGGATGATGGCAGCAAATATGGCATAGATGGCCCATCTTGGCACTGTTGTGGCAAAAACAACAATATTCCATCACACCCCACAGCAACAAAGCAGCGGTCCAGTATAGCACCATGACACACATCTGAAGGATGAGGCGAGACCATGGCCAGGAGACTTGAGGCAAGTTAAACTTGTAACAAGTGAAAATTGAGTAGCAAGAAATGTGCGCAAGTGGCAGAATTAGATCAGGGCCCATGGAGCAGGTGCTGAAACGAGGATTCATATGATATACTCACAAGGAATCCTGTCCAGTAAAGAGGGCAGGAAGCCTGGAGCAGCTGTTGTGGTGTTGGTGTGAAGGGTTTTAGTCGGTTTTAATGTCGGTCTTGGTGTCATGGTGGAATGGATGGGACCAGTGGGTCGCTGGAAATATACATATGAGAGATAGTTAGTGGCTGGGAAGTTATGGTTGAGTTAGTAACCTTGTTTTGTGACGCCCCCTACTGGTTAGAATGAATGAAGGGAACGTTTTTTTCCAAATTAAAGGAATAGTTTACCCACCGCCCCGTAAAAAATTTTTAAATTCTGTATATAAAATTGTAATATAAAATTGCACCTAATGTTTACATTTACAGTGTAGTTATAACTATTCCTATTAAGGCCATTAATTTCAGTTTAATTCCAAATTAATTGTGACTTTTTATCTCAATTCAGATTGTTGTTTTTTCTCAGAATAGCAAGATGACACAGAATTGCTAGATATAAATTAATTTTGAGATGTAATCTCATAACTGCAAGAAAAAAAGTCAGTTTTGTGAGATAAAAAGTACTTTTTATTATGTAGTGAAAACAATCAAAAAAATACATAAAAAAAAAAAAAAAATTAAACAAACATCCAAACAAAAATGCAAGAATTGAAAGATGTAAACTTAGAATTCAGAGGAGAAAAGTCTTATGAGTTTTATGAGATATAAACTTTGCGAGATGCAAACTTGGAGTTGCGATAAAAAATGTCAGAATTATTTTATATAAAAAGTGTGTGGTTCCATAATTTATCGTTTAAATAAAGCAAAGTAAAATTTAGAGTCAAATCAAAGCAAGATTAAGTAAATACATTTGCAACTGAAGCAAGAAAATTATTAGAAGTTGCAAGTATTCTGCTAGGTTTCATCTTATGGTAGCGCATTAAACTTTCTGTTGCATAACAAAAGTAGCATGTCGTCGCCACCAAAGTCAAACATGCTAGTGTTGACAGCCACCTGCAGTCCATTAAACTGGGTGTGCTTGAAGTGCACAGATAACATTCTTTTTCAGTGAAATATTGTAATAAAAATGGAACGGTGCTGCCTTGAGAATACAATGAAAACATTCGCTGTCATATTTCAACATTTTCACAAACAAGACTGTTGCAATCCAGCAGTAAAGTACTAAAATAGTCTCAAAAGAGTCAGTTTCGATTGAAAAAATAAAGTGTGTAAATAGTGCAGAACAATAACAAAATACACTATCATGTCTGAAAATGATATAAACAAAGGTAATGGAATAGAACTATTATTAAAAGCACAAAATAGCTGAGCATAAAAACACATTTAAAAAGAGCATTTAGTGACACTTACTGTTGTAGAATTAGTTCAGTTTGGATACTGGCTTCTCAGTTGTAGTTTAAAATATAATATTCTGAATACTATGAACACATTCCTAAAGCGTTGACTGTTTGCAGGACTACAGAGAGGGGAAGGAAGTCACTGCCCACTGCTGAAACTGCATCAGCTCAGGAAAGAGCCATTATGTGCCATTTACTGATCAAACGTAACAACTGATGAGGCTTTAATTAAACAAGAGTTTGCTGTTTATCTTCACACAGTTCGATTTTTTTCAACATTCAGCTTGGATTTTATGACATTTTTTTACTTTTTATGACAGTGATATGAACAAAATATAACCAAGACAGAGAGACGCATTAGAAAAGAGAGAGAGGGAGTGGAGAAAGATGAAGAGAGAAATAATAGAGGTAGAGAGAAATAAATAAAAAGACAACGGTATACAAAGTGCAGGTTTATATTGTGTTATATTTTATCTTATCATCCATACATCCACAAACCACTTATCCTTGTTGGTTGTAGGGATAAATAGCACAGAGAAAAAACTAAATACACCATTATGTCTAAAATATAATATTTAAAAAAAAAGAATAATTTTCAGGTACAGTGGAACTATAATTGAAAGTGACACTGAAACTGAACATTATGACACATTTTCAACAAATAAGTGAAATTTAATATAAAAAGGGAGCATTATAGTGAGACTCATGTAGAATTAGTTCACTTTTGACAGTTTAGTTTAACACAAGATCACATTTTCAAAAATGCTTTAGGGTTACGGGGATGCTGCATTACAGGCCATAGACAGGGAAACGCACTTGATGTATGGTTAGCGTATCACAGAAGTCACACACACACATGTTGGTGTTTGTGCTTTGGGGACTCTCCATAGGTGTAATGGTTTTTATACTGTACAAACTGTATGTGCTATTGCCCTACACCTAACTCTACCCCTTACAGGAAACTTTGAGCATTTTTAGATTTTCAAAAAAACACCATTTAGTAGGTTTTTAAAAGCCCTTTGAATTGTGTCCTCATAAACCACCTTCAAATTGTAATACCTCTGTCATACCAATGTCATTAAACAAATTTGTCCCCATAAACCAAATACCAACACACACACACACATATACTAGTTTTCATGAGGACGTTCCATAGGCGTTGAGTTTTTTATACTGTACAAACTGTGTTTTCTGTCCCCTTACCCTTACCTCACCGCTGCCCCTAAACCTACCTCTCACACAAAACTTTCTGCCAATTTAGATTTTCAATCAGTCAATCAATCAATATATGTATGATTTATAAGCTTGTTTCCTAAATAATGTCCCTACAAGGTGAAAATTTGCTGGTACATGTAGTTGTGTTGGTCCCCATAATGTAGGGAAACACACACACACACACACACACACACTGACAGATTATTCATTGTCTCCCATGCACCATATTATTTAGTGGAAATACACAGCAGAACACGTGAACGCATACAGAAAAGACTTCAGACTCTGTTAGAAAGTTTCTCACACAGCAGTCAAACCCATATATTACATGTCCCCTTTTCTGGCAGCCCATTATCATGCTCCCATGAACATATATTTTGCTAAATGTCATCCAGTATAACAAATAGTCCCAACATGTACTTTTTATTTACAGAGTTAGGCCTGAACACTGCCTTATACTCAACACTTAACTAGAGCTTGTTGGATCCAGCTGAATCCTGTCTAGAAATGACATTGAAATACACAATAACTGAACTTGCCTTTTTCACCCTCCACTCCCTGCTCCAGTTGTTGTCTTGTTCAGTTCAGCGAAATTAAACAGTTAAGTCATTGTCTTGTGCTGGAATTCCAAAATAGTTGGAAACAGAGCCCAGGCCACTTAGACAGTTCTCCTCTTAGTGTTCCTTCAGTATAGAAAGAAATGTTGGGTATCTGCCACACCTCAATAATACACAAAACTGCCTGTGCATATGCTCTTACAGGACTAGGTTAACACGTGAAGTTCAACTGGAGGAAGAAACACAAACAGGCTGATATAAGATATTCAAATATACTCTTAAGGAAGAGCTAAATATCAGAGTTGATTAAGTGTTGATAGAAGTCAATGCATGAACAGCTTCCTTTTTGCTCCTGAAATATGTTCTGCTGTGATGAGCGGTGAAAGCATACAAACATGACTGGAAATTACAACAGAAACCAGTCTTGCCACACTACTGTTTAAGTATTAATGGTAACCTGATACTGTGGAAAGTCATCTTCAAGAAAATGTATTTATTTATCATTCTAATGTCATTTATCAGTTTAAATCCATATTCAGTAATGTATACCATTTTATATATATTCCAACTATATCTACGGGTTGTGGCAGCCACAATAAAGAGTCATTCCAAACCAAAGTGCTCACAAATGGCCACTTTAAAGGGCCATTCGGAGCGAAAGATTTACAACTGACAATTAAATATTTTAGAAATTCAAACAATAAATTTAATTTTGTAGCTATTTAATGTGTTGTGGCACATCGGCCAAACATCTTTTCATATTTACTTAAAGTGTGAAATAAACATGAATGAACATCAGAATATATTTCACTTCAGCCGTAGAAAGATATCATGTCAATACACACAATAAGACTTTCACCAAAGCTACTGTCTACTGTCTGGTTTGTTTGTTGAACAAAATGCTAGATTCAGTGTTATGATTGGTGAGATCGCCTGTCAGTCAAGCTCTTTGCAAAGGGTGAATGAACCTATGAGTAAGCCCCGCCCCCCCCTTAGTTACTGTTGCAACTCGGACAAACCAACGAAGTTGTTACTGTCTTACAATGATACTGTCAGTGTGAAAACTTTATCCGAAGATGTTTTTGATTAATTTTGGACACAGAAGGACCACCTCTCATCGAGAAACATTCAGGTAGGTCTCGGAGAGAATATATATGGAAGCCTGTTTCTGCCACTGAATAAAAAATAAAAAAGGTTATTATCTCACAATTCTGCCTTATTTCCCAAAACTGTGAGATATAAACTCACAATTGTGACTTTATATCTTGCAATTCTGACTTTATATCGCAATTCTGACTTTATATCTCACAATTCTGACTTTATATCACAATTCTGACTTTATATCTCACAATTCTGACTTTATATCGCAATTCTGACTTTATAACTCGCAATTTTGACTTTATATCTCACAATTCTGACTTTATATCTCACAATTCTGACTTTATATCACAATTCTGACTTTATATCTCACAATTCTGACTTTATATCGCAA
>JAUMHE010000085.1:12453679-12483637 GCA_032359235.1 Enteromius mattozi | reverse complement strand
AATTATCTTTTAATCGCATTCAGCCATATCGCAATTCTTTCTGTCTCCAAATTTAAGACCTCTTGAACTAATAATTAAGACTTTCTTGTACAATTTAAGACTTTTTAAGGCCTTAAATTTGATCAACTAAATCTAAGACTTTTTAAGACCCCGCGGAAACCCTGGTTGTACTCATTTCATTTGTTTTTCTGTTTTCCACATGTAATGCCATCAAGATTTTTACATCAAAAACATTCAGGAGTAATAGGCTTTTTTCTGTCCTGTTTTTAACCCCCCTCATCAAAATGATCTGATTTAATAGGTGTGGCGGATTGTAGACTCATGACCAACGGACCAAGTACTTATTGACATGGTCTGGATCTTCATTAAAAATAAAGTTAATTCACTTTTTCCTACTGTTCAGATCAGAAGGAAGACAATGCAAAGACTGCACAGAAACCAGACGATAAAGATGGCTCTAAAGACAACTAAATTTTTAAGAGATTTTGGTTTATAAAAGTTTTCTTACACAAATGCAGCGATTCACTATCAGAAGAGTTTTATTAACCCCCGGAGCTGTGCTACCTACCAATAGCTTGAGCCAGAGCTATGACCACTTCCTGGCAGGTGGTGGCCTCTGTGACCCCACAGACCACGCGCTGAACGCCATCGACCCACACCTTCAGCTCCATCCTGGGTCAGTCTCTGGAGAATCTGGGGCTGCTGGTCTGCGATGTCATACTGTCCTGTTCCAGGGGTCCGGTGCTACAGCTGTCACCCCCCTCACTGCAATTTTGTGGCAACTCTGCAACAACAATAACACAGATCAGGAAACACCTGGGAATGATATATACTTATCTCTGCCTTCTGCAGATATTCTCATACTAAAAAGTGGGCATCCGAAATGAACAACCTGTCCTCCAACCAATGCGCCCGTATAGGTTGTTTGTACAATAGTGGTGAAATACGACCCATCAAAACGTATACTACAATTGCGCGCCTATCAACAGGACATTTGCATATTAATATTTTGTACCATATTATCTGCTTCACAATTTGGGGTTCCTATAGTTCCGTTTGTAGAGCGATGCGTTATAAGATGAGACGTGGTCATGGGTTCGAACCCAGATAACGCACATGCTCATAAAATGTATATGTATATGATATTTTAAGGCACCAGAAAACTTGAAATAATGCCCACGTGGGACACTAATGACGTTATTTTTTAAGTTTAACAGCAGAAGACAGCTAATTCGGTATGGAATGACAAGAGGGTAAGTAAATTATGACAAAGTCTTTTTTTAAGTGTACTATTCTTTTACCACTATTGTTTTGCTGCTTTATTGTCTTCTGTAAATGCAAATGATTTATTCCCACAAGATTTGTTTTGTCTCTTTGTTTTCAGCTGAATGTTTACTTTTAATGAGGTTACAAAGTGGCATTTGTGATTAGAAAACCATTAAAAGAACTTCTATATACAAACCTTTTTTTAGCTTAAAAAATAACCATTAACTTCACAATAATCTGAAATGCATCTGTCTAGGAATGAAGACAAGTGTTATAATGAGAGCCTTTCCTAATCAGGAAAGCTTTGTAAAAGGAAATGACTGTGCTATTAGCTGGAGACCTCTGTGCTTCCAGATGGACACATTTCCTTCCTCAGATCTCTGACTAGTTGAACAATCAGCTCTTCTTCTGTATTTAACAAAGAAACAAGATACTGCCATCTAAAAAATGATTCAGCCTCTTGCAAACAACAGCTCACACATGGTCCCAAAATAGCATATTTTCCAAGAAACGAATTGGCCATGAATCTCTGCTTTTTGTGGAGGTGTGCCGAGGGTGTGAAGAGGAGGAGGATGACATGAAAAGCAGTTGGCTGCAGCGTGGACGTCCTGCTGGATACAGTGAGACCAGCTGGACCTGACATTATGTTCCTCCCACTTCTGCGAACAGGTACAATTTTAGGATGAAGGGCTGGCAACCATGCACGCCTGAGCAAATCTTCAGCTTTGCAGAGAAAATTCACAAGATCTCTGTTTATTCTCTCAGCAAAGAAAATATTACACAAACTGTAATGTAAAAGACTCCAATGGTGTGTACACACCAAAAGCGAAGTGAAGTCAATGCAAAGATAAGCATGTTCAATATTTGCAATTTTTCACCTCAATCGTGTCTTCTTGTGCAAGGGGGAAAATTTCAGCTGCTAGAGAAAAATATTCACGATGCATTGATGCAAAGAGCTTATTGACACGTGCGGATGGATCAAAAAATGTTTTTCATTGCTTTTATTTCTGCAAGTGACGCAGAAAAACATCCTGCAAGGAACCTAGAGCAAGTAATGCGATGCAAATGTTCGCTTCTATTGGGTGGCGCAGAAATTACTTTTCTTTTTGCGCCGATTTTCTTTTTTGTTTGACTACACAGCTGCGGTTTTATGTTATTTAACCCACCTTATTAATATTTAACAAAAATGTTTTATTAACCTTTAAAATTACATGATTATGCATAATGTCCTTTATTGTTTATTTCATTCCAGACTGTTTTATTTTGTCCGCACTCTCTATTTCTTTGAAGAAGTGTTCTTTTCATGTCTTCATTATGTTTATAGAGCTTTGAGTTTGGCTCCAGTTAAGGGACAGGGACGATTTACTGACTGTATGGGGCACTGCGCTGGAAAAGTAAAGCACTGCAGCAGCCAAAGACCACAGCATCAAGACAGAGTTCCTCTCTGAATGAAATACTACACCCGTCCTAGGCTAATAAAATCTGCAAGCACACAAAATTATGCATTACTCATAAAAAACCATGTGCAGTCCTCAAAGGACAACTTTTTTTGGAGCTAAAAACCAGGTTGGTAAAACATAAAGTTTACCAAGTTTTTTTCAGCAGAAGCCTAGTTGCTTCATAATTGAAAAATAAAAATTAATGATATAGTAAAACTGTTCTGGATATCTCACAGTATAATTAATTCAGCTTAAAAATAACTCGTTATTGAGCTTAAAATTGAAACTGCATTAATCTAAAGCCGCTGATTTTATTATTAAACATTTTATCAGGACATGTTTCCTGGAAATCAAACCATGACCTTGGTGTTTCTGTTGCCAAATTCTACCATTTCTTCAACAGTAACCCAACTGTTTGCATACATGATACAATAATACTTTGCACTAAACAATCATACCATTATTTCTAAGAACTATCTAACAAAAAGGTGTTTTTTCCAATTGCTTTTGTCAACCTCTAAGAGGGAGTACACTGAATCTCTGGTTTAGTGCGGAGACATATGGTGCGGTGGAACCCCTATAAGAGCTCTTCTGTCTGAGCCAGAATGGAAAAAAAAGAGAGCTTATTACAAAAAAACCCAAATAGCTACTGCAGTCGATGTGGAGTTCTTGCCAAATTTCTAATTTTTGATTTATACATGGTTTGGAATCGTTCAGAAACCAGGCTGCCAATGCAAGGACATTCGAATCAAATTTTAAATTGGCCCATAAATTCATTAAAAAAAAAAAATCCCACTTGGAATTATCATGCAACGTTTACTCTTTCTTCATCTCCATTTAGGTGATTCTCAGCAAATGTCAAAAATGTGACGTTTGTTTCACGCTGCATATAATTTTCTCTCCATTTTGCCCTTCTGTAAGCAGATAAGTGTTTTGTCCTTCATTTTTACTACCCTTTAGCATCTATGACAACAGATGGAGTCCTCTAGCCAATACTCAGATGCATAGTGGTGCCATATTATGTGTCCTTTTCTGCCTAACGCAAAAGTGGCCTGCAGCCGACTCTATTCTGACATTTTTCCAGAAGCGATCACTGAAGCAAGGAAGCTCAGTTAACGGATGACTTCACGTCTGCTGCATATATGTTTGACTGAATTAACCAAAAACACAAGGGAACCAAAGTTGTCCGATCAGACATAGTACAAGATGTTATATCAAAACGTATGTGATTCAAAGTTTAACCTTTTGAGAATCAGATCACAAGTCCATATAGTATTTGTTGTCTTTCTCACGTCGCAAGAGCAGAATAAGAAGCCAAGAACCTAAAACACAGTGCTTGGTGAGACTAAAAGAGCAACAGAAGTTCAATGTCACTTTAAAATAGTGGCAGAATGACACATTTTGATTATTTGTAACACAACCTCGAGCCTACAGTCTTCATGAAAGCGCAAACAAACCTCACAAGGCACGTGTGGTAATTGAGAAGTACTGGAGCTAAGTTGGCCATTTGAACTGTTTTGTTCAGGCCACCGGTCTAAATCAGGAAGAGACGGTTGAATCTGATTGCCACCCCACCATGAGCACTCCATTCAATCATCTGCACATCACGCTGAGCACAAGTGACCACTTAGTCTAAAACGAGCACCGCAGAACTGAATCAAGCACCATTTGTGGAAGTCACAATGAAGCGTTTGAAAACTGACTGTCCATTTGCTAGATCCATCTCTGACTTCATGATGACATCATTAAACCTGAAAACTATGGGCCAGATGTACTAACAGTGTGCACTAACACAAACCCTGTTTTGGCATTAAAAACTTCTACTTGGATTTACTACAGACAGGCAGTAAAATATTAGCTATGAAAGGCATGGACAGAGTTGTTTTTGCAGATGATCTTATTACATATGCATAGGAGTTTCCATTTTTCTTTCCAAGGTAATTTACTAAAGTTTGTCGATTTACGGCAAAATATTTAACGTCTCCAAAAAGCATGCCTTGATTCATTTTGTGCTTGAGTTAGGAGATTATTATTATCGGCTCTGTTTGTTGGCGGCCCTACACTAATTTGCACTGCTCTTGGTAGATTACATTTTTCATTATGGAAATGCACTGTGTTTGAGTTCTTTCAAAAACAGAGCGAATGTCTCTTCTCAGGAGGACCTGATGTCTATAAACCACTTATTTCTATATCTTTTATCTATACTATATTAGCATTCAGACCGTTAGTATGACGTGAAAGAAACTCTTGCACTGTGCAATGTGACTTTGGCTGTTGTTTGCCGACAGAAAGCAGGAAAAAGGTATAAATTCCACCAGCGTTGATTTTGTCCGTCTTTATAAGGCTAAGCATTTCAGTGAACTCAACTGAGTAATATCCTCTTACCATTACTCATACTTCTGATTCAGGCATCCGGATTTTCCCTCAGGAATCGATGAAGTAAGGTACCCAACGTTTTCCCGCCAATTTCACTGTACTCCTTGTCCAACTTTATGAGTAAATATAAACAACATATTTCATTTCAACCTGCATATTAAAAACATTTGGCAAACACGTCTTCCTTATGCTTTGTCCGTGACCAAGAGAACCGTTTGTGGTGATTGCTAAGACAAACAAAACTTATTATTGCTCAAACTTAATGTTGAATAAAGCGCTTACCCCAAGTTAAACTTTGGATGGCATTTCTAGTTATTGTACAGGCACTCACATGTTCTTTAGGAAAAACTCAAGAATTGGCTTATACAAAAACTGCATAAAAGCAAACAGGAAAAAAAAAAAAATTCCTCCAAATGGGAAGTTATGTTTAACGAACCTTACCTTTAGTTGTTAAGAATCAAGTTAGCTCAATCCTAAAGTCTGTAATCAAATTAAAACCAAATGATACAAAATTCGAAGTCTATCCACAGCAAGAGAGAGCTAATTTCTCGTGGAAAGATGTTGTGACGTTACTATCGCTGAACTATTTTGGATTAACCTTTTATTCTGCTTGTGTTTGCGCTAGCTGCCATGCTACATGTAATTACTAGCAATTTACGCACTCTCCCATAATTAGTTGCAGGCCTTGGCTGAAACAGTTCCAGCAGTAAAAACACTCCAAGAAACAAAGATAGATAGATAGATATTTGACCCAAAACTTTCAAGATCCACAAAAGGTATAAAAGCAAGTAAAATTATTCTAGACTTGACAACAACGCAATTATTTTTTATGATGAACAGATCAACGTGTGTTGTCAAACTTCACTTCATGTGACCAAATGGGAGGTTGGTCAATGTTTTGATTCGACTAAAGCCCTAAATTTCAATCTGTTCTTCACAGAAAGTGACTGTGTTGCTTCAGAAACATATAAAATAGCTACTTATATCCATGCTACCATTTGTATCTAATTGGACCTTGGAAGATTTGGGTTTGATTCACTTTTATAACATGAGCAAAAACAGCTGAAACGTTCTTCAAATTATCTTATTTTATGTTCCACAGACAAATGAAGGTCATACAGGTTTGGAAAGGTGTCAGAAGTTTTTTGGGTTCACTGTATAGTGAAGTTACTGAAAAGATTAGCCAGTGACTAAGGCATTGTTGAGGCTTGAAGGCATGCAGGTGGTTATCCAAAGACTTGGGCCTTGATTTTACACCATGGAAACTGATAACATTGAGGTTACACATTCCACACAGCTGGGCACTGAACGGCGAAGGAGATAAGACGTTTCTAGCCCCCACCTCGCGCTTTCTCTAATCAGACTTTCATTTGTAGCCACCGTCCATGGGTTGTATGGCTAAGAAATTGTTATTTATACCATGGCAGGGTTTAAGTTCAAAATAGAAAAAGAAAATTTGTTTTTTCCTGGTATTCTCTTATATGAGCTACGACAGTATTGGAATATATGTTTATAGCCTACCTCATGTTTTGAATCTCGTTCCTTCCCTGGGGAAAATTAAGGTGCTAATCAAAACACAAAGTAAACAAACAACACCACTACACAATCAAACCGAACCACGAAACACCTCCCATCTGCCAAACACAGAGGAGAACTGTGTCCTCACCAAATCCCCCATCTGGGACGACAGAGGAAGGAAAACAAACCTTCTTTCCCCACCCCAGTAAAACAATAACCTGAGGTTTTGGAAGAAAAGCGAGTGAATTCACAGTGAAATCTCCCAATCTTGCTCCTAAATCCCCTGGGTGTCCTAAAATGTACTTTGCTATGCTCAATTCTTTCACGTAGTTTGGCACATTTAGCCTGTAAGAGTAAAAAACAATGAGGCGCTTTCATGGAAGGTAACAGGAAAACAAAGCTTTCCTCAAAACTATGAAGGGAATAAAAGCATGCCAGGTTTTAAACAAAGTCCTTCTCTAAGGACGTTAGATGGCAAGAACAGTCTACCTACTGTGGTATTTAACTACGCACAAGCAAGAGCCGCCTTCGCTCTTGTAAATCTCAGAGTTTGTTGAGTCTCAAGTCTCAGCTGAGGTGCTTTAATAAACTTGGTCCCCCAAAACCCACCTCCACGCCCACGGCTAGGACGTAGACTGGCAGAATCATTAACATCTGGATGGCACGTTTAGCTGGATATAATACTGCCTTTGTTCTTTTGCCATGGTTGTGATCGGCAAGCTAGCTTTGAAGGACCAGCCAAAAACTGAGTTACGAGGTTACTGGATAAAGTGTCAACGTGACTAAGTGGTTTATTAATAATCTCTCATCTTACCACTTTCAATAAAGCAGTTACGCATTCCCACTGTGGAGCATTTGCATACTTCTGTGGGAATACAAAACTGCACTGAAGACACTTCATTGGATTAAATGACTATTGTGCACCAAATAGCCTCCATATGATATGATAAAAGAATAACCAATCTTTCTTAGAACCACCAAAGCCAACTTTCTATTGCATTGCATGACAACATAGATTCTACATGACACTAATTATTTATACATATAGTTAAAAGTGCATTAAACGTTTTAATAGCTAAATAATAACTGGGTTTGGTAGTAACCGCACATTGCATCAAACAGACATGTGATGTTGTTAAGCAGACTGATCTTTCAAATATCATTAACCGAATAAAAATGAAAAATTTACTAATTAAATAACACTTATCTGCCATCTTTATTATAGGTATACTGGTTAACAATTCATTGCATCCACATATTGATGAGGACAAAGTAGCAGTGAAAAAACACTTTTCAACTGTTCGCTGTTATTGCATGCGTTTTCCCATAATGTGAAAAAGAAAATCTAATAGTTTGCTTTGAATTTGATTAATAAACTCACGTTTTGTGTTGATGTCAAATCATGTGATGGTCTGTACACAGAATAATAAATCATGCTAATTTGATTTTTTTTTTTTCTCTCGAGTTAAATGACAAAAAATGTACAATGCACGACATAATCACATTGATTTTGTTATTCCGTTAAAAAGTTAGATGTAAAAATAAGACTTAAAGTTAAATATTTCAGATGCTAAATGCGTATAAACGTTTAACGGCTTTTTAAGTTGCATTTCATTTACTAAGCATTGGATTTTTCCGCATGCAGAATCTGTTCATTCTTACCTTTACGTCTAAATGTAGAAAAACATTTATCCACTTTTTGTCCGAGCCGATGTTACAATGACTAAAGTTTGTGCCATACATTAAAAGGACACTGTAACATTCAGGGTTTTTTTTCTGTGTTAAGACTTACTCTACAGCTACGGTTGTTAAATATAAACGAACTGCACTAATATTTAGTTTTTTACAGCGCAAAGTCTGAGAAAATTAGCGGATTTCATCCGTAGGGATCACCGCCCCACAGGAAAAAGTTTTCACGCTGTGCCGCAGTCAGTCCATCCGAGCTAAAATGTGGAAAATACGAACATCTGATCTTACTCGCTGCATTCTGTCAAGTCCCGCCCTCGGTCATCATTGTGTGATGTTATTGGTAGAGCTTGTGAAGTGCCTCTAAACTGTCCAATCGGAGACCGCTTTTGAGAGGCTCCTATTGGCCCATTTCGTCGCAGAAGGCGGGACATGTGTGAATTCCGTCTCAGAAAGAGCTGCGGTAATCTCTGGACGTTTATATATATATATATATATATATATATATATATATATTTGCACAATAAGAGGTGTAATTTAAATAATTTCAAACATTAGTTAATATTAAAAAACAACAACAATAAAAAAATATATATTTCAAACTGAAATATAAATAGCCTCAACTCTCTCTGTTTTATTTGTTTATTTCTTTATGTAACAAAAGGTTTTTATTTGATCATCCTGCCAGAGCTTGAGAAAAGTACTACACGTGACAATCAATAATATCAAAGAGTTTTATAAGCGGTTTGAACAATAGTTCACAACAGAGTAATGATGCTTAAAAAATTAATAAGCAATAAAAAAAGGCAAAAGACAATGCATTTGAATACAGCAAAACGGTTTGACGTCATTATTTAAATAAAGACTAACTTGCAAAACCATGGAAATACTGACCCCTTGTGTCTTTTGCGTTTTTGGATTGTATTGCGTCTTGTAAAATCAAAGATAAATGATTATTATTACAAGTTAAAGGGATTGAACAAGATGATTAACATATATTTATGTAGGTGTGTGTAACATATGTTTTAGATCAAATAATAGACTATACTAAAGTCGTAAATCTTTCACTTTATAGTGGAAAAATAATCATTAAAATTTAAACTTACCGCAAGGTTTGTGTAAAATGAATTCCAAGCATTACTGCAATAATTTAGTATTTCGATTATTTAATTTTTCAAGCTACGTATTATTGTCTTCATTGTTCATAATGCTTTAGTGAATTTTCTTTACGTGTTAGTAGTTTTTGGTTACCATTTAAATTAATTCTCATAATAACCAAAACATCTCTTCGCAAACACAAATGCAAAATACCATTATTTTAATAAGAAAAAGCACTAAAAACGTTATTTATTTATTTATTTTATTTTTTATTTTTATTTTTTTCGCAATTATGTCTATCTGTTAACTATATTTGCATGAAATGGCAACGAAAGGTGTATTGGTAAATTATCAAGTCAAACAATAAACATCTAGGTCGAGTCATTTGTATTATTCTGTCGATAACCGTTGACGATTGGCTCCTTGCACACCGTATGCAAACCCCCTAATTCTGACTGACAAGTGAAACAGCCAATAAGATTCCACATACGCGATGACGTGCGCACGTATACGTTCCGGTTATATTTAGGGCCTATTTAAGCAGCGAGCCAGTCCATACCAATACTGCCCTTAGCGCTTGTCAAAAGCCGGTCTTTGCCCAGTATCGAATATGTTGTAGCACATTCTCGTGTGCTTTTACACTGTAAACTAAAGTGCATTTATTATCCGTCGTCTAACCATATTTACCCTGGAATTACCAGTGTTGATTATCGGTCAGTTATTGATCAAGCACATCTCATTGAAAGGACACCGATCAGGATTGTTTGCACCTACAGATGTTTCGTCTATTATAATGCAAGATGCATGCTGATGCTCGGAAGGGGCTGCTCGACTGCGTATTACTCGTCCTTTTAACTTCCTCCATCTACTGAAAATAATCGTAAACAGCTGAAAACCGTTGATATTTTGGGGTAAGTGATCATTTAGCAGGACGCAACAGTGTGTCCGCCCATATTTATGTAAAGCACAGCCTCCGAGCGCAGGCCATGTAGCCTAGAAAGACTAAATTCACCTCTATTCCGTATGAAACGGTCGGTTTTCGGTTAGAAAAACCCTTTAAACACGTTAACGGGATTGTCACGGATATATGCGGCTTTATACACGCTGTTTAAATGGATAATAACGTTATGGCAAGGTCATGATAAATGCTCGAGGCTTTTCAGACGCGGAACTTACAACAAACCCTGAGGTAAAAATAACAGAAAAGCGGTTTTAACGTGTGTATTTACAGTCACTAACAGTCAAATAAAGATACAGCTAAGAATTGGTTATATGTGACCTCTTGTATGTGTATATTTTGTTCCAGTGTGTTATTGTCATCGCACGCCCAAGTGAGTTCGGGCCCTGCGATGCAATGGCGCTTAACTATACTTATATTAACGATTGACTTATTTAAACTCAAGTTCAAATCTAAATCACACTTTATTATATCAACCTCAAAAATGTACATTAAACACTTTAAGAATGGTAGTCAGTAAAACCATGTCAAATCCTATTATTATGTGTCAGTCTATGAGTTAGTTGATGGATTTTCAATTGTTATAAGTCAAAGTAAAAAGGTATTACAGAGGACTAGCCAATAGATATGCAACCTAAAACTGATGATTAATCGATTTTGTGGTATAGTAACGAAACGTGATATAACGATTGTACACAAGTAGCGTCATGTAAGATAAAATATAAATCCGTAACATGACAAATCATGGTCTTCTGTTATGTTATGCATGGACCTTTTAGTTGTAATGAAGGAAATCTTGTTACACCGTAACCATAAGGTAACATTACAGGTGAATATAGGCTTGTAATTTTAAAATGTCAGCAAAATGTTAATAATCTTATTTATAAATATGTAATTTGAATTGTAGCATTATTTTGTAGATCAGCTGGTTCAGTTCCATAATGATTACTTCTGTAAATATGTTTAAAACAGGTTAGTTATAGTAGTTTTAATAGTAAGATATGGTAAAGGTGAGGAGAGTGTTTAATGTTTTATATACAGTTATTTATGGGTCAGTCCAGTAGGCCTGGAATTTTAAGTAAATGTTAATGTGACACAAACCTTCGCAGTCTTGCCTGATTGTAGGGTGCTGTGGTGTAATGGTTAAACATCTGGGCTGGAAAGCTAAAAAAGTTGTAAGTTTAAACCGTAAAAGGCTTTATTATTGAACTATCACCGTTTCGCCCATGAGTAAAGTAGTTAGTCTAACCCTAGGTAAACTCCATCGCGCTGAACCTGTAATTAGTGAACTGTAAGTCGCTTAGAATAATAGCATAAGTCGATTGACAATTATTTGAAGTCTGGGAAGTACGTTAAAGCTGGAGCAGAAAAGGTCTTTAACTACTCATTGATTTTTCACTTTTTTTTTTTCTGTTGCAGGTGAAGAATGACCGAATATAAGCTTGTGGTCGTCGGGGCTGGAGGCGTGGGCAAGAGCGCTCTCACCATTCAACTCATCCAGAACCATTTTGTGGATGAATACGACCCAACCATAGAGGTGAGGCATGTGCACCTCTGTCTCAAGCACTGTCAGGACACTCACTTTCCAATGCCACACCAAGCTGAGAAACTCACCCATATGTGAATATGCAAAAAATCTACTGTGAAAGACTCAACAGTTTGATCCGGTTATTCTGGTTTAAGAGGTGGATTCCACTTTGGAGGCCATTGTGTCTCTTGCCTTTCTCTTTTCTGGCTTGGCACCCTTCTAAGTTTAGATTGCACATTTGCATAATCCCAAATAATTTTTTGTTTGTTTGCTTTTTCTTTGGTGCTGTGTGTGTGTGTGTTTGTTTTGCTGTAGTTGTGAGGACCAAATGTCCCCACAAGGGTAGTAAAACCTGACATTTTTGACTTTGTGAGGACGTTTGGTCAGTTCTCGCAAGGGAAATAAATGATTAAAAAAAGGTTTGTGTGATGGGTAGGTTTAGGGATAGGGTTGGTGTAGGGTGATTTTAAAAAATACTGTTAGGTCAGTATAAAAACAACAGAAGTCTATTAAAGTCCTCACACATATAGCAAAACAAACGTGTGTGGGTTGGGGGCTAAAATTGGCTAAAAAGTTTTTGTGTGAATGTTTTGTAATTGTTATTTGTAGGTGTTTATGTAGTTTTGTTTAAAGATTTTAGATTGTTGTAGTTTTCTTTTGTACTTTTAGCTTGTTTTGTGACTTTGTTGCGTAGCTTAGATGTTTGTTTTATGATTTTAGATGTTCGTTTTTTGTACCTTTTGTGTAGTTAAATGTGTGTTTGTAGTTTATTAATGTTTGTTTTGTGGTTGTTAGTATTTTTTTCTACGTTTGTGTTTTGTTTTTGTTTGTTGTTAATGTATGTTTTGACTGTATTAACATGCTTTTTATGTTTGTAGATGTTTTGTAGTTTTGACGGAAGATCACAGAGACAAATTGTCTTTGTATTTGTGTGCTGATGAATTAAGACCAAGAGCATGCATAAAAATGCTGAAAATAATCTTTCTAATTTTAATTTAATGTTGATTTTTACACCATTTTGCTAGACTTTATCTACACCTGAGTGCTTTAAAACTCAGATCCAATTTATGCCTACAAGTACAATGTCATTTTACAAATGCAATATTTTTTTATATAATTTTTGTGGTATTTTAGGCTTAATTACTGTGATTAAATTGATATTACAGAACCAGTACTGTTTGGGCTTCATATACTGACCAGTATGCTCAAAATATCTCTTCATTTGTGCAGGACTCCTACAGGAAGCAGGTGGTGATTGACGGAGAGACATGTCTATTGGACATCTTGGACACTGCAGGTCAGGAGGAGTACAGCGCCATGAGGGATCAGTACATGAGGACAGGAGAGGGCTTCCTCTGTGTCTTTGCCATCAATAACACCAAGTCCTTTGAGGACATTCACCACTACAGGTATACGCTGCATGGTGTGCACTCGCATAACCTGCAGAATCAGGTCTGTAAAGGGTTAAAACGCCTAACAAAGTCAAATTAATTATAGACGTGCAATGTTCTGTGTGCTTTGACAGAGAGCAGATAAAGCGAGTGAAGGACTCTGAGGACGTCCCCATGGTCCTGGTGGGGAATAAGTGTGATCTTCCTTCCCGCAGCGTGGACACAAAGCAGGCTCAGGATTTAGCACGTAGCTACGGCATCCCGTTTATAGAGACCTCAGCAAAGACGAGACAGGTATGGAAAACACGGGCAGTCGTGTAGTAAATACAAGCGTGTTTGACATATCACTCAAAATAAAAATTGTCACAGTGAAAGACTTTTATTTTGGCTGATTTAAAGACAGCATGAAATCAAAATACCAACTATTTTTTTAAATTAATATCCTTGGGTTTTATTGAGCACTGTTCATCATTATTAAAAAAAAAAAAAATTGTTTTCCATAAACATTTATCCACTTCTGAGAATACGTTAACGCTGACACAACTATAATATTACAGTATAAATTAGGATTCAGTCAAATTCTGATGCATAAAATTACCATAATGTTCTCTTCCCCACAGTACTATTTTGCTCAGAAATGCATCATGGAAGTTAAATGAGTTGTGAATACCATTTCATGTTGTCTTTAGAGTCATGCTGATGCAAATATGGTTTTAAAATCTCTAAGAAAAATTTACTATAGCCAGATTAGATATACAGCCATTAAGGGTGAGTTGTAAAGCGTTTCAAGAACATGTCTGAGTCACATTTCACCCCGAAATCAAAATAAAGTAGAAATTATTATATTATTATTATTATTATTATTATTATTATAGAAAATGGTTATTAATTTAGCTTATTGCAATGTATTTGCTTATTTTAAAACATTTTCTGCTTGTTAAAAAGTACCACTATTAGGGGTGTAACAAATTGTCACTAAATGTCAAAAATGCAGCAATATGATCATAGATAATGATGATCTGTATAGTTCACCCAAAAGGAAATTTCATTTAAATGACAAATTTAATTAAAGATGGTAAACCCAGGAGCTCACACATTTCAGCTTCCATGTTGTTTATTAATAAATAAATAAATAAATAAATAAAAAATTAATTTTAATGAAACATAATATTTTTAAACTGTTTAAATGTATGTAATAGGGGATAGAGCCCAAGAATATGTGTCATAATACTGTGTTTTCAGCTAAGCAGAATCATAAATATTTCTATTCTGGTATCATCATTGCCTGATTCAAGTCTACCGCTGGTGTAATGCTAAAATGTAACACTGGTAACACTTTATCTTACGGTTACACATATTAGTTGCTTATTAGCATGAATATTAGCCATTTATTAGTGCTGATTATACACACTTTAATGCCTTATTCTACATCCCTAATCCTACCCAATACCTAAACTTAACAACTACAATATTGTCTGTTGAACAGTGGATTGTTACACCCCCTAATTGCTGTTTATTACAATCAAAAAAGAAATCGGTAACACTTTACTATAAGGTGTCGTAATACAGAGTATTACCTAATTAGGTACTTAGTATTAATCATTGTACTTACATGAAATAAAATGTACTTATCATGTTACTAAGTTATGGAACAGTTTGTAATTATGTAGATGTAACAGACAGCTACTGTTACACATGTTACAGACTGAGTTACACAGATACTTACACTTAAGTACAGACTTGATGCACTTTATTTTAAGGTGCTTATGTCAGTGTACTTGAATTTATAATTACGTTGTTTAAAAGTCTGCGACACATGTGACAATCTTTTGGTTACATAAGTAGCTGTGTTTCAGACTCGGTCTGTAACAAATGTGTAACAGCAGCAGCCTGTTGCATCTACATAATTACAAAATGCAAAACTTAGTTACTTAAATACATTTTGTTTTATGCAAGTACAACAACTACTACTAAGTACTTAGTAGGTAATTACTTTGTATTATGGACACCTTAAAATAAAGTGTTACCAAGAAATCTTTTTTGCATAAACAATTTTTTTTTTCCTAGGAGGTAACTGTGACTTAGACATTCACCCTTCGGCTTTAGGCAGTTGAAATGTGTAGAACTGTAAATAAGCTGGTCATTGTGTCCTTCTGCTTTACACTGGGTTTATGCATGAGTTAATTCTGACGGGCTTTATGAATAATCAATCAGGTCATATAACACAACACGACTGATCTGTCTCTGGGTTTGTGCCTGGTCTCTCTTGTGCGTTCATTATAATTCGTCTGTGTTTGATTTCATTAATTAATCTCTTAATGGCAAAGAATGCTATTTGGATTGATTGATCGGGGGTTGAATCACTATAAATCAGTTGGGGATATTGAACTGCTCTGTCTGTCACATTAAATATCAGGGCAAACACTCTACCACCCTCTGCAGTGCTCAGATCACAACTCCTTGTGGTGCTGGGGTGTAATAAAAGCTCCTCAATTAATTTCTTTTCTCTCTGTTTCGAGCCTCACATGCTACCCGCCGACACCATAGCGCCATCTTCAATACCCACAATTCCCTTTCTGGGTGCAAGCTGAAGTGGTTTTGTGTGTATTGCTCCAATAGCAGATTCACTTTCTAATTCTCTTATGTGTGTGTGTGTGTGTGTGTGTGTTTATGTATGTTCAGGGACATCACTAATTGAGAAACTCTTAAAATGTTTGAAAAAAAAAAAAAAAAAGACATCTCATAGAATAACCTGGCTTTTTTGTGAAAAGTGTATTATGCCAAATTCCTTCCGAATTCTCAGAAATAATCAAAAGAAAGGGCTAATATTTATTGTGCCAACGGTAAACGTGCCACTTGGTTCCCGAAATCCTATTGGGACTGTTTCTTTAACACTGAAGGGAGTTGTGTTTTGCACTGCAGAGAGTGGAAGATGCCTTTTATACTCTGGTACGGGAGATCAGGCAATACCGGCTGAGAAAACTCAGTAAAGAAGAAAAGACGACACAATGCATCAAGCTTAAAAAATGTGTTTTGATGTGAGAGGGGTAAGTTTGAAGCGATGCCGTCTGCAGCCCTGCTGTGGCGTAACAACATCTGTATAGCACTTAATGCCTGTTCTTGGGTGGATCTCGCAATCTGTCATTGAAATATGCAGGTCATAATTCAGCCCAAAATTACGTTTCATAAAAAATAAGCCTATTTTAGGACTGAAAAGAGATTCAGTACATATATTCATAATCGCACCTGCCACAGTTGTTGGTAGAATAAGAGCAAACCCGTATTTTAGAAAACAAACTAATTAAGTACACTACCAGTCAAAAGCTTTTGAACAGTAAGATTTTTAATGTTTTTTTTAAAGGTCTCCATTTATTTGACAGCAAAAACACAAAAATTGAAATTTTTACTATTTAAAACAAGTTTTATGTATATATATTTTAAGATGTAATTTATTCCTGTGATTTCAAAGCTGAATTTTAAGCTTCATTATTCCAATCACATGATTCTGCTGAAATCATTCTAATATTCTGATTTCCTGCTCAAAAAACATTATTATCTGCAGCGGTAGTATGTTAAAAACAGCCAAGTAGGCTTTTTTTCCCCCTTCCTTTTTGTTCCCTTTTCCTTAGAATATAAAGTTCAGAAGAACAGCATGTATCTGAAATATGAATCTGTAACGTTATAAATGTCTTTTATAATCACTTTTGATCTATTTGCTAAAAAAAAAACAAACAAAAAAAACAACTTTGATCACACAAGTACATTTTAAAATATTCAAATAGGAAGTAGTTATTTTAAAGCAGTACTTCGGATCAAATAAATGCAGGCCTAGTATATGCAGAAGAGAATTCTTTAATATTTTTTTATATAATGTGTATGCATTTAAGCACACTTCAATTTCAAATGCTTAAAAATCCTGTCTGGAATAATACAATGAAAATGTCACAATGGAAAACAAAATCCAATGCGTTTTTTTTCCCCTCCCTCCTCATTTTGGGTCTGACTATGACTATTTAGTTTGAGATTCACTTTTCAGGTTTGGTGAACATGGCCTTTTTAACACTTATCAACACTTATCTGTTTTAATGTTTAAGTGGCTGATGTTTGAAATATGGCTGCAAACGTTGGACGTAGATCTGTGAAAAGTCATTCTTAATTCTTGTTATGATGTTTGACACTTCAGATAATCACCTACAGTTCTTGTTTTTCCTTTATTTTGAAGGGCGTGGATGACGCGTTTTATACTCTAGTCCGAGAAATCCGGAAACACAAGGAGAAGATGAGCAAGGAGGGCAAGAAGAAAAAGAAGAAATCCAAAACAAAATGTGTATTAATGTGAACAAGCCTTTCCTGTCATAGACTCAAAAAAAAAAAAAAAAAAAAAAAAAGTTCCACAACTGCATTTTGTACATTACACTAAATTATTAGCCTCCTCAAAATACAGAATGGATTCTTATTCTACTTGCTTTCTTAAAAGAAATAAGCTTTACTCGTTCGGTGCCAGTTGCCCCAAAGTGTTGGTCACCTTTATGGCTTATTTTATCGGGTGGGCTGTCAGAACTGGTGTTATTTTGCAGTTGGTTTAGAGTAGTTCAGCAGATTTCTAAAGAAAGGTGTGGACGTGAAAACAAGGTTTCAGTGTGGTGTATGAGAGAGAACTGGCCTTGTAGCTGTTTAGCCGTGAAATTTGCATGTGAGTCACTTGATTTTACAGGAACTGAAACATTGAGGAATTCCTTTTTATAATTTTTTTTTTTTTTTTAAAAGGACCAACACTTTCAAGGGGTGTTTTGATACATTATCACTGTGTATGACCCTGCCTTTGGATGTCCCAGACTTCCAAAAAAAACAACCTGCATGTGAACTTCCATTGTAGTCGGATTAACGCGCCCTCTTTTGAAAGCCATGCTCATGTATATATGGTGAAATCTTAACCACGTTAACCTTATTTCCCTGTTTGCATGCTGTGTTCTGTTCTTTAAACTTCCAGGGAACGGTAATGCGTTGAATACTGTATAGTAGCCACTGTTGCATAAAAAAGGATTTTCTCAGTCGGTCCAAACGGGCGACAACAAGGCCATTGTGATATTTTCAATTAAATCATGAAGGTTTATATAGAAGTCAAAATCTGCTGAGAGGAAACTTCATGTAGAACAATTATCTTAATTAATGCAACTGACACGATGCATCGCGAATCGAGAAATGATTCAGCATCGGTTCTGAGATTTTTCCGAATGCATCGCGAATCCTCTGGAATCGATTTTGAGTTTACATTTGAACATCGAGTGGCGCTGCATGCTTTAGAAACAGCCGTACTCTGCTTGTTTCCAAATCCTTGCACACTTGAACCTACAAATAATCCTTTATAAAACACGCAAAGTTGACGCGAATTACAAAGGTGTTCACAGTGAGCTGTTTACATTAATCTTGCGTTATAAAAGCATTCTAAGATGAAATCAGTGCTGCTCTTCGTGAGCGTTTGAGTGTGCGAATAAAAATGATTAAAATCTAAACTCAGAATCGCGATGTATTCTGAAAATCTGCATCGACGTATCATCCCGGCCCTATTAATAAAACAACAAAATTAAATGTTAACCGACTGAAAAGATGTTGATCTACATTTTATAAAAGTCTCCTGTCAGTTTCAGGGATTAAAGAACAAATTTATACGCGCATGCGTTAATGTTTTAGGCATGTTACGTTTCTGACAGAGCGTTTTTAAGGCACTCAGGCTGCATTTTTAATTATTTTTGTAAAGCGATAGCAGTGAAAACAGTTGTGTGTGCATTTGTTTTTAGGGAATATGTGCACTCTCCGAACCTCTGCTGGCTTCTCGTAAATACTACCGATTATTGTGCACGTTATTTTTTTTGACAGACGTGTTACATTCAGCTGTCGTGGTTTTGATTTCCCAAGTTGTCTCTTATAAATTTTTTATTTAAACCCATGAAAATGCAGATCCTGTTGTAAGTATTAATGAAAAATTACTTGGCAGATTTTGACCAAAAATATAAAGCTGCAGTCGACCAATCAGAATCAAGTATTCCAGGGAGCGTGTAATAATTTGAATCTCTTTTCTGTAATGATCTACAGCGAACGCCTCACTTCTGCGCTCGTCGGAGGACTTTTATGACGTATGAATATTTACCCTCTTGTGCCCAGCCAAACAGCGCCTTAGAAGTCCGAGTAACTGCGTTGAATTGTTTTTGCTAAATTTTGATTAGTGAATATAACCTACTGTACCACTAGTTGATGTGATGCAAATATACGTAAAGAAAAAAAATGGAAGAAAACAAAAGCCTTGTTTGTTTATGCTGCCATCAACCATTAAGACATTCTGGTTCTAGAAGAAGCCCAATTCTAGCTGAATCGAAGCTGAACGCGTAAATTCCCAAGAGTCAGTCGTGATCGTGGCTAGCTTAGTTCTGGAGGGCAATTTTTCAGCCATCACTCAAACCAAAGAGAGTGATATAAAGATTTATTTTGTGTGGCAATACTTGTGATGTCATGAGATGATGTCATTTATAGGAGATTTACAATATACGAGCAGAATGTTGCTTTAAAACCTTCGGTGAGCTGTTTTACCATGCGTCCTTAACCATTACTAGTTTGTTTTTCTAATAATTGTTTCTATATCACAGTTTGACTAATACAGAGAAATCTAAACGGGAAATAAATCAGGATGTCCGCTCTTATGCAAAGTTAAAAGTGTTTCGGGTGATTTCTGTTCCCTTTAAAATCATTTACTAGCCGTCTGTAACGCGAGTAGCAAAGTCATTAGATATTTTTGGAATCGTTTCTGAAATGTTCTCCGTCTGTTTGTGTGCCAATTGCAAATGTTGATAAATGGTTCACGTATACATGGGCCTTGTTTTAACAGCCTTTGATAAGAAAGATGACTATTTTGTAAATTGTGCTTTCTTTTTTTTTTTTTTTTTGGTTTAATGAATTGAATGACACTTAATTGTAATTAAGGGTCACGTGTTAACTTCTATGAGAAAGTGCCGGTCTGAGGTGGTCTTTCGCATCTGTCATGTTTTGGAGAATCTGATTAAGATGAGGAAAGCTGTTCTCAGATCGGCAGTTTTATAAATGCAACCCAATCCTGTTTTTTCCCCATTAATATCATCAGTCTTATTTAATGTGTAATTAAACAAATACTTAAAACCCACAGGAGAGACTCTGTGTCTGTTTGTTATGAATGCACGCTTTATAAAATTATACCACAAATCGGTGTAATGTGAAATTAATTTGACTTTAACTGCTAAACCTAATTCTTTTCAGAGTGTCATGATACCTCAAAGGAACATTTTTATCCCCAAAATCTAATATGACTAGCAGTTTTAAATGGTTAAGTATTTTACACACGTTTTTCAAAGCATCCATGTCTACCAAAGCTAATTTTATTTGATCAAAATACAGTAAAAATGTGAAATATTATTACACTATATAATAAGTGTTTTCTACTTGAATTTGTTTTAAAACATAATTTATTCCTGTGATCAAAGCTGAGTTTTCAGCATAATCACTCCAGTCACATGATCCTTCAGAAATCATTCTGATTTGCTGCTTTTATTTTTATTTTATTTAATATTATGTTATTAATATATGTATGTGTAGATATAATATATATAATTTTTTTTTTTTTTTTTTTTTTTGGAAACTGCAATACATTTGTTTTCCATGACTCTTGAATGCAAAATTTAGTAATAAATATACAGTTTATTTGTAATAGAAACATTTTGTAGCATTCTAAAAATACTTGCTGTCACTTAATTTAATCTAACTTCTGAATGGTGTGTATATATATATATTGAATTTAAACACTACTTTTCATGAGATTGACCTCTGCATGCATGTCCCTTATGTGCCACAAAGTGGCAGTGTTCTCTCATGCCATGATATAATAGTTTCTCAGATGGTCTTCTGTAATGTCATCCTAACAGAATTAAAATTACAGGCACTCTCAATAACTCCCTGATTTAATCCGGGGCATGGTATCATTTCTTCGGCGTAATTACATTCACCACGTGAAATTAAATATCGAGCTTGCTGTGGATTTGAAACCTACCTTTGTCTCTGGTGCCAAGATGAATAGGTTGTTCCATATTAGTTTAGCTGCGGGCGAAAAGGACACGTTTCATAGGATAAGGCATTCGCCATTAATAATGCAGTTTTTAAATGTGATTGCGGTGCTCGGGTGTCCTCTCTGGTGTCTTGAATACAATTTTACAAGGAACACAAAAATATACATGTATGGTTTAATTTTGCTGTGTAGAAAGCCTACAGAAACATTAAAACTGCTGAGCCCGACGCTGTATTTTCACCATCCTCTCAAAGCCCTAAAGTCAAGGTAAACATTCTGACCAGTTTTATTAATATTTTCATGACCTTTTCGTCATTCATTCATGATTACTAGATAAGGATTTTTAATCCTTTTAGGCCGATTTCATTTGTATTTCAGGCACTAATCTTTTGAATTAATATATTTAATTAGTTTGACTTGGTATGTAATCCCATTTCTGCCAAATGAGAACAAAATCATGCTTTGATCAATTCTAATTATAAAAAAGTAGTTGGTATGAAAATTAAGATACAGTAAGTCATATTTCTGAGATAAACAGTCACAAGAGATAAAGACATAATTATGATAAAACATATTAAATGACAGAAAAATAGACGACATGAGATAAAAAGTCATGGCAATGAATTATGCGTTGTTGAGGTATGTTTTATTGTTGACATGTTTGTCATAATTGTGATTTTAAAAAAATTGTGACTTATTTTGAGTCAAAATTATGATACTAAGTCTTAATAAGATAAGTCAAGATTATGAAACTAATCCCTACTATGAAAATTTTGACATCTTTTATATATTGACATTTATTATTATTACATGAATTTAATCTAAGTTTTGACTTTTTGTCTGAAAATTATAGCTGTTTGTCATAATCATAATTGACAATTTTGTTTTTTTTTTATATGTGGCAGAAATATGATATGTATCTTATCTTATATCCATATTTTGTACCACACACAGCTAATGAAACATTTTATATTTTAATTAGTGCTGGGCAATAATTAATTAATGACTTGCATCCAAAAGTTTTTTATTTAAATATATGTGTGTGTGTTTACTGTGTATATTTATTATGTATATATAAAGATGCAAGATGTAGTTATATTCATATATTTATATGTACTTTATATTATATATATATTAATAGCCAAATATAATTTTTTTCCTAAAATATACATGCATGTGTATTTATATATATAGCCTATATATTTTAAATATACACAGTACACACACATAAATTATGTACACAACAGCTCTTATTTTAGATGTGATTAATCGCGTTTGTTCCCCATTATTAAATTGTTTTAATATTAAAAATTGTCACATTCAATAAAAGCAAAACTTTTAAAGAGAAATCCTAGATTTGTGGTGGCTTAAATTGTAGTCACTGAACCTAAATGAGAATCAGATGGTGGATTATTTCTTGTCTCAACGTATTCAAAATGCTTTGGGGCCAAAATGGCAGGGCCCAAGTGTATGTTTCAGTCCACAGCTAAATTTCGATTGTCTCTTCCCTTCAGCTCTGAACTAATTGTGTCCTAACTCTTGAAAAATGTGTCTGTGACCACAGTTGTTCATTTTACATCCTTGTCTCGTCGTGGACAAGCAGGTGACCTTAATACTCAATCACTGTCTTCTGGTTCTCAAATGGTCTAGATTAGGTTCTCACAAACGATTTTGAACCAAGGACCACTTCTTTTTCATTCTTTTTTCCAAAGCCCTGTATAAAACCCAATTTACGTTAAGAAAAAAAACCCACATGAATGTGTGTTGCACTTGAAATGCCACATAAACAATGTGATAGACTCTCAAATCCTCTTGTTAACCTTTAAAATCGAAGTAAGAGTCGCTCCACCACTCTGAGAGCAAATATAGTGGGAGAAATTGGGAGACTCCACTAAATTATGCAGACAATTTCTTGACTGTATCATAGACCTGAGCCCTGACAGGCGAGAATGGAGAGGAAAATACAAGCTGGAGCAGTCACTGTAAATCCTTCTCTTGATTCTCCTGGGTGCACCTTAGGCCAGACCCTGTCAGTCAAACCTCCTCCACAGCTGTAATCTCTGGACAACAATGAGGGGCCTGCATGTCTGATAAAACTGCTGAAACTGAGCAATCCTCATCCGCAGAACCTCCGGTGGGCCGAGAGGACACTGAAATGGTGGGTGTTCAGAAGTTGACAGACTCACAACTCTCTCAAACATTCCTGTGAAATCCCTCGCAAACTGGGACAAAGATATTTGTCAACGTTGCAAAATGTTCCAGGATACAAAGTGAATTTTGAACGGTCTCTTCAAAAGTCCTTACCTTCTTGCATTGTTGAGTAGACCGTAATGAGGCCAGTACGGAGACAGTTTGACTGCAAAATAAAGCACACAAAACTACAGTAAAACAATAATATTGTGAATTTTTATTTTTTTCAAATGCACAGTTTTCTGTTTTCATTGCAAAGTTGATTTTGCATCATGTTTTTTTTTCAAGAAATATTTCTTATTATTATCAATGGTGAAAAAAGTTGTGACTTAAAGGGGTCATATGATGCGATTTCAAGTTTTCCTTTCTCTTTGGAGTGTTACAAGCTGTTAGTGAATAGATAAGATCCCTGAAGTTGCAAAGACTAAAGTCTCAAAACCAATGTTGCCAACTGCTTTCAATTGAAAGTACCTTAAACCAGTAGCTAAATGTCGCTAGATGACATCATAATGGCAAATTCACTGATCTATAAACAGTTCAATGGGCAAGATGAGCACTTAGATAAGGTTTATCCAAGAGGTTGCTATATTTGTCCCTAAACTTTTGAAAAAAGTCTCAAAAGGGGTGGGGAAGTTGCTAAATCTAGCGACAAAGTAGCTAAATTGACAACACTGCTCAAAACCAAAGAGATATTCTTTATAAAAGTTATGACTTGTCCACACCTCCCTAAAACAGCTTGTTTAAGCACTTTTCTATGTCACAGAGTGGGTTTATTTTCAAAACACTGCCCAAATTTTTACACAAAGAAAGAAGGCGGAGCTATTTTTCTCGCTGTAGTGTTGCTGCTGGCGCCATGTTCTGGAGACGATGTGTGTCATTGTGAAGGTGAAACTACTTGTTTTTGCTTCCAAAAGAGGACATAACTAGAAATCAGTGTTAAGTTTTATTCACAACACTGTTCCAGAATAGTCCAACACAAATAGTGGAGTGTGTTCAGCACATTTACGGAGGACTATTTCCTGAACCTGGGAGCAGCCTATGCTGGCTGTGCACAGAGACTATGGGGCAATTCTAATTCCGCAAGGACAGTCTGGCACTTCTGACTCACAACCTTTAAGTAAGTTATCTTTTCTCATTAAAAGAATCTGCTGCTTACTATTTATGTTTTCTTATTGAAAGAATCTGCAGCTTACTATTCAAACGCAAGTTTTGCACTGGATAGCTGGCCAATCAGAGCACACCTCGCTTTTTTAGAACGATGAGCTTTGTACAAATCGACCAGTTTCAGAAGGCAGGGCTTAGAGGATAAACAATAATGTGTTTTTTTTACTTAAACCACATAAACACATTGCATTACAAATACACTTTTTAGCGTATAGAGACCTAACCTGGTATTTATTGTGACAATTTTCCAGAGGCTAAATAAAGCTAGCAGTTCAGCTATTAAATAACTAGAGCTCAGAAAAGAAGTATATTGTGGATAAGGGGTGAACTTATTTTCCTTTTATTGTACTGCATAAAGCAGCAGGACAGGGCAGTCATCATAATAGGATCCCAACAAAAACACTATGAATTTTTAAACACCTAGAGGCAACAACTGCGTGACAGCGATAAAGAGAGATTTGCTGAGGGTCACAGCTGAGAGAAAGAAGATCTCAGTCTTGTCAAGATTAAGACTGAGTATGTTTGATATGCCAGTCAGGGATTCAGAGATTGCAGACATGGAGAGAGAAGGGGACATGTACAGCTGAGTGTCATCGGCACACCAGCGATAAGAGAAGCCATGCAATTAAATGACAATTCAGAGCTATCTATAAATGTCTGAGAGTAGACAGGTAAGAGTAACGGTCCCAGCGAGCCCTGTGGAACTCCCACAGTGGGGCTTTTCCAGCTAACTTAGTGTGGTGGAAGTGCCTATTCTTGTTTAGAAACCTTAGACCATACTGAATTTAACTGAATTCAAATATCCTTGTTACACACTGTACATATAGCCTTGTCTTCGTTCCTATCAAAATATTAGCACTGATGTTTCATATCCTGGCAAGATAATTTAATCAGGTCATCAAATGCTAAATTAATACAGAATAATTATAATAAATATTTTTTCTGTTGTTTAGGTAAAAAGTGTATTTTCCATTACATTTCCTGTGTTGTTTACATATCATGTACTACAATTCATGCGGTTTCTGTGTAATGAAGGGAAATTTGTGGTCTGTCTCCTAAGAGTAAGAGTAAAACGAGTAGTGCTGTGTGGCATGTTTTATTCTTCATTAACAATATCCTACATAAACGCATAACAAAACTAAGCTGTACTTTATTAATAGTAATAAAAATAAATAAAAATCGGGCATGATTCTACCATTGATTCGCTTCGCTTCCCGCCATTCATCATTCACGGAGAGCACGAGGCAGCCGCGAGAGAATAAATCAATACAAACAGTTACATTAGTGACTTTAAGAGAATTTGGACACGTTCACAACAGTTTTAATTAGGCTTTAAATAATAAATATCATGGCGAATGAGTTCGTGATATTTGGCTACTGCCAAAAATCGATAGTTTTTACAGAAGAAAAAGTCTCATTTTGGTAAGGTGACAAGCACAAAAGCAAAATATGCTAACTGACCAGCATTACAGGCGCTAAAATACTAAATCTATCTATCTATCTATCTATCTTTATGTTTGCTATAGCTCAGCCCTGATAGTTTCTAATACAGTGTGCTGATTTTGAGAGTTAAACTGTGTTAGCTTACACAGTACTAGTTAGCTTCATTGTTTTTTTGCATTTCATCCCTAAAAGGATGTAAATTTGTGCATGTAATTGCAATACAATGAGTATTTCTGTTAATATTGCCTGGTGAGATTTTGAAGTGAGCAGGCCCTGTCTTATAAATGCAGGTCAGGTTTTATGGCAATCCCATTCATTTTGAGAGGAAGAGTTATTCAGTTCACGGATGTTTTATTGACGTGGAGCCACCCAACTAAGCCTGAAGATACTTCACATAGGCAAAAGAAGATTCATCGCTTCGGAATAACAGACCAGCATCTCAAGACCTGTGCTGAGGTAAGACTGTATCATCCTCGCACAACAAAACATTTACAGCTGCTGAAGTGGGTCTGAACTCTCTTGTTTGTCTTGACAGATATAAAGCTCTTGAGAAAAAGATTGCAAAGCCTTGAGTTTTTTATTTCTTATTTCTGCAAGACTTTATAGCCATGAGAGTGAGAGACAGATGACCGATAGTTTTTGAAGTTGATGGATTTTTGGAGCGTTGCCTTACTGTATTAACACATTTTGGCATTTTAATATTTTGTACTGCATGTGATCACAATATCATGTTTTTTTTTCTTTTCTAGTTGATACGGAAGTAAAATAAACTTCAAAGAGTCGTGCAGTGTCCTATAGCAAAGCAACCAGGCAGTGGTCAAGTCAATCTGATAAAATTGACAAATTAGCCAAAGGCTGAAAAGGGCTATTGTATGCACACATATAATATGTACATATTTAATAACCTTTCTCAGTGCAGATGTGGATTGACTGTAAGAACAGTAGGGGAGATTGGTGTTGGTTTGGCACAGAGTTAATTTTAAGTTTTTAATTGGGTGCTGTCACAAAAATGTGACTTTTGCCCCCTCGATGTACACTCAGTGATTCTGTCAATACATTAGAAAATTAAAACCTGTCAAGCTGAAGACAGTTTGTCAAATTTGCTATGTCACAACAAAAATGAACCCCATTCGGCTAAAAATATTAGATAATGTGAGATTTAAAATATGGCAGTGTTTGTTAGAGATAGAAACCAATGATAAATGTTTCTGACATTCACATTAGCACAATATTTACTTGCGCAATTTATTTATTATTTTTTCTTTAAATATTACATCACTCTTTTTTAATACAATGACACTGAATGGTGGCAAGGGCTGTTATGCTTCAAAAATGACCAAAAAAAAAAAAACAACCTCTTTGAATTAGTAGTCAATATGACTTTACCAAGTCTTGTGAAATCAGATGCAGTATTTACTAAACTATAGCATTCCTTCACATTTAGAAGTAGCTGTTATTTGTTTATTTTATTTTTTAAATTAAATGGAATATATATTCTTAGATTGTTTTAATAATTGTAATATTTCAGTTCAAGATTTTTTTTAAGCAGTTATATAACTCATTTTGTATTTTTTAATATAATTTTAACAATTTTAGTTAACAAAAACATCCCTGGTCAGATATTATTTACTGTATGTGTGAGAAACAGATGGAAATTTTCATTTATTCCTTGCTAATTATATCTGCCTCAATTCTCATATCTCATTCACATATATTCAAATCTAACACATCAAGATGTGTCAACCCAGGCTTGACATCAACGACTCCAAACATGATAGAACCAAACGAGACTCATAACCAGTAGAAATTTAAATACAAGCATATTTAAATCATGTTTGAGAGTTTCAGAGAAAGGAAATCTAGTTGTGTTTGAAGTCACATGGTCCACATTGATATCGCTTTTTGGAGTTAACCCTAGTCGCCATTCACTTTCATTATAAGTGTACGGCTAACATTCACAGAAGAAAGAGAATCACACACATGAATAAATGACGACAGAATTTTCATTTAGGCTATTTCTTTATGTGTTCATTTATACTTTTGTGGGGTTATCGTAATGTTTGTTCCTCCAGAGAAGAAAGAAAATTGTGCCAACCAATTCTGCTCTCCCCTACAGATATTGCCTTCAAAATGTTTTCCAGTCGTCGATCATGACAAAACATTTCAAAAGAGTGCAAACACAGCTCTGTAAGTCCTATCACCATCATTTTGCTCAGACCAGAGTGATGATGGTCTCTTTGTTGGCGTCTTCTCTTTTGAAGCGTGTTGTTTTGTAGAACAGTTCTGCTCTGCTGCTTTGTGGAAGTCATGACTGCCGGGGGGCAGGGCTGGCCTCTGCATCTTTCTCTTGCTCCGTACAGCCTCAGATGGGTGATTCATACTGGTTCCTCGCTGGTAACAGGAGGGACATCCAGCTCTTTATTACCCTCATCCGTCACCATCAGTTCATCAATCCAAAGACCGGCGGCTCTGACCGGTGGCTGCTCTTCCTGAGTCCCTCGTCGCCTCTTTCTGCGATGAATGGGAAATTTACGCTGTCTCAGATGCACACGAACATGGAGGCAGCGGGCCGTCAGCCTCGAGACGGTGTCAGGGATGAAGTCCCTCGAGATTTGAGTGTGAAGATGCTGCTTGTTTCTTGCCATTTCGTTTTCATTGTCCCTGCTTCCTCTAACGTCAGTTCTTTACTGTTGGGTTTAGTTAGTAGAAGTGTCACCGTTGCCAGATATTGCGAAACTCAGTTATGTTTGGGATGTGTTTGCCATACACTACTGCTCAAATGTTTGGGATTTTTTTTTAATTTACTGATGCTTTTTTCAACATTGATAATAATAATAATAAATGTTTCTTAAACATAAAATCAGCCTATAAGAATGATTTCTAAACGATCATTTGACACTGAAGACTCAAGTAAATTCAGCATTGCATTACAGGAATAAGTTATATATTCAAATAGAAAACAGTAACTTTATTTTGTACAATTATTTTACAGTAGTTCCTTTTTGTTTGATTTTATTACTTTTATTAAATTAATGCAGCCTTGGTGAGACATCTTTCAAAAACACATTTTGATGCATTTCTGACCGAAACAATATTTAACAATAAAAAATGCTTTATTTTATCCAGTGGTTTTGACTGGGTTCAGGAAAATGTGCTTAATATATAACAGAATGAAGGCTGATGCTTGTTTGCTAATGCTGTGTTGTGCTGGATGGTTGCCAGAATGTTGTTTTTCAGTTGCTAATATGTTCTAGGTAATTTTGAGCATGTTGCTAGGAGATTGCAGGGTATTCTTGGTAGGTGTTAGATGGTTGATTGCATTACCAAGTTAAAAGAGTCCACCAAAAGTCTCTATGAAGGTCTGTTTGACTCTGAGTCTGGTCCCTCCTTTAATGTAAGTTTATGGGCTATTTTCACATGTATTATCATCTGACAGGTGGAAAAAAGTCATAACATATTTCTCCTCAGCAAGCTGCATGATTTGAGGTGTTGTTCATGTCTGTAGAGCTAATGAAGCCAACAGTAAAATTGCTTCTTTTACTTAGGGATGCACAGGATATTGGAACCATACGGCCTTATATTACAGATTATTTATTTATTTATTGGCTAATATTAGAATTTTCTTTTTTTTAATGCCTTCTTGCCCTGTTTTTTTTTTTACATTTATATTTCTTCTTCTGTCAGTTAAGGCTGACAAAATCACAGACATAAAGCCTTATAAACAAAAATAACGTCTTTATGCAGTGGTGGAGGTAACGAATTACAACTACTCACGTTACTGTAATTAAGTAGTTTTTTTGCGTACTTGTACTTTT
>JAUMHE010000085.1:12419203-12453579 GCA_032359235.1 Enteromius mattozi | reverse complement strand
GTAATTGAGTATTATTTCAGCAATGTAACAGTAGTTGTAATTGAGTACAAATTTTAAGTACTCTTTCCACCACTGTCTTTATGTAACAAATGTCTCCTCTGTGTCACCGTAGCTCTATTTTGGATGGTATCCTATCCACTGCACTCAGAGTATGCTGTCCTGTGCCAGCTGCGCAACTCAGATAGCTTTTCATTCAAATCAAAGCGTAATGTCACATGGATTTTTACCGATCTTCTTGCTACGTTTTTGGAGATTGATCATGTTCTAGGGATGCACGATATTATTGGACTTATATCGGAATTGGCCAAAAATGAAAATTCTGTCATTAATTACTCCCCCTCAGGTTGTTCTTTTGTTCATCTTCCGAAAACAAATTAAGATATTTTTGATGAGATCAGAGAGCCATCTGTCCCTCCGTAGACAGCAACTGAAATCATCCCAGATCCAGAAATTTAGCAAAAACACTGATGAAACAGTCCATGTGACATTAGTGACTCAACTTTAGTTTTGTGACACTACGAGAATACTTTTTGTGCACAATAAAAACAAAAATAACATAATTTAATTTAACTCTACCAATCTTCTCCTGTGGCTTACTCTCTAAAATGGCAGAAGACGTATGTCACACCGTTTTACACTGGTGACTGTTTTACCGATGTTTTTACTATGTTTCAGTTTTATTGCTGTCTGTGGAGGGTTTAGTGAATTTGGGGCCTCAGGCAAATATAGGAACGGGGCCCTATATTTGCACAAATTTACTGTTAGTTGCTGCTGCACAATGGTGCCACATAGTTATGTCTAGTGTTTCTACATTTTTCATGTACATATTATTATGGGATTCTTTCATTAACATTAACATTTATTCATTTAGCAGACACTTTTATTATTTCATGTTGCAGACCACAAAATAGCAATTGATTTACAGTTGAGAGCTACAGCTAAATTCTCAATAAATCTGTTTTCATTGATACTGTTTCTGTTGTCATAAAACAGGATGAGTATGAAATGGTGCCTGAATAGTGACTTATTAAAACTACATAACCGGCTCCACCTTCCAAGATGTTAATCCACACAAAAATTCTGATTTATAATTGAATCGTCGTCTAATAAAATCAAACAGGCTACACATAAGATAACGACAATAGCTGTGCTTGCATGTAAAATTAGGCCCCGTTTACACTAGTGTTTTCATTTTAAAACGATCCTCGTTTACACTGGCAGTAAACCTACCCCGGAGTTCTCAAACTAAAACAGGGTCCGCAGCGTTTTCAAAAGTGTCAGTTTTTGAGGGTAGAAAACATTGGATTAGTGTAAACTATAGGCGTAACCGTAGCAAAAGTTATGCGTTTTAAAACAAAAACCCACTAGTGTAAACGGGGCCTCAGATAAGCAACATTTTAACTGAAAGCGCAGATCTTTTTAGCCGTTCGCTGAACGAAGCAGACGCAGGAGCGCGAGTATCAGATGCATAATATTTTTGTTTGCTACAAGCAGGATACACAAGAAGCACGTTCAACTCGGACATGCAGATGGTTGTCATGGTAATAAACACAGTAAATAGCAACTGCTTGCGTGTCCTCGCTTAATGCACATCTCGTATATGAAAAGCATTTTGGGGGCCCCTTGGCTTTCGAGGGCAAGTCCGCTCCTGATGTTAGGATGGCTTCATTCAGTACTAGTAATTAACATAATTGATTTCACTTTTTATTATTTCTTTCTTTATTTTTGGAATCTGTTATTTTAATATCACCCGCTGTCTTTGGCCCTAACATGAAAAATAATTATTGACTTAGTGTCCCAGTCAGAATTGCATTATCAGTGCGTCCCTATTTCCTTAATTTCAGGCAGTTATCAAGTTTTGATCTGTGAATCCCCCCATGCCTCTGTTTGCTTCATATGAGAGGATTCTGCAACCTCACGAGAACACCTGTCAATATTGATCTGGTGTCAATAAGCCATACAAATACTGTACTTCATAATATCAGATATGTTTTTATCAGCCGGTTTCTGAAATCACTGATGCAACTAATTATGCATTTGGTAAGACAAGAGCTAATAAGATGAATCAGCTGCAGTCACTGAGTTAAATACCTAAAGGACACCAAATCCTTGAGGATAAATTAGTTCCTTACAAACATTTCCATCATCTTGTGACATTCTTGTGACCTGAGCGAAGTGACTGGAATAATAATACAAATATTGTTTTTATAAAATCTGTTCTGTGTTTAGAGAATCCTACATGCTGCTCTGGCTCTTTTATTTTTTTATTCATGCAGGTCAGTTTTTAGAGTACTGGTTTTCTCAACTGTCTGCACATCATTATAAATTGCATATCCACAATGCTCCGTTTTTGCAATGCAAAATTTTTCTCAATGCAGAATATGGAAATGGATTCCCACTACAGTTTCAGCCTCAAAAAGGTTATGGGAAATATAAACATTTATCTTAATGTGTAAATTGTGGATGCTGCTGCTGACTATTGCATAAATCCACATAAAATTGTCACCTACAATGTATCAAGGACTTTGCAAACTGGTCTGAATATGAGCGTGGAGCCAGTGGCACCAGATACAGCTCATTGCAGACATTCATTACAGAAAAGGAAATCATGAAAACAATACACAATTAAGCAGATTTTGTTTTTTGGTTCACTTCAAAATATACTGTCCGTTAAATGCCAACAGGCTACTTTAAATTCACATAGATCATTACTTATTTGCTATTGATCTCAAATGAAGTAAACACAAATTAAAGTGGCCCCAAATCACGAGACCTAAAGTTTCAATCAGCGGCTTCTGAATTTGTAATTCATAAGCTGGTATAAATGAATGGATCTCACTTTTCTGCCATGGTTTTGCCACTAATGGCTCTTAAGGGGATCTATCCATGGAGACCACCGTGTAGCAGTGCACTAGACTGAATGTATAAATTAGTAGCTGCATCATGTTTACTCAACTGAAAGGCTAGTGGGGGCAGAGCCAGAGTGTGTATCCGCCAATGTTCCCTCATGAGGAAAAATTATGCTTTTAATGCAAGTGACAGTGAGTGGAGAGTGAATTTGTGGGTATGGGTGGTTACCTTAACGACAACACAAACTGCAAACACGTATAGACTGAATGGTCTGAAAGGTTGTGTGTGGAAGAGCTATCGATTTAATGTTAATTCAGTGCTATTAATTTTCTATTAAAACGCAGGATAAATGAACACATTTAATCATGATCTCACCAAAAAGCACACCTGCCGAAATCTGGGAGCACTTAATGAGTTTTTACATTCGAAAATAGCTGGATGGAACCTAGCAAAATGGAACAGAATAGGTACACGTTTGTTGACCGTATATAAAAGGTTGATATTTTAAAAGTCTTGTCTTCATTTAATTACCAATGCTTTTGGTGGGAAATTAAAGGTTTAGTTCACCCAAAAATGAAATTTTGTCATTAATTACTCACCCTCATGTCGTTCCAAACCCATAAGACCTTCGTTCATCTTCAGAACACAAATTAATGATCCCAGCTCCAGAAAAGTAGCAAAAACATTGGTAAAACAGTCCATGTGACATCAGTGGGTCAACCTCACTTTTGTGATGCTACAAGAATACTTTTTTTGCACAAATAAAACAAAAATAACATCATTTACTCATCTCCTGTGACTTAGGTCTTCCGCCATGCTCAGTGCACCGTGTATACAAGCTTTAACTTATTTGAAGTAATCAGCCTTGTTTACATGCGGGTGAAAGCACACACATACGCCGTGCGTAATCAGCGGCTGTTTGTGCCTAGAAGAAAGCGTATGCTTATGCAGTAATGTTCTCTAAAATGGCGGAAGACGTAAGTCATAGGAGAAGAATGGTTGAGTAAATTGTTATTTTTGTTTTCTTTGCGCAAAAAGAAGTATTCTCCTCGCATCGCAAAACTGAAGTTGAGCCACTGATGTCACATGATGTCACACTGATGTCATTTGTTTTACCGTTGTTTTTACTACGTTTCTGGATCTAGGATTATTATTTTAGTTGTATTGCTGTCTATTGAGGGTCAGATGACTCTCTGATGTCATCAAAAATATCTTAATTTGTTTTCAGAAGATGAACGAAGATCTCATGGGTTTGGAACGACAAGAGGGTGAGTAATTAATGACAGAATTTTCATTTTTGGGTGAACTATCTCTTTCATTTTAAATCAGAAAAATGAAAAAGAAAAATTCATACAGAAAAATAAATAAATAAAGGCACAGAATTTCAGAAAAAAAAAAGTAGAGCCCTATTTGTTGTGAAACAGTTAATAGTTAATTTGTTATTGTTATTAGAGAATCCAGAAAGAGTAAAGCAGAAGACATGGAAAATTGGAAAAATAAAACAATTTCAGAAAACATAAAATGCATTTCATAGGGAACAAAATTTTAGGGAAAAAAACTTTTCATAAATTGTTGTAGAATTGTCTAATCACCCCAATTAATTAGATATTTTGATTACTAAAATGTAATTTAACCATTATAAGAAAAGAAAAGAAGGAACGGTAGGTATCTGGGGAGAAAAAAATAAAACGGTTTTCATAGATATAATAATAATAATAATAATAATTGTGTTTTTTTCTTAATTATTTATCTTTTAAGAAATTATAGCTTTATTTGGTGTTCTTTTGTTTATTTTATTTTATTATTTGTATTTTTGTTTTTGCCTGTTGCACTATTAAAGACTAAACTCTCTCATCTACCGCAATGTAATGTTGAATTTCTATTTCATTTGGGAACTTTTCTTATCAAACGTTAATTCACATGTTTTATTTGTGACTACTTAGTACATTAATCAGAAGGGCTGGGTAAAAAAAAAAAATCAATAATGAGATTTTATTCGACTCTGATTGATTCAAAAATCGATTCGTCTAGCAATATAAATTGCCAAAGCTTGTGAATGAGAATTGAATTGAATCTTTGTGTCAAAACCTAGCTCTTTGAACTTTGAATGTTTTGTAAATATACAGTCCTTATCTTTGGTATTATTTTTTCATCTTGCGTGGCGTAGAAATATACTTAATTTTTTTGTTTTTTTAAGCCATGCCCATCATATTTTGTGATCTAGCTCAGAATTACAGCACATGTCTTTTGGCATGCAGTGCAGCCTCATTTCTAATGCAAGGAAATGGTAAAAGACTTCATTTCTCGAGTGTATTCCCACAGACTTCCCTCAACAAGTGTGCAGAGGTACTACGGCCAATTTATTTTATTTCTTGTGCGCATGGTCTTTGTGTGTTCGTACCTGTGTTCGTGCGCAGCAATCTCTTCCTCATTCAAGTCATGTCACAGACTAGACACTCCATTGTCAAAAGATGCTTTCATCTATTGGCTTCAAATATGGCTGTCATCCAGTCCAATTATACACAGAGAAATAGGTACCGTTACGCCTAAAGGATTGATTGAAGGCAGAATAGAAATGGAAGAAAGGAATGCCGACTTTGATTCAAGGACACACACAGTGAAAATCAAGTGCTCTACAAAAGTCCTAATTTGTTTGGTAGTTTAAGGCATATCTACATTTCAGATGGTAGCTGATATGATGATCAATTGAAGGACTTTACTGTGGCACATATTTTCAGACCTTTAATGCTACAAATGCACAGACGCTACAATTGACATTATATACTTGTGTAAATACTTCTTAGGGTTCATTATAGCATGCTGCCCACAGTTTTTCAAAGCAAATAGTCTAAATAGTGCACTGGATCATCTAGCAATACATTTACCATTGTATATTGTGCGTACTGTATATCACAATTCAAATTACATTTACATTGCATTTAGTCATTTAGCAGATGTTTTTATCTAAAGTAACTTAAAAGTGAGGACATTAGAAGCAATCAAAGCCAACAAAAGAGCAATAATATGCAAGAGCTATGACCTAATGCAGTACACACAGCAAGGTGTTTTTTTTTATGTAATATATAAAAAGAAAACAAGTGGATAAAATGAAACAAAGAATGGAGATCATTAGTGTTAGAGGCCTTTTAAAGGAAAACAAGCTGTTAGAAAATTAATGGAGACTGCAACTGTTAGAGGGCTTTCTTTAAATGCCCCTGTCATGGGTACTGAAAGTTCATATTTTGGTTTAGGGAGTCTCCAACAACAGGTTGAAATGCATGCAAGGTCAAAAAACACTTCTATTGTCTTATAATATGCATTTATTTTTACCTTACTTGCACAACAACTCCTAAACGATTCATTCAATGATTAATTTTTTTAATTTGTGTGATGATAATCCGCAGTGATTGGACGTATTGGTCTCATTTACATTTCACTATACCTGTAACGCCAGATAAAGCAGAGTTTGCTGCTTTGTTTGCAGCGTTACCAGGGAAACCGCAATTTTAACAATCCAAAAGAGGCACCTACTGGTGAAGAATGAATTAGCATTTTCATTCATACCAATGTGAAAAGTCCAACAAGTGAGTGGACAATATGATAATATTTCATGTTGACGTCAACATGGAATGGCTTGGAATTCATTTTAAAAACTTGTTTCAATGATTCGGAGTTGAGATTTTCTTTTGAGAGACATTAACTTTATACACGGTGCACTTTTAGATTTAAAACATTGCAGGATGTATTCATTGCGCTGCATGAAAGGTAATTTTCAAAAATCCATAATAGCACTTTTAAACAAATAGATGAAATAGAATTAAAATAGAGAATGCTAGAGTTAGAGGATCAAAAAAAAAAGGCTTTTCTGGAAAACGGCTAGGGACCCAGCTGCTCAAATGCTTAACTTCAACTTTTTTAGTTAATCTTAACAGCTGAAGCATTTACACAAAATGTTATTCTATACACACAATACTGTATCCTGTATATACCTGTATATATAATACTGTATACTGTACACCACTTGCTCAAGCTTATCTGATAGTATTGTAGTAGTCAACATTTGAAGAGGATCAGAAAAGTTCATCAAACGTGTCATAGAAGACAAGAACGCATAGGTTTTAGGACAACTTTGATGAAAGGTTTTGATCCACTTCAAACTAGTGTGCATTGTTTCAAGTGCTACTTGTAAAAAGTTAAAGCAATAGACACAACAGATGTGTTCAAACTGTAAAATGTATTAAGAAGCTTGTATCCAAATAAAACAAGTCCCTGGAGGTATTCAAAAATATTAAATATCTTAATGTATTACAAATACCTTAATAATCCTTATCTATTTAAGAGGTCTTAAATTTGGGGATGGAAAAGCAGGAATTGTGATTAATTTCGAGGGGCTATTATTTCTTTAAATAAATGTTTCAAACACAATTAACTGTCTAATTTGTGTTTAATTAAACAAACTTTTGTCAGTGCTGCCCGACACATGAAGGAATGACTGCGATCATTATTTCACATATTATACATTTTACTAGTATCAGCACAATCTGTTTACAGTTATTCTAATCAGTTGTTTTTGCTTGTAAGTGTCCCCTTGTATCCCTTTATTAAGAACGTTTTCCTCAAAATATGCTCCTAAATTTTTCTCTTTATAGCAACACGTGTACTCCTTAGGCTAAAAAGCTTCCTGCAATTTAACATTTAATAAGCCACAAGTAAATATAGCGCTTTTTATTCTCTGCTTTAAAGATGTTGTTACATATCATCAGATGACACCAGCGGATGCACTATACTCATCACTTTCTGTCATTTATAATCGTCACAGGCATGCCACTCGCTGGATTTAGTGTGTAATTGGCATAAAACCAACCCATTTGAGCTGATTTACTGGTGTAGCGTGAAAGAACAAATCCATTCATAAAGTCTCGATCAAAACCCCAGCGTTTTTCTCCCTGACTCCCTGATTTTGCAGAAACAACATCGTTAGCAACCTAGGTTTTAGGCTATAATCTCTACTGCAAGTTTTTCAGCACATTGATTTAAAGTAATATATAATAAGAGCTTCAGCCATCATCTGTCTTTTACATACAGCTCTGTTTGCTTTCGGAGTTTATTGGAAACAAATGACTTAAGCAACATTAATGCATTTTGGTTGCAAGTCATTAATGAACAACAAAGGTATAGTACTTTATTTAAGCTGGCTAACAAATTCAGTAAAGTGGTTATATTATTATTATTATTCTGTTACTTTCCATTAAACTTTAGGTGACAAAATGACATGCAATTTTCTGTGTTTGGTAGTATTTTCAAGCTATTTCCGTGCTGAGGGGACAATCTTTGACATTTTGTTAAAAGGCCTTGTTTCAGCATCTTTGTGCCTGATGGCTGCTGTAATGATACACTATATGTCCTATAATAAGCAATATATGTCCTGGTTTGGGAAACGGGTTTTGCTCCATTGTAACACAACATACAGCAGGTGTTTGTCTTTTGCCAAAACCTACGGACAGCTCTGCCAATGGATGATGCACATTTTAGTTCAGCAGTTTACTGGTCATGTCATTTGTGATAATTGAATTTATTATTTACAGTTTATTGGCATTCAGAGTTTGGTAGTAACTTTTTACATGTAATCTGGATTATGTAATGATATTACAAAAAATAGCTAATTATTAGATTAAATAACATTAAAAAAAAATCCTACTCAGACTACAGTTATTTTTTATTGTTTGCATATTATTTCATTATTCAATTTATTCATAGTTGATTGATTGATCGAATCCTCTTCCGTTTTATCAGTAATACACTGATAATACACTAAGAGTCACATGATGAGCCAAAGCCCATCACAAGCAGCTTTTAAATATTAACATATGTAGAAAGTGCACAGCTTCATTCACACAAATATTAAACACCAACATGGCAACACACATTAAACTGAAATAATGTGATAAACATTAATTTAACAACATTAGATGTAACATACAACCCTAATGTGCAAAACTGATAAGATTAAAAAAACAAAACCTAAGAAGAAACAGTTATTTCAACAACAAACAAAAAAAATCATATGTGAAATATAACTTCCAAAAATGGTATACTTCCTGAAAATTACATTTAATGTCCCATACGTTTTTTTACCATATGTGGTAGGGGAACCATTAAAACACCTTTGTGTGGTATGGAGAAAAACTTGGTGATCTGCAAATGTTTTTGATTTATTTTAAAATTAGGATTTAATTATGAAATTATGATCCTAAACCCTGCAGTTCCTTCACAAACCCATTTTGGGAAACATGACATAATATTTAATGCGCTTCCTGATGTTAATAACAGCAAATGGAATATATTTTCTTATCTTTTCTATTTTTATATCAATATGGTACAAGATCATTCTATTTAAATCAATGTGACAAACAACATACTTTAAATGTGATTGTATTACCTAAAATGTGTAATGTACTACATTTTTTTGTTGTGTAATTTGGAATCAGTAAAATATTACAATCAGTAATCTATGTTACCATTTACATTGGCCACTTTCTAAATATTGTGTCTGGAATCAACCAGTTAAGGTGGAAAGTCAGCTACCAAGACTACCATTTCACCATTTATGAATTCATATCATGTAGCTATATTTCTCATAACTGTTTCATTTTAATTGGATTTCAAATGTAAAATGAGCCCAGGTTTTTATTTATTTTTTAACTTTAAATTGCTAAGCATTTCGCTCAGAAGAACAATTCACCTCAGCTCTTTATGGCACAGCACATTAATAATGAATTGAGCTTTACCCCCAGGCTTCACGCTTTTTCAGCTGATCTTTTTGTGAGAACAATTTAAGAGCTCATCATTAGACCTTCTTGTTTGACTGAGGTGATCGAGCACTTCCATCTACCACCCACCGGTCTGAGCAGAGCATAATAGGCTTGCAGTTTCCACCAAGAGAGGAAGTTGAAGCTGTGTGTTACTTTACACTATATTAATGCTCTACAGATCAAATTTAATTGAGTGGTGGATGGCGTTTAAAAAAAACTAAGCGTGAATGTCTGTCTTTTATCAGTCAGTTGGTAATTATGCAGATTTTACAGGGTGATTTAATTATGCCCAAAGATGGAAAATAATAGTAACAGCCTGTTAATGAACACCGTTTACGGTAATTAACACCAGCAAACACTCCTCTCTTCGAAACGCCTATCCACGGAAACGCATAGTGCACATGCTTATACAAAAGGAGGGAAAAGTGTCACTATGGAAACAAGAGAAGGAATTCTGAATGCAAGTCTCCTGAGAAACTGAAGTGGAGATAAAAAAAAACAAAAAAAAAAAAAACAGGCCAAGCTTAGTTGTGTCTGCCACATTGGCAGGGTAATTTACAATGTCATCTTCATTTCTGCCTCTGTCTGTGACATAAACAACCAAAAAAACACACCTAACCGGCTGTCATCCTTCCCTCCATTTACTTCCTCTCAGGGAATACTGATGCATCCATATGTTTATAGCGCGTATGTCCATATTTACAGTATACAAAATCGTATACGCAGCTATCAACGCAACCCGCATTACGGAGCTTTAGCAGAGGCAATCTATTTTAATAACAGCTGCCACAGTCTTACCTTACAATGATAAATGAAAAACTAAATGACTCGGGACAGGAAAATTCCAGCGGGAGGGAGAGGTGATAGAGATATGCGTGCGTGTGCTTGCGCATTGGCAAACGTGGCTCTGTCTCCTGGTCGCCGGTCTCTAATAACCCTTCGGATGGCGCATGTAACCCCCTTGCACTTTGAGTTCCCAAACCTGTGGCTGCGGGGGAACATGCTAATGCGACCGGATCCCGTGTTAGGAGACTTTGAATACAAAGCAGGTTTGAAACGCAAACCGCCGAGGCGGGCAAATTCGCTTCTTATTTTTTGTAACCAATGTATTTCATTTTACGAGGAAGGGCTTGGTGATGACACAAGTGGGGGTGGGGGTGGGGGTGGGGGGGGGGAACAGAGAGAGAGAGAGAGACTGAGAGAGGGAGACTGGGAGAGAGAGAGGGAGTACGGGAGGGGTAAACCTGCGCTCTTGTAAGGATGATGTCAGTTTCTGCAGCTGAGCCCCAATCTGTACCTCACTGAGCCGGAGACTCACCAACTCATTCCTCGTCTCCGATAGAGAGAGAGAGGGAGAGAGAGAGGGGGGATGAAAGACAGAGGGAAGACACAGAGGGAAGGCGAGTGGTGATGGTGGATGGCACAGGTGTGTATCAAAGGTCCCTTTTTTACTTCTCAGTGAGTTCATGCTGTGTGTCAGTGACTAGTTTTACTGTTCAGTCTGTTCTGAATCGTTTTATGTCAGCAGTTGGTGGAAGTCGTTAATGTCTATGTCAAAACAGCAACAGATTATTTAATGGGGATTCACAGATGCTGCTAAATGTACTTTAAATGTTTGTGTAAGTGAGTAGTGTGTTTGTGTATGTGTGAACCTATCGGTTATGTGTTATGAATTTTTTTAAGTCACTTGCTGGTTTTGTTCTTGTTAATAGTAATAGAGTGACCCTACATCTGATGCTGGTGCTTAAACAAAAAGGCCTTTTAAGGTTTTAAAAGGCGAGAAGTTTTATTCTACAATCTTTGTTTTCATTTATTTATATATATATATATATATATATAACGTGTGTGTATATGTGTGTTTATTTATGTATTTGGTTGTCCAGCAGTGTGTTTGTGAATTCTGTGCACTCCAGTTTTCTGGAGTACAGAGACACACAAACAATGAATGTAAATCATGTGTAACTCTGAACTGGGTGTCCTGTTTCAATATTTTATATATAGCATAGTCAGTGACTAGACTCAGCATGCTAACAGGTACCCCTGTATTTAACATAGAAAAGAAAAATTTAGGGGATTTAAAATAAATGAATGAATTATTAATAAAAAATAATTAATAATGTATTACAATTATTTTTTATTTTTGTTATTACTATTTTTATACATTTATGATAAGTATGTAACACTTTGTTAATATATACATACTTAAATATCTTAAATATATCTCAATTAAATATATAATATAATATATATATATATTCCAATTTTATTTAATATTTAATTTGTTTTTCTGTATTTTTTGATATTTTATACATGTATATACTTTTTTTTCTTTTCTTTGAAGTCTAGAAAAAGTAAAAAGATTGATGTGCATCACAAACAGTTCTGGACTGTTTATCTAGCATGTCGAATTTGCCTCTAATCCGAGCCGGCGGTGTTTGTTCATCAAAAGCTGCTCATTCACTCTAACGCTCTCAATTTTATAATTGATGTAATTAAACATCAGCCAGTCCTCAGTAGTTTGATGGCTACCCTGAATCACGTCGCTAATCTGAGTGAGTCACAACCAGCACTGGGATTTACCAGCAAATATGGCACCGCCACGGCCCGTGTCACTTCTGAGCCGCCTGACAGTTGAATTCCCTGACATTTTAAGTTGTCTGTTAGCGGGCTGTACCCTTGTCAATTGCGATCTCTCTCTCTCACACACACACACACTCTCACGCCCAGACACATGCAATGCCAGTGCAAACCACGATTCACACTGGGGGAAAAAAATGCCTTAGGGGTATGACAGTTAAGGAGAGGATGTAGCAGTGGTGAAATATGAATAGTTGCACTGTTTCAGGCTATGTCTATTAAGAATTAATGAAGTATGACACATTACCTCTGGGAGGAGAATAAACCGCACTGCTAACAAGCCAGAAATGTCCTAAACGGCCATTTCTCCGAATCCAAATTAATCTTATGCGGTTATTACTCTCGCAAAACCTTTAAAATTGAGTTCTTAATTGTATTCCAAATCACTGAGAACCCAAGTAGAGGTATTATTTTAGCTTTGAGGTGTTTAGCATTTCCCTTCGAGTCTTATCCTGCGCTTTATGACACACCGCATTAATAATTAATTGAGTTTTACCCCCAGGCTTAAGACTTGTTTTCCACTGAACTTTTTTTGCGGGAACAACTCCAGAGCTCATCAGCGCATACCTTGGCCAATCTAAATGCACAAGTGATGCTGGATGATGGTGTCAAGGGCGGCAACTCATTACACAGACGCTGCTCGCTGTCTACTTTGCGCTCACCCCAATCTCAGAGGTCACGCGGCCTGATATCCACCTGGTTTGTTTGGGGGGCAGCCGCAATCATTTTAAAATCTGTGTCGAACATTAAACCAAGACCTCGAGTGAACCGTCTGCCACTTACATGGTCTCTTCAACCGCATGTTTTGCAATGACTGACATGCACTCGAGCTCTGTTTCAAGGAGATCAAGGACTCCTTTGCTGCAGCGAGTGCTGACAGCAGGTGGCATCTAATGCGACCTGCGAGACTGCTCGACATTTCAAAAGAACGTCATTGTAGTTCAGATGTGCCTTTCAAAGCCCTGTGATGCATACACAGCTTCTCAAAGCTGTGAGTAAACAGTGAGGAACAGTGTGAGAGCGCAGGCTGTTGAGGGACTGGCACTTGTTTCGTCTTTACCACACTCATACTTTTTGTCTCTTTAAAGCATTTTCCTCTTATTGCTGACAGGCGAGTCTAAAACTCACAAAGCAAGGAGGATCAGTTAGGCTGGGATGTGGTGTGGAGCTTTGAAAATAGTCTTTCTGTGAAGACTGTATACATTTCAAAGGTATGCTCATGTGTGCTGAAAAAATATAAGCTCAGCTGTGTTAATAGTAGTTGTGTTTACAGTATATATAGCACCATTCGTACATTAAATTAAATGTAGTGAATGAAAATCTATTTATATAGGTGATTCAGGTGCTTTTGTAAAGATTTGATGCTTGGAGCTGGTGTAATTTCATTTGTTAAAAGGTCTAGATTTGATATTTCTTTCATTTCGGTTTTTCTAAAAGTAATTTAAGCACTTTAAAAGTAGTAAAAATTAGTATCAATCTGTAAAAACAAAGTTTACAGTAAAAAAAAATGCATTCATAAACACCATAAAAATATGTTCATACAATACAGCCAATATATTTAGGAGGGGTTTTAACAAAGTTTTATACACACAAAAGACAAAACACTGTCAGGGTAAGAGGGATGACCCAAAAATAATATAATTAACATTTATCCAATAATAACAAATGTAGCATAAAACACCCTGTAAAGAAGAAACAAAATGCATTATAAAAAGGTATATCATATGTGATGGTATGCTCGGACTTCTGTTTTTCATTGCAAATTATTTGTGAAATGATGGTATTTTTTCTTACTAAAACCATAAATTTGACCATATTTTACAGTAAAATTACTTAGTATTTCTACACTTTCCTATACAAATTATACAATTTTTCATAGAATTATTGAATTTGAAGTCTTTTTAATTGCTTAACTGTATAATATAAAATGCACTGGTATTATGTTCTGAGGTAGGCCCTATATTTTTTGTTTTTGTTTTTTTAGAATATTTAGTATTGCATTAGTGTTACATTTCAGCAATTTTGTTTAATTTGCCATTATTAAATTATTAGACATAAATATTTGTTATCGCATCATCTGTTGAGTAAAAAAGCATGTAGATTAGGTTATAGGACTTATATAGGGTTATATAATTTTGGTAATTAAGTAATCATAGATTATTATGGTGATAAATTGAGTATTCAGATTTTACACACACACACACACACACAATACATATATATATATATATATATATATATATATATATATATATATAATCCAAATACTCGATTACACACCATTACTCTCCAAATAGACCTAAGTGAACAGCAGGCTTTAAAATGACTTAATTAAATAGTAATGAGGTAATAATTAGATCAAATAAAGTATCAAAAACAAGTAATCATATGGTTTTACTGAACAAAACTTAAAATACATTGCAATGTATTTTAAACAATAGAGATAATGTGTAATATACATGTTATAACAAATGCCTGCAGAGGGCGCCAGTGTATTTACACGGAGGTAAATAATTACAGCGCAAATATCAATTTAATTAAATCATAGCATTTGTAAACTCACAATAGCATTGATTTTTAAATGGGTCATGTATCCTTTGAAAATGCGTTTTGTGGATTCTTGTCCGTAAAATGCGCTAATTCTGTTATTTTGCCAGTTACTCAACACGGGCAAAATGCAATTAAGGATTTTCTAAGATTGAGTCCTTGAGTCTTAAAGAGGAATCATAAAAGCTATAAAGCATTAAAAAGTGTAAAAACTGTTACATTTATTTATCGGGACATTAAGTACATTATATTCACTATAAAAATATTTTTCTAGTATTTTATAGTTCATTTCTATGTAAATACATAAAATATATATATATATATATACATATATATATATATATATATATATAGACATCATAAAGTGTTATGCATTCTCTTTCATATTCATAATAAAAAAAAAGAATGTAAATGAAGCTCACTTAAATGCAGAAGTTGGACTGATTTAGAGTTTTTTCAGTCTGTCATTTGTTTGCTATTATGATGAAGTGCTGGTGGCTTGCGGTGCTGGCTTTTCATTCATGCCCTGATACTGACAAAACATATTCATAACTCATGCTGGTTTACACATGGGCATTCTCCATCAGAGGCATTACCTATGTCGCGTTTCCTGTTTTCCGGCACTGGGAAGCTTGGGGAAGCTTCTCATCAAATCATCTTTACCTGTTACTCTTGTAAATGGATGACAGCCTGGTATTATCCCCCAAATGAGTCATAAATTAACAGCGAAATGACTTTTTTACTATTAATCATTGTGTTGTGGCACAGGGAGCCGAGAGCTCTCCTCGAACGAAATAGAGTCACATTTATCACTTTTTATCCCGCTGTCGCTCTCCATCTCTGACATTGGGGCAATGTGATGGAATTCCCAGTAATTTTCCATCAGTGACAAAAGCTGTGAGTGGCACTATATGCTGCTGAATGGGGACTGGGGGTTGCTGGGATTGAAAGGTGAGATTGAAGATGGCCTCTGTTCCCTTTAGACTCCATGTCATTACCGCTGACCAGTCGCCCATTTCTATCTGGCCCTGATCTTCAGCCCTCTGTGAGTGGCAGTATGGCGAAACTGATGCTATTTTCAGGGCCAGCCACAGTGATAATGTCACTCCACTTCAAAGAGCAAAGCTGTCCTGTCTCCCGGGAGATTTTGCTCTGAGATGAAATGATCAGAACAGCCCTGACAAAAAATCGTACAATTATTACTTGGCACCAACAAACAGCACTGAGAGAAAAAACGCAATGAAAAGTTAGCTTTTTTGCGAGTGATTGACAGTCCATAATGCAAATCAGCCGCCCTGACCATTTACCACAATTAAAATTTTTCCTGCATACAAATTCAGTCATTCGCATTCGGTTACTGTAGTTTAACAAGCGCCTTGCATTGTGGTAAAATTTGTTCAGAATAATTGAACTAATCACTGTTTGCATAAATAAATTAACATTTAATCGTGAGATTCATGGCATATTTGGTTAAAAATCAAAAGAGTAATCAGTGGCAATTACATGATTCACGACTACAGAAGCTTTTGTGTGTGTGTGTGTGTGTAGCGTGTTGTATGACATTTGTATTGATTGATTAATGCATTAGACCTCACAGAAATGTAGCTGTCTTGGAAATGCCTCGCTCTTGACGCCTACTGTGACACATTATGATAGCTGAGATCATAATATCAATTTCACACTATAATATCTGTCTTTCTGCATGCTTAGCTTTGTCATCTCCTTTTCTAAAGTTATCAATCTTTTTCCTTCCTCTTTCTTTCTTCTACCAGGTGCCTCTCCAGTATGGGCCCCTACATCTTTGGACTTCCCTCACTGCTGTGCTCCTATACTGCTGTTGTGTCTTATGGCTTTTTATTCCTATGTGAAGGTGACTAAGGCTCATGTAGGGATACAAGCCACTAAACACACAGTGATGAATCGGCTTGAAATGACTGTCTGTGTTAGTCCTTTTCTGAGCAGCAAATAAGCAACGGTAATCAAACAAGCCAAACTTTATTTCCTGTTGTTTGCGATGCGCATTTGCATAACCAGTTGAAGCTCTCGTTTGAGTAATTATTGTGCCATTGTGTATGAATGATTATGGAATGATGTGCCATTGTTTTTGAGCAGAGGCGTTACTGTTTGCCAAAAAAAAAAAGTCATTTGTGACAAAATTCTCATTAGAATATAGTTTGGCATTACTGGGGGAAAACTTACAAAAATAAATTTATAGTTTAGGATGCGAAAGTTTTGTATAAATACAGTGGGGTTCAAAAGACGAAGACCATACTGAAAAATGTGTACATTTTAGTAAGCAGTTAATTACTAAAAATTAGTAAATTAGTAAAAATTCAGAATTTAAATTGGAAAATAAAAACAAACTAGGTTTAGCATTTTCAGAAAATTTTAAAACGCCTAGGTAAATAAAAAAAAATTCATAGGTCGTTAATCAAATATGCAAATTTGTGAAATTTGGGCACTTCAAAAGATGCTATTGGAACGTTCTCGAATTCAAAGGCTACTGGATAACATCATCATCAGGTATTGCATAACAAACACACACAACAATTCATATCAGAATGAGTTCTGCTGTCATTAAAGGAAAAAGGGGACCAACCTAAATACTTAGAGCGAACAGCTGATTTAATATTGAATTTTATGTATTAAGTATTATGGCATTTTCAAAAAAAGGGAAAAACGCAAAATAGAAGCATTTTTTGTATGAGTCTTCGTTTTGGACTCCAATGTATGTGTTTGTTACACCATTTTTGGAAGACTGCATGTCTTGTGATCAAAGCTGTCATTTTTTTCTTGATGGCTCTATGATCTTCACCTATTCATTTCGATGTCAGTTTAAATTGCTCATTAAATGTGAATTCAAAGGACACAGTGCAGTTCTTGCCTGATTAAAACAAAGCTGTATTCTCCATTTCTTATCACAAGCTGCACACAGTTCATTCTTTCACATTGTATTTTGAGAAATTTTTCCCAGTATTAAACACTGTAAGCAATTATAAGCACATATTTCATGCTTTGGAGCTGTCAAATTGGAACAAAGGAAACTATCAGAGAAGAGTAAGACACAAAAGACTTAATGCAAATATTTTTTTTTAATAACCAAGTTTATATGATGCACTTTGTGATCCACTCATAAGCCTTCAGTAGGCTATGTATTTTCCTTTCCTTTTTCTCTTCATCTTTTGCACATTATTAAAATAGAACTTTGACATTATGCATTGCACTGGAAAAGATCAACCTACAATATTATACAATATAAGATACATATAAACATGACAAAGCACCTTTTGTTCTAGTAAATAGTAATAATTAAAGAAATGGGGGACATTATAGATGATCATGTGTGGGGTTTGTGTATTGTAACATCAGTGCATGGGAAGAATTCCTAAGGGTTTCATGCGCAATAGTAGCACCTGAGTTCATAATATAGATGAAAATGAAACTAAATTCAGTTTTGGAAAAGGCTTTTTCCTTGCCCTCCTCTGAACACATCAAATTAAGACACAAATTAACCCTTTCTTTTTGATTGATCTTACACAGTATTTTTGTGTCATTTACTCTAAAACTGTTGAGTACCAGCAATGATGAGTGTAATTGCTACATGTTCCCTTCAGTTATAAGACATTGTGTTCACATTACACAAATAATAATAATAAAAATAAAATAGCACCAATTAGTGATGATACAAAAGCTAATACTAATGAGTGTCTTCGCAATACAGTAAAGAGTATGAAAGAGTAATTCTCTGAAGCATATACAATAGGCACATTGACATGATCCAGACTTAGGATGTCTTTTGGTCCTGTTGCTAGGAAAACTTCAAGAACATGTAATGTAAAAGTGTCATGCATTATTTGGAACTCAAATATTCTCAATTCATTTTCAAGTAAACTCTTTTCCGAAAACCTTTCTTTGTTGCTGATGAAATACACTCTCTTAGAGATAATGCTCCACTATAAAATAGAGAAAATAAACTCATTTGTAACCAACAAATTCATCCTATATTCATACATTTTGCTGTTGGTCTTCACATATATGTAAATACACATTTACAAGAGGAATGCAATAAAGTGACTAAACAAGGAGTTAAATGATTTCACAGAGGAGGGCCATACAATCCTAGTCTCATGAATAAACTGCCTTAATAACATGCCTAGTGGATCACTTAATTACCTCCTCGTTAATAGCATCCATTTAATCCTTAATTAATAGATTCAGAAGTGTCCTTCCTTAAAGGAATTTTAAAACTAGTTAGTCTTTGGCCAAACAGCTGGCTGAGGAGGTTGTTTTGTGACTCTGCAGTACGATATGAGTGAGACTCTATGGATCTGACCCCTGGCTTGGACCGCGATTTATTAAACGAGTTGTTCAGGGTGGAGACCCTGGAAGAAGGGGAATGGATGGGCCTCCTAGGAATGCTCTTTTTTCCTTTGCAATCTCCGTTGAAGTGGCGGACAATCTCAACCTTTTTGGGTGAGAACTCTACAGGACCTTTCTTTAGGTGAAGGCCCAGATTGGAAGATCCGATTTTATGCTTGGAGATTATTTTGTTGCTGACTGTGTCATCCTTTACTGATGTAAGTACTGGATAGTCATTGGGAAGATCGCTTTTTCTTTGCCCATCGATATTTTCACACCTGTTAGGTCTGAACTTCTTTTTGACTCTTGGGTCAATGCCCAGATTTTCTCTTGCAGTTGGAGACTGTGTTCTCTGAGAGCTGTGAGGTGTCTTTAGTTCTTTCCTCTTCTTTTGTTGTTTGGTTGAGTCCTTATCTTCACATGTATTAGAGCTGTTGGTGTGACGTGCAGAATCAGTGGTACTAAGGCACCTTAAGTTATTTTCAAGACTTTGATTCAAAGTTTCCTCAGATTTGACCAGAGTTATGTGCTTAGCCTGGCCAGTAGTCAGCTGTTCAATGTCATGAGTGTGAACATCTTGTTTATTCTCATTTCTGTCGATGGAGAATAAAGTCTCGATTGTTTGATCCCGCTTCACAGATGAGAGTTCAAAGTCATTGCAAGATGAGAGTCCTTGCATGTCTTGCTTTGGTAAACTTATATCTGTTTCACTGCATACTTGAATGGTGCATACACTTGAGTCTGTTGTGTCTCCCTGTTCACTTGCATTTTCAAGGTTTTCTGAGGGGTTCGTCTCCACCCCGTCGTCATTTTGCCTGGAAAAGCTTGCAATGTTAACCACTGAATCTAACAACGTTGTTGGAATTGTGCAACAGTCGTCTTCTATTTTAACGTCACAAATCTCCGTCAGAGCTTCTTTGTCAGTTGCACTGACTTCCCTGGGCTCATCCACTTGGATTTCATGAGATGGAGAAGAGCTTTCATCCTCTTCTTTCAGCTCTGTTGAAAGACTCTGTTCTGCTGTATCAGTTTGCACTGTACACTCAATAATGTCCTTGGCAACTTCAACGAAGTCCTCAGCTACATCTTCAATTTTCACACTGGTATTGTTTGTTTCAGTAGAATGGTCCTCCATACTATTCTGTGCAGTGTCATCTACGATTGACAACACTGATTTGATGCCTTGCACGTGTGATGCTGTGATGTCCAAGCTGCTCTCCATCGCCTTCCTTTTCTTGCTTGGTGGCATGTCAGATATATCATCTTTTGAATTAAAAGGTTTGCAAGGTCTCATTACTCCCCTGAATTTGAAGATCTTGTTCCCTCCGGCAAGGTGCTTCTCCATGTGACGATCAAACTGTTCCTTTTTGGAAAACGTGTAGTTGCAGGTACTGCAGATGAAAGACTTCTTAATTACATGCATGACATCGGCACAGAGTTCACAAGTATAGAGTGTGGTGTGCTTTGAGTCTGGCTCATCTGTCTCCTCATGTTCGTTTTTAAGGTGGTCTTTAAGCTCCTTTGACTCTTGGTAGGACACTGGACATTTGTGACAAAGAAAAATCTTTTGCAAGCTGTGAACAACTAAGTGACGCTGGAGCTTAAAGGGCTTTGGAAACTGTTTGCCACAGTGGTGACAGTCCCTTGAAGGGTCTTTGCAATTAGGATGCATCTCAGCACTCTTGGAAGGAGTCTCTGCTTTAGATAGAACCTCAAGAGTTGTCAGTGCACAGTGTTTATTTCCTCCCCCAATACTTGTTTTAGTCTTCATGCTTATGGAATCAAACTCCTCTGGAACCTTCAACTCTTGTCCATTAACATCTAAAGATGTTCTTCTCTCTTCCTTAGATGATGATTTAAGATTGTCGCCTTTTGTAGTTCTGCTGGGTCGGTGCTGCATTATTGATGATATGAAGTTCTTCACAGCATTTTCCTGCATGAAACACCCAGGCATGTCCAAGAGGGAGCTCTGAGACTGGCCTCTTCGTGCGAACTGTGTGGCATGCTCACGCAGGTGTTCATTGTACATCCACACATCTGAAATTTCTTTCAAGCACATGCCACAAGTCCAAACACCTGCTTTGTTTTTGGCATGTTTCTCCCTGAGATGGTCCCTAAGTTGCTCTCGTGAGCTAAACTTGCGCTGGACACACATATAGCAAGTTGGGGGAGGTGATGGATTGTGTGAGAGCTTGTGGAAGTCGAGCTCACCTAAGGTGAGAAACCATGTGAAGCACACTTTGCATTTGTACTGCTTATCTTTAGGTTTAAGTCCAGGTTCAATGCGTTTTCTACACTTCCGCTCCACAGGCTTTTTGCAAGGTCTTTCAGAGTCTTTCAGTTCTGTGCTTGCAATGGTCTCAAGCAAAGGCATATCTCTCTCAGGCTCAAAAAATGGTACAGGAATCTGAATTGTAGTGTTAAGGTTAGGTATCTCAGTGCTTGGCGAACAAGAGTTATCTTGAACACAGACCATTTGGAGAGGGCATGCTGTAGCAGGAATCTCTGGTTTACAATCTTCCTGAGAAACTGTGTTCTCTGACACAATGCACTCATGCAAATCATCCTGATGCTCTAAGGGTGGTCTGATTGTGCCCTCTTTTTCACATACAAATTCTTTAATGCCAGTCTCTACATTTTCCTCATAATCAGACTGGTTATCCATTAGGTCATCTTTTGAATGATGTGTGTTTTCCATAGAACTCTTGACTAAGCTTTTGGGGGTCATCTCATATTCACAAGGGTCATTTATGTCACTGGTAAACTTGTGCCCAATCTTGTTTTCTTTAGACTCCTCATCCTTATCAATAAAGGCATCAGGGGGAGGGCAATCTAAAATTAAATGGGACAGTTGTTTTTGCTTCTTGTTGCTTTTGCCATAGACCCTTGCACATTTCTTTCTTTTTCTGTCATCATTTCTTGGGAATAATTGAGAAAAAGTGCTTTCATCATCAAAGAAAGCCTTGAGATCAGGTGCTATTCCTAAAGTTTTAGTAAGTGCATGACTGTTTTCTGTGGGAGAACAGGTGCTCTCACGCTTGATATCCACAGAGGAATCCCCAAGTGGATAGTGGATATTTTCTCTCTGAACATAATTTGGCTTAATAGCACAATATGTTGTCACAACATTGTCAATGTCATATGTGTCTCGTTCCTTATCCAATATAGAATGCCTTATGGAAGTTGTTTCTTCCATGTGCTCTTCACTGATGTTGGTTACTACCATGCTGTTCTGTTCCTCCCTCACAGGGACTTCATGATAGCTGTGACTGCTATCTGGGACCTGTTTTTCAGGTGACTTAGGAGAGTTTTGTTGTACCATTGAGGGGAAATCTGGAGAGTTAGCCTGCAATATATCTGTTTTAATAGTACTGAGTATTTCATCTGAAAAGCTGTCTTGCTTTACCAGTGTTGGAGCAAACATTTCAGTGCTCGTGTCCACAGTGGTGTTAATGTTATTTGCCTTTTCATTTAGAGAAGTTATCTGATCAATATCACAACTTCCTGGGATCTTTGACATATTGGAATCCCTTGCAATCCCTTGAAAGATCAAATGTGAATCTGATTCTTTTCCATCTGAGATTTCACTTCTGTTTGTATGTGAAAGAACTGCTGGACTTAAAATATCTATGCTACCTTTCAGTGCTTTTTCCGTTGGGTGTGGCATTAAAATGGGAATGAACATTTGACTGCTCATATTTAGCTTTTCAATGGGAGACATTCCTTCAATCTTTACCACATGCTTCATGGCTTTATGTCTTTTAAGTCCAGGTTGTGTACGAAAGAACATTGCACATATTTCACACTGAAATTTTCCTTGAACTGCATTCTGTGTACCACCCTTTTTCTGTGATGGTTTTGTCTCATTTGACTTTAAACTTGGTTCTTCATTTTGGACAGATGTGAATGTACCCATGGATGGCACTTTTGCACATTGTTTCAGAGGTTTAGGTATCTCCTTAACATCTGACATTGTTGACCTCTGCATTGCATCATGCTCCCTGGCGATCATCTGGTGGTCAGAATCTGCTTTCTTGTTAAATTTGAGGTGCAGATCTATGTAATCAACAGTTTTAGGAGGAAGGTGACTAGCATCCATGTCAAGATTTGAAACTTGTACAGCACTGTCTTCCCCAACATATTTACTGCAGGAAGCTGAGACACTTGAATATTTGATATCATTTTGGTTGTTATTTACAGAGGTTTCAGGTATATCAAGTCCAGTCAGATGGCCCTGAATATCTGGCTTTTGTTCATTTGCATTATATGTTGGGCTGGATGATAATGGTTTGTCAAGAGAGAAACCACAGGCATTGAGAATATAACTTTCTGTAGAGTTCGATTTTACATCAGGTTCGTTATTTTGTTTGTTTGAACATTTAGAGGTGAAACTGTATTCATTAAAACATGCTTCACTGTAATTTAGGGGGCTGAGTTTCAAATCATACAGTGCACTTGTATCTTGAGAGGTATCCAGTGTCCCAGAATGCTCAGAAAAAGGTTGTTTTGAGATTTTGTCCACAGCCAACAGTGTTCCAGGGCTAGACATTTTACTCCCTGTAATTTCTACTAAATCCAGATGGGAATTAAATGAATCATCTAATTCTGTTGTTGCTGGATCAAAAGTATTTGACTTGCCAATATTTATGTGATCCGAGTTATTGTCTTCCAGGGATGGACTGCTTTTACTTAGTGCAGGGGTAACTGTGCTTGGTAGCAGACCATTACCATTCAGCTCAGAAGGACTTGGGATAGAGTTGTAAGAAAACTCTGCCTGAGTCAAAATTAGAAGTTGAGGACTCTGCTCAATGTTCTTTTGTTGATTTTCTTCACATTCTGATTGCACAGAAAACAATGTCATGTCAGGCATGGCTCTCTCCACACTGTCTATACATTCATGTTCATCTTGAACTACAGGAAGATGTTTAGGAGGAACCACCTGCTGTGTTTGAATTAACTGTGAATGGGTTGAGAAGTGGTCTTTACAATGAGGAGACGTGATGTTTGAAATGGGTTGTTGGATGTCTGCATCAGACGGACAGTCTGTTGTTCCACCTGTTACTTGCTCATTGTCTTCAGAAGTTAATTTTGGCTTTGCAGTTAGCGCTGAATCTTCATGTGTTTTTTCTACACACAGGGCATTTTCATCTTTTAGTATGGTAGGAGATACTGAGAAGTGGAATATTTTGGAGAAGTCTGAATTTTGCATAGTATAATTTGAGTCCTTAATATCAAACTGCATATCACACCCAGCATACTCAGTTTGGCTTACAGAGGACTCACACTTGGCTTCATATATGGAGACTGAAGACTTCTGTGAATTGATTTCATTTGAGTTCACACATTTAGTTGGTGGACTCTCAAATGAACTCTCCGCAAGCTGTTGTTCATTAGCCACTAATTCATCATGAAGAGTGTCATTACTAGTCTCATTTATGCAGACCTTTGTTCTGTTATCTGACTCAGAAACTTCACTGTTTGTCTCTTCTAGTGTAGAGGTGTTTGTGTTAACTGTCTCGACTGAGAACTTTGTTAGCTCTGCTTTTGTGTTTCTAGATTCTATATGCTCAGACTTCTTTTGCTCAGAGTATTCATTGTCTTGTTTTTCATGTTCTTCAGGAACCACACTCTCTTGATTAGGAGATGACTGAGGTGATGTAAAACCTGAAGACAAAGAATCTGAGATCACTTCCAAGCTTTTCATCAGATTTTCTGTGTAGATTTCATGCTCAAGCATCTCCTCTGACTTGTCTAAGCAGTCATTCTTCTCTGTTTTGTCCTCTGGATGCATAGGTGAAACATTTTCTGCATTCAAAACAGTGAACCCCATGCTGTCTTTCACATCCAAATGGTCATGTTCTGAATCATTTGGTGTGTTAATAGTAGAGGAATGAGTCGGTGTATGGAGACCTTGCTGTCCACACACCAATCCAAATGGGAGCGGACTAGACCATGGCAAATCAGGTTCTGAGAACAGCGCTGATTGTGAGTCTACTGGTCTGGCAATTTGCAAGCTCTCTGAGGAACAGTTCATCTCTAAGCTACTGTCCTCATCTTCACTGTCAGTGTCAAGTCTCAGTGGAGAGAATTTGCTCATGGTTAACTCTTTTGGAAGCTCACTGTCTAATGGTGGAGGGCTGCTGAGTTTGGCTGTTTGCAGCTGACTCTCAAGCTCTGTAACTATCCGTTTTATTTCCAGATCATCAACTGACACGCCACTGTTGAGATTAGGATTGTAGTCCATTAATTTCTCTGGCAGAGCAAATGGGACATGGTTAAAATTGGTCTTATTTTCATTTGAGTCAGAGTCCTCTTTGTACTGAGAAATCTCATCTGGCAGCACAGGAGTAACGTCAACCATCAGATTCCAGTCTCTCTGCTCTAAGAACGGTGAGAATGACGACTCAAAAAGTTCCTTCTTGTCTGTTGTGGTTTCCAGAGGACCAAAGCTCTCTTTGGCAAGCTGGATATCTGGATAAAGGTTGCTCTCAAAACCTCCCACTGAAAGGTCACCAAACATTGACGTTGTGTCAAAAGAAAGTGGTGACTTTATAAGACTCTGATCATGCTCTGAAGGATAGGGAATGAGACATTGCCCATTCTTTTGTGCTGTAGCATCATGGACTTTTGAAGGTGATAAGCAGACTTTATCCACAAGTGAACTGCAGAGAGGTAGGGGGTCAGGGAATAAATCATTTGAGCTTCTGCTGACTTCTTCACTTGATATGCTGTCATTGCTGGCTTTCTCAAAAATGGGTGCTGACAATTCAGAACTATTTGTTCTTTTCTTGTGGGATTTACCCTTTGATGTGACAGCATCTTTTTTGACTTTAAACACATGGCTAGAATCTCTATTGTTGGTGGTTTCCATTGGATTTGGTGTTATACCAGACCCTCTTGGTGATGTGACATTTTTTTGGTAATCTTTTTTGAATGGCTCATCTGTGGTTGCATGAATTCCTGCCTCAAAACCGAAGTGGTCCCCTTTTTCCTCTATTTCCACTCTGGTGGTTTTGAATCTGGCAAGGCTGACAGTACTTTTTGTCATTGTATGCTCTGATGCAGTCTCTTCAGTCTTACAGATGATGCTTGAACATTTTGAAGTAGTGAACCGATCCTTGTGCTCAGTGAGTAGTATCTTATCAGTGCTGTACCTTTTTGTATTTTTCGTAAAGGTCAAAGCCAGTGATGTGCTAGACTCTTTCCGTATCCTTGCTGGTGATTCTTCGTATGCATTCTGTTCAAGAGAGTCTTGATCTTTCCTTTGTACCTCTATTTGTTTCTCAGAGTCAGAATCTGTATGATCAGTACTTTTAGGGCTGCCAATGCCATCGCTGCAAATACTTATCGATGTGCTCAGTTCACTGCTTGTTGAAGACCTACTGCTCCGTCTTCTGAGCCTTTGGTGACCAGGGTTGTCTTTCATCAAGGAAGGAGAGACATCCAAAGCTTTCTTGGGATCAAAGCACTCATTTTTGTTTTGTTTCCATGAACTTTCCCGGCTCTTGTCAGCTCGAATCCTTCCCTTGCACTCCTTAGTGTATGTGTACTTGCAACGAATGCTCTGGCTGAGACGCCCTTGACTGGCTATCTTCACAGGCTCACAGTCATCGTCTGAGTCAGAAACGTAATCGTACTCCCTGAAAGTAGGGTTCTGCACTGCAGGAGTAACTCTCTCCATTACGAGTGAAAACTGCATGTTTTTGGTGCCCTTCACATGGAGTTTATGCAACTTGTTCTTTTGTTGAACAATTTTGTGAATAAGCTCTTTACTCCAGCTTCCACCACCTGTCCTCTTCCTTTTTCCTTCTGTTGGTATTGATTTCTGAGCTGTTGGACTTTTACTGGCAGAGGTGGATGTTGTTTTCACTAATGCTGTGCTACTCTGCAAGCTTTTAAGTCCACATCTTGCAGAAAACTTGCTTGATAGAAGAAACTTAGAACCATAATCATTTTCCTCTTCTCTTTGCTCTGACTTTCTTGTTTCCCACTCGATTTGTGTGCAGTTCGACTCCTGTGACTGGGACTCTGTTGGAGAGGTTTCTGCTTTGAGGACTTCCTTTTGTGTCAACTCATGTTGGCTTTCTTTGAAAGGACTATCTGTGAGTTTGCTGTCTGAACTAAGGCTGTCCAAGTCTGAGTCAAAAGGATATTTGCTGTGAGCTTGAGATCTCTCGCTGGATGTTGATTCACTGTTTGTTCTACCTTCAAATGTTGTGGAGTCTTTGGTAGTCAAAGTCTGTCTTGTTGATGTGCATTTAGTAGTGGTGAGATCATCATCAACAAATGCATCAATAAAGCTGCTATCAATCTCTGCATTGTCTGACTGATAGCCTAGTCTGTTCAAAGCCTCTGTGATAAGGCTATCCAATTTGGGATCTTCCATTTCTAAATCCGGCAGGGGTGCAGATGGTAGCATCAGTTTCAATGGATCATCTTTTATGTCTCCTTTGGTTTCATTATCTGGCACTATTTCCCCATTCTTGTTTAGTCCGAGCAGAGACAGATGCAAATCTGAAGAACTTCTCAGAATTGTGTAACTGGATCCAGATGAAATGGCTTTTGTGTGGTCTGTCTGAAACTTCCTTATGTCTTCCACTTTTGGCACATCTTTAAAGTCATTTTGTGCAAATGCATGCTGTCCACAGTATTGCTTATGGTCAAGAAAAGAGACAAGGTTATTGAAATTCTGATCACATTGCTTGCATGTCAAAAGCACATCCAGTTGGTCAAGGTTTGCCGAGACTAATGATGTGGCGAGTTGGTGGGCAGAATACGGAGGTGGGGGATGGTTTTCTGTTCTGTAGGTCTCCAGACAACCTTTCCCGCTGTCCATGTTGGACTTAGATTGCCTGTTATGTGACATGAAGCTTGCAGTGTTCTCTTTGGTTTTTTCTTGTTTATAGTGCAAGCCTCTGGATGCTTCTGAATGATAGCGATTCTGGTTGGTGTTCATGCTGCTAGATGATATCAGTGCCTTGTCCTGTTGCTGCTGATAAAACTGAGGGGACAGAACCTTTGAAATTTGGCTGTCATCAGAGTTACTGGTGACAGAGTTTGTGGAGGCTGGGGAGAGTGATGAACATGTACTGCCAGATGCTGGATTTTGAGTAGGTGATTGTGAAGGAGAATCATATGGTGAGACCATCTTCAGCCCTAAGGGTGCTATATGTAATGGAGGGTAGCTACAGTTTCTTGACGATGTCACTGGCACTGTGGGGTTAATACCAAAGTATAATGACTTGTTCTTGGCATCACCCACCTGGCCTTGATTTGTATCTACCTTGTTTGTAAAATGACATGGTGGAATTGTGTTGCAGCCTTGCTTGACACTGTCCTGCCTTTGGTTTGAGAAGCCCTCGTTTGTCTTTTTGTTGAGAAAGTTATTAGAGTCTTTCTGGTTGCTATTTTTGTGTGGCTTACTGTCATCTTGCCAGTCTGATGGACCTTTTAAAAAAGTAAGCTGCTGATTGCTCAGTTGCCTGGATAGATCAATCCTGTTTTGGTTTGGCATGGCAGACGTGAAGTGTATCTGCTGCCAAGGCATACGGCCATTAATGCTGTTTTGTCTCTGTTCTGGTGCTGCTTGGTACTGAAAGGGGTAAGGCGTAGAGGTCTGGTCTATGAGTGGTGGTGGGAAGGCTTTGTTTGGCCCTTCCCATGGGTGTGATACCCTGACATGGTGTTTACTTACACTTTTGTCAAGTGGCCCTGGGCTGATGAGAATACCATTATGTGGAGGGCTAATGACATGTATTTGGGAACTGGAACCTTGTGCAATATTCCTAATATGATGAACACTGCCTTGAATAAGAACTCTCTGACTGGTGCTGCCATTTTTAAGATGGCAGCCTCTCTTACCCACTACCGCAAAGCTTGTATCCCTGCTGTCTACTGGACTAAAAGAATCAGATTTCTCTGAAACACTTTTACTCTGCTCTGATTGACGAGTGCTCGATACTGAGCTCTCATCATTGCTGGGAACAGATGACTGCATACCATGTTGTGTCTGCATGTATTGAGGTGGTTTAGAGTGTCCCTGGTATGACTGCCTGTCCTCTACCTGGTCATTACCAAACTGTGCATTACTTTGTATGGCCTCATGTCCCTCTGCAGAGGGTGGAAAGGAAAACGAATTATGAGAAACCTGGTTAGGGGTAAGAGAAATGTCAATGTAATCTTGAGACTGTGTGTTTCGATCACAGGGAAAGGAATCTGAGGCTGAGTCCTCTAACAATGGATATCCGTACTGAAATGGTATAGGCATGAAAGTACCATTGGTCTTGTTCAAGTCCACATGGTTGTTTGGCTTTTGTGAAGTAAGTCCAAAACTAGTGCTTCTGAAAGTCCTGTCTGGAGACTGCCATGTGTCCGTTTCGCTCAGTTGAAAGTCAGGGAATAATGTTTCATTGGCAGGTTGTGTGCTGTTGCTCTCGATTGGGCTGGGCTTCTGTTGCGGTTGTGGTGGATTCTGGTGAGCAGGTCCTCCAGAGGGGGCGGCAACAGCCTGTGAGGTATAGCTTTGGGAAGTAAGGTTAGGCGAGCTCTCCTGGAAGCATCTGAACTGTAGGTCTTCCTGCTGCAGTTCAGCTTCTCGCTCTGGAATACTTGGCACATGGAAGCGGTAGCTGCCTGAGACAGGACCCCTGCTGGACTCAATCTTCTTTGGAGGCGAGACTTTCTGCTGGGGATAGGCTATCCCAATTGTGGGATTCGAGCGTGGGTTTGTAATACTCAGTCTGTACAACTGCTGCGGGTTGCCACGCTCTCCTTTTCCTGACTTTTTACTCTTGTCTCTATTGCGACTCTTTCCACTCGGCGACTGAGGGCTCTCCTTGGCGCTGGGCCATGTCCTATTGCTGTTGAAAGAATGATTTTGCAGTGACTTAAAATCAATCTTTCCAGCCTGCTGCGGCCGAATCACAGCCTCACGTTGCTGCGTGTTGTCTCTCTCTTTTTCTGCAAACTTAGCAAGATTGTTCACAGCCTGTGGCTCCAGACTCACATTGTGAAAGTGCTCTGGGGACTTTTTTAAGCTTTTATTCTCCACAGCCCCCTTATCCTGTTTTTTGGACTCATTATTCAGCTCTTTGGCAGCCAAGGGCTGTTTAGTCTCTTCAGTCATGATGCCGGTGTGGCTAGTTTAGCACGCTGGTCCTTATCTGCACAGGCTGCGACATGGACACATCGTGATCCAGTCAGAATCAATTGGCCTGCGGTAACAGAAGCTCAAAGCACAGGATTATTTTCTCTCTTCCTTATCTCTTCATTTCTCTGATGATGGAATGTTCATCTGTCATCTTGATGTTCTGAAAATAAAAGAGAGGATTTGAGAGAAGTCAGTTTTCACTTTAGATTTTACATTTGTTTACATTAAAAATCTAAAAAAATATATGTAAGCCAACTGTCTTTATGAATAAATCATAAATACACACAAAAGCAATCACTCAGGTGATAAGTTTTTTTTCTAGCACTGAAAAATAGACAGATCAAGCAATTCCACTTCTCACCTACAGAGGGCAGAATTGCATCAGTTTTGGCACACAGTAGGCCTACTCCTCATTCACATAAATCAACAAGAATTGCAAATTAAAGCATGAAACTGTACACAAAATATACAGCACCCGATACTACGACATACAAATCATAGTGAAAAGACACGTAATTGTGTATGACCTTCTTTGGGTGCTCCAGACATTGCTTATATTCAGGTTTACTTTGGCTAAGAGTGTTTTGGCTGTGGCCAGACTATAAGCAGCTGAGAGTTTGGCGTTAAAGTGTTATTTTTCTGCTTGGAAAATCTATGTATACAGCGCCTTTCAATTGCGTGCTTTGAGCAGCTGACCCTAGGAAAAAAAAAGTTACATATACAAAGAGACTATTAGTGCTTTTTGCTTTGAGGCCATTTGGGGATGGAGGGGATAGACAATCACAGGTCAATACTTGCCTCTCATTCACTCACTTGCACATCCACAAGAGGAAAAGCAGTGGGGGGGGGGAATGTACAAATGTGACGTATGAACATTGTGCAAAATCCTTTTTTTTTTTTTTCCAGATTACTTTTTATTGGATCTTTTCCCCCCTCTGTTTTCTCCTAGAGGCAACAAATTCTGGACCAAAACCCACAACCTTATCACATGATTTATTCTTCCCTGTGGCACACATGACCCAGCATCCATAATGGTATGGTACAGGAGCAAAATTAAAGAGCACTAACAATACATCTGCGTCATATGGCGAGAAAGTGGGGAATGTCGGTCAAGCTACATTTTCCCTCCCTTACTTTCACTTATCACCCTAACCTAACCTTTCATCTCATTCATACCTCCCACCAATAAGTGCACTTATGTATATAATTCAGAAATGGGTTGTACTGCAACTTGCGTAAGACAAAAGACTGTATAATCCATCTCGACATCTATTTACTTCCATCTTAGATGCCAATACATTACCTTGCCCTCTCACAGATTTCTTCCACAATCACTGTTTTTCCTGTCAAATTTAATATGCTTTGTATATGCAGAGCAATCAACTTGTTTCCTTGACAAGGCCACGGGCTACAACGCTGGTCTCATCTTTTGATAAAATAGGGTAAGGTATGAGAGCTCTGCTATGACTCGTTTTAAAACATGTGAGCTACGCATTAGATTTCTTTTGAAGCAAATGGGGCATTTTGACAGACGCGCAATTCATAACCTCGAGTGTACTGTGAGTATTTCACTCTTAAAGTATGACAGCGTGACTGATAAGGGTGTGGCTCAACATACCTGGCCTAAGAACAAATCCCTGAAGCACTTTGTTAAAAAGAAGAAAAAAATACACACATTAACTACTAAGAGCCACTGATCTTCCTATTGGCAGAGAAGTCTGAAAATAATAGACCATGTAAATCAGTCCATCTCCACTGTTTCACCCCTGAGAATCTGTTTCACCTTTAGATCTGGTTGCTCTTACCCAAGCATATCACTCTCTGCCAATTCATAAAAAATAAGCCCATTTAAGATTATTGAAGAGAGTAAAAGATTGAAACTTTTGCTGCAAATAAAAACTATAACTGTGACTATTTTGCCTGCTTTAGGACTGTTTTACCTCCGGCTACAGAAAACCTGAGGCTTAATAGGTTAGAACTAACATACCTATTCATTTTTGTTGCTGAAGAAAGGATTAACATCCATCTTAATATTTCAAGCAGTAACATAACTGAACCTAAGGTTGATTTCGGAAGGAATGCACCTTAAGACTCTACTAAATTCTTCCCTTACAAATCCTATCTGATCATACCTAAACTCTAAAAATGACAAATCTTGTGACAGATGTGTCATGTGACTAGTGCATCAAGTTAATGTCTTGTGATGTAAAAAAAATAACTAAATAAATATACTTATGAACTATTCCTTTAAAGGTGCTGTTACACTGAACGGCTTTATTTTCTTTCGGTGTCATTCTTCTCAAAGGCTATCTTATCTATCCCGTCGTCCACCTGGCTCTGGTATTTAGCAGGTTGGTCTGGAGTCCGAGCTCTGCCTGGGTTTGGATCTGTCTGTGAAAAGTCACATCCCCCCTCCAGCTCCTGTCATAGTCAAAGCTGGAGTGTCTGTTCGTTTCCCTGCAGCCCGAAGGATGACTCAACTCCACTCGACTTCTGGGAGCACCCTGCAGAGGAGAAGCTTGATCTGGCCAGGAGCCATACATCACGTCTCCCTCTGTGTTTGCCCAGGCCGGCCAGCCCCCTGGAATGGACACAGAGGGGAACACAAGCTGACTGTGACAACAAAGACAGCAGTTGCAGGACTCGCAAGGGCCTACTAGAAGTATCACCAAAGCCAGAGCTGTCAGCATACAAAGAACGCGGGCTCATTTATATCCTCACAACTGTCAGTCTGACTTCTCCACCCTGTCTCTACTCTTCCTGCAGCCAGTCCTCACCACACACAGACCATGAATTAATGCCCTTATCCATCCATAATCTATTTAAAGTGCATATTTGGTGAAACGTTAGCTCTCTGGTAAGCCAACTTTATTTTTTTCACTCATGAAAGATTAAAGTTTATGAGATCTTGGCCAGGAAATAAAGAGTGCCCGTCACACATTGCGTTGAAAGTATGACTTGATATCAAATCCCGTGAGAGTAGTCTGAAAACGGCTCCATAAAACAGCATTTTAGGCAGTTTTATAAGTCAATTAAGGCAAGCTTGTGTGTTCCACAGCCCGGGTGTCAAATCAGCCTGCCCACACACTACCAAAAGCTCCATATGGTTGTACCACACATGCACCCACTCGAAGTCAGAGAGAAAGTTCAGTTTGTTTGCATGTCAAATCATATACACAAACATCTTTTGCAAGTGAACGAAATCTCAAATGCTAATTATCTAGTGCATCTCAGACATTTATCCTGCTGTTTTCCTCAGAGAAAAGCTAAATGTCTTTAAGAAAACCTTAATTTCCACACAGGATGTACTGTATGTGGTCTGAATCACAATAAAAACACACCATTTAACACCTCTGAGAAAATATCCTGTCAGATATCATCTCCAATTAAACCTCCATTAGTCCTTCTCTGTCTCTTTCCCTTGGCAATCCTTCTATTTATTACAGCGTATGGAACCCAAGCAATTACCTGTCCATTACTTGGGCGTAAATGAATTATAAATCGTCTTTATGACCTTGAGGTGTGAACTCTTGGGGTCTGAAATGATTTGTTTGTTACTAATGGTATTGCTTTTACTCCTGTGTGTGTAACTTAGACTAAATTCTGATAAATGTACACATGATTCACGCCTGACACAGTGCACCCAGATTTCCCAGCCAGCACTTAAGAACAATATGTTACAGGAAGCCAAAACTATCACTTCTTTTCCACTAAGAAGGAAAACACTGGCATTAGCCGAAGCCTTACACAAAATACAGAGAAGCTGACATGTTAAATAAGAAACCTATAGTGATAGTGTCCATCTTTTTTACTGTCACACTTGCACACTGTAGATTTATTTCTACGCACAAGTACCTCCACACATAGGCTCTGTTCCAGAAGCCAGTGTGCTGCCTACATAGAACCGTTGACTAATTCAAAAAGCTCTACAAAGGTACCAAAACTGGAAAAGGAAAGGACGTGACATGTGGCCAAGTATGGTGGCCCATACTCGGAATTTGTGCTCTGCATTTAACCCATCC
>JAUMHE010000085.1:12385315-12416457 GCA_032359235.1 Enteromius mattozi | reverse complement strand
TGCCGGACCTGGGACTCGAACCTGCAACCTTTCGATTACAAGCCCAACTCTCTAACCATTAGGCCACGGCTGCCCCAACTGTGCGTCATACTCAGCATAAATAGTGCTATTCATATAAAACATAGACTTGACAATCTAATGTTGATTTAAGTAGCCTAATCCATTTTAGGATTGAGTGAATCAACATTGTTACAATGCATTCTGCAATGTATTATGGGATACGTTTTTATGTGAATTCGGGCTCTTTTCAAACAACCTTTGCAGTGGCCTATGATGAATTAAAATGCTGCCTGTGTAGGTAGTTCCTTTATTTTGGATGGGAGTCATAAACTCTTATAAATATGTCTTTGCCATTTACAGGATGCTCTACAGGGGTTCAGCTGGCAATTTGTAGGAATGGTGAGCAGGCTTCGTGACAAAGCTCCAAAAACAAAGAAGGGTCCATCTGGGATAGCGCTGCTCAAGACGGCACATCCTCTAGAATCCTGCACCTTTATACACAAAGACTCCTTGTATCTCCCTGTAAGCCAATAAGGAGTGTTGGGTGGCCTCTCTGACACTGTTGGTTTTTTCCAGATGCTCAGTGTGGCAAAAGATCTCCTCAAAGAGAAGAAAAGGGGAGAGACAAAGACAACAGAAAGAGAATCTGAAAGGCTGGGAGGATTATGACAGACCCTCATGGGATGATGGGACTGCCTCTCATCTCACAGGTAGCAGCTAAATCGCTTTAAGTCTGCACTGCTCGGGCCAAAAACACAACAACTGGCTCAAGGATTGCCAGTGTTTACGCCCACACACCTGGTGCTCTGCCAGAGTAGGCGACTATTAGCCAAACCGACCTTCAAAAGAATCAGCTCTCTTTTTATTGTTTTTTTTTGAAAACATCCATTATTTAAGCAATTTGCCTGAGTTTTTAGACGCAGACTAAAGTCAACAATGAGTGGCGGCACTTTGTAGTATCCTGCTTGCATTCTAGTGTGAATTACCCAGCGTAATTCTTCATGACACTTAAAAATAACTCTCATTTAGTAAAATTAATGTGTTTGATATGCAGATAATAAAGAACTTTAATAGTAGCTTAGAAAGCAAACACAGCTGCAGTAGCTTGCAAACCCATTTATTTTTAGCTTTTGGCATGCACGATAGCTAACGGGTACCAGAAGGACGTATATCAGATTTTGTCCGTTTTTTAAAAGGTTACATTTCAGAATGCTATGAGATTATTGACAGTTGTGCTAGACGGTTACCTCATAACCGTCCTTTCCAGAAACGTGCTGAGCAGTGTGGAGAAGAATTTTAGATAGAGGTAGGAAGCATTCATGCGTTTGTGTTGTGGGGGTAGACTAGAGCATAATACCAGAAGCTCCCCTTCTATCCCCCTTCAAAGTTTCCCTTTCCAACCCCAGACCAGACCATTTTTACTATGTAATTTCTGACCCAGTCTGTTTCCATATTGCTAACCACAGAATTCCATAAACATGATGGAATCTTTGTTTCAGGCAGTTTAAAAAGAGATTTTCCCCATTTTTGACACAATTTCCCGAAGGCCTACAAGGATATGGAACATTACTCATGAGTCAAGCAGCGAGCGAGTGAGAAAATGTCTTGCGTTAACAATAGATGGTTAAACTAATGGGACATTAATAAGTTGAGAAGAGGGTCAGGCTCCTAGTCTCGTTATGAACCTGTTGACCTTGAGCATTATTAGCACTAATTAAGCCCTTTAAAATATCAGCCTCCACTGATCTTTCCTCTTTCAGGCCGGAGGATTTTGTCACTGTTCTGAATCAGCTTTATTTTATTAACCGTAAAATGAACTTCATCAAGGACGAAAGGAGAAAATGATACGTGATCGCCGCTAATGACCAAAATGTCCCCAAATGCTTTGAACTGGATACAATAACTTCAGTCACTTTGCGAAGGTACTGTACAAAGACGTCCATCTGCACCCAGCATGAGATTATATTTATTCATTAATCTGTTACAGCTATTTCATTCATATAATGTGTACATTCTTCACCTCTACAGCTCCACTTCTTAATAGACCTCTGTTTTCAGAGGAAATTCCCTTAATAGTTGATCATTTATTACGCTGAAACCCTTTTCAAATAAAGCTAAAATCAGACTTATGTATTGTGATCATTGGCTTTCAGCCTAAGATCTTGCTTAAAGAGAGAGACAGAGAGAGATTGAGGTAAAACACTAGCCAGTGGACATGATTTTAGAAGCCTGGCTCAAGCCAAAGATAAGTGAGCTCTAGAAGTTTGGCAACGAGTGCCGTTTACTTCCACTTTTCTTTCATATCCTCTCAGCAGCTCTCAAAGACAGAGGACAGCCCAGCACCACATGAGCTAAACTCCCTTATTCTTCGGCTCAATGCCTGTATCAACTAAAACGCCGTATGTTCAACTGACGTTGAGGTTCAGTTAGGTCCAAACGGAGGGAAAGTGGCAGGGTAGATCACTCAGCGCCTAAAAGGGGAATTACCTTAGCCCAAACAGTTTTGTGATTATAATCAGTCACATTACATCACTTATGCTTTTTTTTTCTTTTTTAATGTGACTTTATATGGGCTTTTCCCTATTTATTGGACAGAAGCCATTAGGCAAGAGTAGAGGGTTGGGATATGCCACAGGACAGGCTTTATTAACCTGTGTCTTATTACAAACATGAATAAAATTAAGGAAATGTTGCTTTGTGGTTGCTAAGGTTGTGATGAGTTGGGTTTTATTGCTTAATGGGTTTTAACATTGCTATGAGTTAAAGATGTTCAAGAGATAGTTCACTCAAATATTACAATTCTGTCATTAATTACTCAACCTTGAGACCTTCCAAACCCTGTCATACATCTATCCCATGTGACATCAGTGGTTCCGCTGTAATTTTTTGAAAATTAAGAGAATACTTTTTGTGTGCAAAGAAAACCAAAATAACAACCTCATTCAACACCCCCTTTTTCCCATGCCAGTCTTTTTTTGCGCGGAGTTTGATGCACAAAAGAGAACACATTGTTGAATAAAGTCATTATTTTTGTAGCTTCATAAAATTATATTTGAACCATGGATGTCACATGGACTATTTTATTGATGTCCTTACTACCTTTCTGGGTGTTGACCGTGGTTGGATATGAATGTTCAGAAAGCTCTCCGATTTCATCAAAAATATCTTAATTTGTGTCCCTAAAATTAATGAAAGTCTTACAGGTTTGGGACGAAATGAGGGTGAGAAGTTAATGACAGAATTTTCAATTTTGGGTGAACTAACCCGTTAATTGCAAATTTGTGAACGTGTGCAATCACAGATGTCCACATTCGTGCTTGTGTCCCTGTTACTGGTGTTTGTTTTTTAGGTGTGGACCGGGTGGGGTCTTGTGTAGAGATACGAGATAAGGGACTGCAGTGAAGAATGCAAAAGTTTGGCTCTCTGCCCACAGGCTAATGAACTGGGATTTCGGTTTTAACAATACATGAGACATGACTCAGCAAGATGTCTAATATAAAAACATCTGTAGTCTGTATCTGTCCCTGATTTCTACTATCTTCTCAATCTGATGAGCCTCGGTGCACAAACCTTTTAGTTGGAAAGATTGCGAGCATGAGGTCTTAGTCCACAGACTTTCAATTTATGCATGCGTTTATATTATAGGCTAAATTATATTGACAGTTACATGGCTAATATGTTGTCTTGTTTAATGTAGTCTGAAATTAAAAACCACATCTCAAAGTGATCCAACACATCAAAATGCGCAAAACAAAATTTAAAGCAACACATACAGTATGCATGCATGCAAAAACATAATGTGTAATGCATTCAGATTCTCTGCCTTTACTGCAGAATTGAAAGGATTGATGAACAGGAAGTCAGACATTTCCTATAAAGTCAGCACCATCAACTCTGATTAATGATGTAGGAGGAAGGAGCAGGTTGTAAAAAAGTCTCTCTCAATAATCATATACATAATATTCCAATCTGCCTTCTGCTAAAAGCTACAATTCTTCAGGTCAGTTGTTTGATTTGACTGAACTAAAAAGTACTACCTAATTACTGAACTCTCCATATTGTATGATATTTTAATTAGCTCAGCAGTGGGTTCTATCAAATTTTTTATTGTTATTTATAAATAACAATAAATAGAATTGATCATGATTAGGCTTTTCTTTTTAAGGCAAGAAAACAAAATACATGTTTTATACAATTGCCTGTATAACAGTTTTGGCACTATCTACATGGTATGTTTTTATCCAAAGTCTAATTTTATAGGTGAAACTTAATAGTAATGCTAATAAATATTCAGATAAATTGAAATCATAGAAACACATGTGTGTTGTAGTGGGGTTTGAGCACTACTGATCGGGCTGCGGGGATACAAAAAGGTTGGGAAATACTGATCTAAGGGGGGAAAATGTTTAAAACCACATGTCTGTTCTGTGTGGATTGGCTGCTTATGTGTTTACCTTCAAATTAAGTATTGCACCTTTCAGGGCCTTTTTGATTTAATTTAAAATTTTCCCAGACTTGCTAGATGTTACAAAAGGGATTCCTTCCAGTCTGTGAGAGTTATGACTGTAAGGTTGGTCCTGAGATGACATGTCTTGCGAGGGGTGTTTGTGGCTTGAGGCAAGTCAGGTCATTTTTTCCACACAGGAAAGTACAAAATCAGGGTCAAAACAATGGCGTGCAAAGCAATTTCTCTTGGTGTTAAAGGTTAAATGGCACTGGAAGGGAGTGACATTTAGGGCGAGTAAAAAAGTAAAAGGTGAACGCTTGAAAAAAATTGACAGAAAGAAAGGAAGGACGAATCCGGAGAATGTACAAAAAACAACGGCCATGGATAAAATTCCAGGCCTGCCACTGAAGCAGCCTCTGACTCCTTAAAATAAAGGATGGGCGTCAGTGTGACGAGAGCCTCATTCAGCCACTTGTCATTATTCCATTTATTTGTCACATTCTATTTAAATTGTCCCTGCAGGCCAAAAAACACTAGTCGGCTAGCCAACAGTAGAAGGGAATTCCAGGCAATGAACGGGTGAGTCAGTTCGTACCCACATTTTCCTAAAGCATGCCTCCTTTAAATAGTCCAAGGAAATGTCCAAATGACCTAATTACAACTCAGCCTTTTTTAAGTATACCAGTCAGTGTGATGCTTTATTGGAAGGAGATGACAAAAAAAAATAAGTTGAGAAAGTGCCATGCAGCCACCTAATACAATTTATTCCAGTTAATTTTGGAACAACGGATCACTGGAAGATTTTATGAGTGCTTTTCTGTCTGAGGAGTGTCTTATAATGGTGAAAGCTTTGATGGTCTTTGAATTTTGAGAGCTACTGAACTGAATAATGTGGCTATGCACACACAAACTCCCATGCACACATGCGATAGGAAACAGAACCACAAGGTACCTCAGACGAATGCTGTTAGCTGCTTCTGGAAACAATAACATGCTTTTAAAAACTCAGTCGTTCCGCACCTACCAAAGACATGTCTGCTTACATTTTATACACAAGTTATTTTATATGATGGAATTTATCGGTGTTGAGCTGGTGACCATTGCGTGAAGGATTTTTATGCATTGCACAGATGCTATATAAATACAAACAGGAAACAGAAACACACAGTTATGACACTTTCAACCCTTTACATCCGGTTTTAGTCAAAGACAGACATTCAGCAAGTGACAGAATATGTAATTTCTTTCTCAAAAAAAGCGGTAGTTAAGCTGTATACTTTGGTGACTAAGATTGCCAACTCCACTGCTGAATGGCTCTCTCTCTCATATGTTGAGTCTTTGAGGCTGGCGGTGGGGTGCTGGTGCATGCTGGGATGTCCCTGGTGTGAGCTGCTGTTTATGTGGCCTGAGGACTGCCTGATGTGTCGCTGCGATGGAGTGAGAGACCGCTGTTGAAAAGAGTCTCTGTGCAGCGCTGCGAGATCACCTTACACAGCCACTTCCTGCTTCCGCCCCCTTTCCTCACAAGCGGCCCAGTGTACCCACTTGGCCAGTGAGAAAAAAAAAGTCAAAACAGAGGGGTTCAGTACGCCCGGCAGTGCAGCACAGGACCCCATTCATCTTCCTTTGCTGTTCCAGGATGACTTTATTTTTCAAATTCACAAATATTTCCCTGTGAAAGCCCCTGAGATTCAGGAGAGAGCCTATGCTTGACTTTTCTCTGCGTCTCCGATCTGAGGCACCGTTTAGGCCCTCGTTGTGTGTGTGTGTTATAAAAATCCTGTCATGTGGGTGATATGCAGTGTCAGTCACTGCAAGTGGTCTTAAAGGGGGGTACAAAGGTCCATCAAGATGTCTAAGGGAAGTCTGGGAGGTTACTTTTCCCGAAAATGAAGAGAACTCTTGAATCAAGTCAATCCAGTCCTGGTGGTCTTTTAGAGTGGGTGGCTCACAAAGAAGGGGGTTGGTAGGATAGGTATGGAAATGGAATTGGGTAGAAGGCTATTAAGGTGCTATTCCTGGAATTACAGAGCACCATCTGGGCCTGACCACAGCTTAAGAGACAAGATTGTGATAGTGGGGCATACCGTATTTGTGCAGAGGCCCTTGTCCAGGTGGAACAGGGAGGCAGGGGTGTTTAAGATTCCTGGGGAAATGGCAAAGTGGGTGAATAACTGGGAACACAAACAAACCCAGGGGCATTAATGGAGAGGCCACGAGGGCCTGGATGTTTTTCCTTCTCTACTTTGCTCATCTAATGAGAGAAAGCGGGGGCGTTGAGAAAGAACCATTTTTTTTTCTCCCCCTCTACAGTTGCCGCACTCCCTGTCAATGAACACAGCTTAGATTTCTTTAAGCTTAAGACACATTTACACAAAACAGCACCCGATATGTCTACTCCTGATGGGGGGATAGGAAAATATTCATCCAGCGCTGTTGGCTTCCTCCCTGGGTTACCCCTTGGATGTCAGCCCCACATCACAGAGAGAAGAATAACGCTCTGTACAGTGGCTGCATGGGACCATTCATAGCTGTGAGTCTGGCCACAGACAGCATGTACGACCAACTGAGATCTTCTGGAACAGAACTGGTACTGATCCACTCTCTGTAGCACAGAACTGGTATTGATGGTCCACTCAAAACAGACAGACCCAGCAGTCATTCTCACAGGCTGGTCTAGGGTCAGCAGGATCTAGGTTTGTTGGCAGAGACCCCATTCAGGTGGGCTGTGCTGGGTTCAGTAATAAATGGACCTGTTTATTGACAGAGTGACTGGATTGATCAGATCCCATTAAATCTCTCATCATTCTCAGTTCCTTGTTTGGCTTAACCAAATATTTTCCCCCGTTATGCTAATAGCATGAAGTACTAAGAATGTGAAAATACTCTCTTGTGGAAAAATCCAAGGTAGAAATGATTTTCCGTTTGTAGTGGTTCAAAATGCCACAAAAAATGGATCAACACACAAATGCTAATCACCTCAACCACAATTCAGCTGAGAAGATGAGGGATGAGCAACACTGATACAGTTTCCTGCAGAGTTTAGCTCCATCCCTAATCAGTCACACCTGTCTGTAATTTTAAATTCTGCAGGATAGTGACCCTTTTAGACCAAAGTAAGCACATCCCTAGAATAGACAAAGTGCATTAGTTTAGCGTAGAGGTTAATGTTGAAGGCTGGTCAACAGAAGGCTGCTGAGCAGCGTGCCCTTGATCAAGACCAGGTTTCCTCAAATCTTGTCCTGCAGTTTACCTCCAACCAATCAAACACACCTAAGGAAGCTAAATCAAGCTCTTCAAGATCATCAGGAAGGTTGATCAAGGTTTGTGCTACACTCAATGGACCTCCAGGACAAGATTTGAGGACCCTGATCATGACACTTCAAGAAGACCATCGCTTTAATAAGAATACTGCAAGTTATTTGAGATAAAAGCTTCTGCTAAAGGGCTACTTAATAAACATGTCCAACTCTGAAGGAATGTTGCACTAATTCACGTTACTTTTCCTCCTCATTTTAAAACAAACTTCAGGCAGCATTATGCTTCCAAGCGTAGATGCCCAGAGTTGAGCCACTGTCTGTGCCCCCCTCCTGCGTGGGCAGCTTTGGCTCATTTTGGGTACAGTGAGTGTGAACCTGATGCCCGGCTGCAACAAGTGTCCTCTGTCTATCAGACCAATGTAGACTTTCAGTGGTTCAAGGGAAGCAGCCAAACCAAAGCAAGACCTGGAGCTAGATTGAGCATAGATAGAGTGTGACTAACTAATTCATAGTTTTCATACTGTACATGCCACAAATAGCATATAATCTCAAGCATCACTCAACTCTTTCATTTTGTGGTATGGTCCAGTGGTCTGTGCTGGTAACAGAAAGGCAAGTTCGAACCTCACAAGGTGCTGTCCATGAAATGTGTACAGTATAGGAGCAAGGCACTTTATCCCAGGTAGCAACAGGAGAATTGTCCCTGTAATGTGTATGTACTGTATATATTTGTTTACTAGTACAATTTGCTGTACCAAGTTTGCTTCTTAAATACCCATAAATCTAATTTGCATTGCAGAAAACAATGAACAAAGCACAGATGAATAATCACAGAAAAATAAACACTGTGACCAATTGATTATTAACAGCCACAATGATAAAACCTACTTATTTCAAAGGCTGGAAGTAACATTTACTTTCCATGCCAGTCCGAGAACTAGCACAAGCAGTTGTTTTCTGATAAGGACTCTTGGGCCTCAGGTGAGAGTCAAGAGACCCTTCTTACAACAGAAAGATCTGCACAGCAGGTTGTAATCCTGTTCCACAGCACATTATTCATACTTTCCCTTTCTTTTTATGCCTGTTTTTATAGCTGGACACTACACTAATCTGTTCAAGCCCTTGACTCCAGTGGATATCAAGGGAAGGTTTCGTAACTTCTCATCCCCCCCCCACTCCTAGTTCAGACCAGCTGCCCATAATGACACAATCAAAGCTATTCCTACCTACAGATTGTTAATGCATCTATATATGGCAGTGTGGAAAAAAATGGGGGAAAACAATTTTCTACTACTTGAATTAAAAAAAGATATTTACAGTCAGGACTGCCAAGCTTCTATCCCTAGCCTTTACCAGCCTATCTATCTTTTATATTAATTTAAAGACAATTTAAAAATGTAAAAACTTTAATTAGATTAAAAAGAAACCTGTTAATCAGCACACACTTAAGTTCCTTTTTATGTGTGATATACTAAGAGCTAATGTCTATAATCAGGCAGAAGCATCTTTATACTCTTTATACTTTTCTGCCTGTATACATGTAGCACTGAAGATATAAAGAAGACTGAGCATGTTTGAGATGTTATCCAGTGCAAAGGAGGATAGGTCAGGATGGGGTGGCAAGGTTAAAGGGCTGCCTTAAAAAACATAAACATACAACTCAGCAAAAATCTTGTAAACATCACAAAGACATATGGATCTCAGCAGATTGGTTGACAATTTCTATGATTCTATTTACTAACTCATTGTAACTACGTATCATTACGGTCAGGATTAACTTTGTGCATTGCTCTTGCAATTCACATAGATGTTATGTTGGGGTTCACATGCACAAACCTTCAGAAAGACAAACAGATCGGCTATCAGTCCAATCAAAAGTGAGAAGTGAGGAATGCAGGGTGTAATTTATGTATCACCTCTCCGTGTGAGCAAAGCACGCAGTGGTCACACCCTGGAGTGCCGCTGATGAATAAACCATTTGCCTTTGGGGCCACTGAGGAAACGCTGTCACAGGCCATTACAGGGTTCGCCAGCAAGGACAAACTAGGGTCTGTGATTCCACTGTTCTCTTCCTCTCATCATGCGTACCCCTACATCTCCATCCAGGTCAGGAAGTCTCTCAGCAGTGCCTCTCTTTTCTTTTCTACAGCAGCATCAGAATCCCACGGCAATAAAGTTGTATACCAACTACAGTTAATTGGTTGAGGGTTGGGCCAGTGCTGGACCAGCTAAGGGCCAGCAGTCAGGCCCAAATCCAAAATAGATCCTTTCATGTCTCTGCCCTTCAAATTTTCTACATTTTTCTATACCTCAGTTGGACAAACAGCTTTAAACTTCACACGAAAGTCTGGGTACAGTAAGAAGTACACTACTTATTTTAAGCTCTTGTTCGGAGACATGAAAATGTGCAAAACAGTTTGTTATCCATTTTTGTACTTATTTTTCAGAAAGGAAGTAATATGAGAAAGAAGGCTGTAAAGAATCTCATTTCTAGGGGAGTGACCCAGCCGAAAACTCTTCTCTATCAGGCTCCAAATGGGAAGGTGATTAAAATGATATACTAACTCGTAAAAGTTTCTGAAATGTTAAAAGTGTCCAGCCACCCTGCAGTAAGAGTAAAAGGAGTATCTTCCCAAAGGCTCCTAAAAAGGGACAGAAAAACTGCTTCATAAGACATTGGTATGAGCTTTTATCTCTGCCGTGGGGATAGGGTGGTTTGCAGGGGGTTGTTTATATATGCGTAAAAAAAAGTACTTCACTTTGGTTTGATAAATGTTAGTACGGATTGTCTTTGGAAAGCTGGATCTGTCCTCTGCGTCTTCGTCAAGGAATTTGGGAAACCGCGTCTGAGCAAGTCATTCATTGCCAGTCAACTCCGTAATTCCTCCCCACCTGTGATGCGGTTGCTCCGTTCGGCTAGTATTCCATTCTGAAAAGCCCAGATTCTTAACCAGAGCGGGAAGAATTACGCTCTACCTTTATGAAAATGCCATCTATGACCTGAATGTCTGGAAGACGAGGATTGTTAGCATAGCACACGTACTTTACACTAATGCCATTAAACACATTTATCAGCTAAGCAATGCTATGTTAGGCTAAGTCAGGCTATGCATGGTAATTGCATCCTCTGTAATCGAGTCCTTGGCAGGCAATGCACTGCTCTTTAAGTCTAAGCAGACGTCTGAGGCCAGTGTAATTGCTGGCAATTGCAACACCACACAGAGGAGGGGGAAGAGAGAGAGAGGGAGCGAGTGAGGAAATGAGGAGTCCTCACCTCAGCAGCTCCTGTTGTTGCTGGAATGTTGGGCTTGGTGCAAGAGGGGCTGCCAGCACAGCTATGCAGGTCAGCGGGAAGGAGAGGGAGGGAGAAACCTGGGTAGATCCAGGGTTCCTTCCCTCAAAATTTCTTTCCACTCTCTGCCTTTTTCTGTGTCCCTTTCAAAATAGAGTCAACAAAGCCAAGCCACTCAAGAAAGAGCACAAACCTATGACATAATTAAGTGAAACAGTTAAATGATGGGGATTTTGCACAAATAAAGTTTCGATATAGTAGCGATCTGCATCTAAAACAATACATCTTTTCATTTTCGTCCAGTTTTGCGCGAAAAAAACTGTTTTGTGCTTGACCACAAATAGTTTTTTGATTGCTTAGTCTGTACTTGGTCAAGATTTGTCTTGTCCTGGTATTTCTAGTTGTAATGAGATACTTTTCCAATTAATCTTCTCATTTTAGGCTCCAGCAGAACTTGAAATAGCTTTGGTTTAAACTGCTTTGGTTTCACTTCCCAGTGCTCCATGTGCTTCTAGTTAGTTCAATTATCTGGTTGATATTTGTCCCTGTAATTCATCTTTAGTTCTAGTTGGAGTTTTTCTCCCTTATGCTTTTAACGGTTGGCCATTTAAGCTATTTGAATGTTTTGGAATTTAATATATAGGTCTATATATACAAAGTTATATTTAAACGATCATATATTGCACATTTACTCATGTTTGGATGCATGTTTATGTATGTTTGGGGTTGGAAGGCGCTATTTCTTGTAAAGTTGTTTTGGAAAAAATGTAAAAAGTTTATCTACCTTGGCACTTTGTCAATGGTCATTTATTTAGGATGCTAGTAAATATCTTCCGCTGGTTACTGCTCATTTTTATCACATTTTGAGTTGATGACTCCTTCGGAGGTCAGGGAAATGGACAGATTTCAAACCCCAAATTAATCAGCATCCAAGCTGTGCTATTTTTAAGCATATAATTTTTTATGTCATTGTGGGCCATTGGCTTTTCAAGAATTTAAAGATGTTTTGTGACTGCTCTTGATGGGTAATGGGAAATTGACTGGGTTCTGGCGGCTCTTACAGAGTATTATCAGCAGCTGTAGTTTTTGTTTGTTGTGGTTATGGTTAGATTTTAGGTCTTTCTTGGGATCTGTTTAAAATGGTTTTCAAATTGCCTTTTTAAGAAATCATCATTTTGTATCACAAGTCTTGTGGTGTGTTTATAACCCAACATAGCTTTTCTAACTAGCGTTACCAGCAGGACTTCTATAGTCAACAAGCTTCATAATAAAGAATAATCAACTAGCTTAAACCAGCATGGGAAAAAAAACATCTCTTTTTTAATTTACAGCTGATGGGTGAAGGTCTTCTCCGTTTCACTCGCCGCTTCATTTCAGTGTGACCATCTGTTCTTAGAGGTTCTGGTTTTCTTCTAGAACTTTTTTTTAGGACTTCTCTGAGTAGTTTGTTGACAGAGTTGGTCTCCCTCTATAATAAGGTTGCATGGTATACTAACACTAAGTAAGGACTGTACTTGCACCAACTTGTTGGCATTGATCCAACCATACTCTATATCTTTGAGCTACTGGACAGAAGTGGAGGTGGTGAAAAGTTTAGTCTTGCGGAAGAAGATCAGATTACCTTTCATTATTTTCCCATTTATGTATATAGTGTGCAAAAAGAATATCTGGATTTGCTATTACATATTCTTTATGCCTACTTACTCTTACTGGAAACTCAACTTCTTGGAATTAAGTCCATGGTCTCAGAGGCAAATTGTTCATTTCATGAGAGAATTTCAATGCATATGCTAAATAAAACTAGGTCCAACTAAACTCCATAACATACAGATGTTTTCTGTTTGTAGATGCTGGTTGGCCTCTTAAATAAAAAATTTAATAATTTTACTTCTCTGCTTACACTACTTTGGCATTATTTGACACTAATCCAACAGTTTCCTGTCCTACATGTTTTCTTGTTAAATATCAACACGTCACATTGCCGAAATTAAAATTACGCAAACGGAAATCACATTGACCTTACGACTAATTAGTCAACTAGTCATTCAGGCAACCCACTGATGAGTTAATTTCAAGTTTGAAGTCTATTATAGTTCTTTAATAAGCTACAATCAAGGTAGCACTTCATCTCACTTTACAGTCAAAATGTCTTGCAGATCTTACCGTCTGCTATTTTCCTCTCTCCTGTATCTATCTTCTCCTGTCTGTGTTTCTCTTTCTATCTGTCTTTATCTTCCTCAGGAGACTAGCCCTTAGGGCCGGCCTTGTTTATGTCTGTACGGGGTCTTGATCTTTTGGACACATGACCTCAGACTGTCACAAAGGTTTCTGAGTCCATTCAGAAATGGACTTTGTGCTTAACTAGAGGGCAGAAACGATGTGACATGAACTCCAAAGGTGTTCCTTCAAAATAAATAAATAAAAGTTGGTGGGGAGTGAAAGAGAGTAAACAAGGAAAGAGAAAGAAAAGAGACACATGACTTGTAGTAAATAAAGCAGACAGAGGTGAAACCGAGCGGCCTAAGATTCACAGCTACTTAGGGAGGGAAGAAATGGGAGGTTGAGGGAGATAGAGAGAAAAACGGCTATGCCATTGGGTCTAATAAAACTGTGTCTGTTATTGCAGGTTTCGATGCACTAGGTGCTTTTACAAGAGAATAAAGACTCACAAAAATCCAGTCAAAAATAAGTATCATGGTGACTGATATCGATGTTGGTTACTATCCATCCAGCTTTGACTTAACGCTGCTCAAAATCCATGAAATGACATTGGGAACAACATAATAGTTTCTTAATATTAAAGGATTATCTATTAGTCTATTGCAATCAGAACAGTATCACAATGTCACTAATGAAAACAGAAATCAGTGACCAGTCAATCAATATCATTTTGTATAATCCTAAAATCAAACCATGAAGGCTGCATAGGGACTCAGTTTAATTGCTGAAACGTTATATGGCATCAATGCATTTACATATTCTAAAGTGAACAAGAGACAGATTTGTTCAGACAGAAGTTTGTTTTGTTGGAAACCTGCAGTAAAAGAAAACAATGTGTTGGAGAAAGTAGCTTGGCACTACAAAAGCAACACTTGTTTTGAAAACAGCTGAGCCACAGTCATGCTAAAGAAAGAAATGGTAGTTATGTTAATAGCGTAACTACTTTTAGTTAGTTTCTCCCTAGCACTGGCACACAGAGACTACACACACACTCAATCAGAGAGACCAGACTTTAATAAGCATGCCCAGTGGGCAGCTGGCACAGCGCAGGACGGCTATTTTTAGACTGAATACAGATTAAAAGTGGAATTTACTTCTTCATCCTTGTAAAGTGAGTCTTCTCTTTCTTTTCCTCATTCACTCTCTGTCTGTTTCTGACTTTGCGATCAGGGCCTCTGAGGTGGTTCTCACGTTTCCCTTTCTCACTCTGTCTCTCATCCACTTTCTTTTTCCACACATTCCTATTTTCCTCCCTCTCTCTCCTTACTCAGCCCCTTTAAATCTGATGTAATGCTTACCCCCAGATACCCTCATACTTTGCTCAGAGCGAACCAGCTGCCAGGACCCCTGCTTGCATCTGTTGAGTGAGCCGTATCCCTTCTTCGTCACTCATATCACGTATGACACAGAAAATAATCTGTCAGCTGGTCGAATATGCATAACTAGATTGACATTTTCTGAGGAAATTGTGAGTGCTGCTTGGGCTGAGCCGTGAGTTTCTATTCTATTGTGGATTCTATATCAAAGATAAAAAATATAATTGCACATTAAATGCTACAGAATATTATACTTTGTATTTGTGTGAGCTGAGATTGTAGTTAGTTTGTACACTTGCTACTGACGAACAGCATTTACACACACACATGTATCACTACTGCCATCATCTCACAAAACTCCTGTCCCAGGTGCTGCAATGGGGGAAACACGCTCCCTTGCCTTTTACAGGTCTCTTTCGCCTTGACCCGTGCCGCTTTATTGGGATACAGACTGCAGCTACTGTAGCAGTGCTTACTGGTTCAGGCCAGAGCCAGAGCGAGCCGACCCTATGATTCACAACCGCCAACGATAACCTGCCAATCACAATCAACCTCTGCAGGAAAAGTAGGGGTCGAAACTCAATGCAAATAATTGAAAGCACATGTTGTCATTTTTTTTTTTACCACTGCAATTATTTGGGAATGAGCCGCAATATTTTGCTGAGTGCAACACACAGAGCGCCTGCTCCCCAGGAGAGAGTGGAAAACTCCGCCTCAGCAGTACCGGTGAATATCTCTTATAATGATAGGGGCAGGATGAAGCAGACGACTGCTAGCATGTTATTTAATAATCAGAGGGAGGATAGAGTCAGGGGCGTAACAGCCATTATAAAAGTCCCCCCGCATTTTGACAGATAATCATTACAGTTTAGTTTTGCTTTGTTGCAGTGCAAATAATAAACTAGATGGCCACTTAAAATGACACCTTTAAAGATCCTTGTACACTGAGTTTGAAGTTTTCGCATGCGTTTTTTTTCTCTCGAATTTGTCATCCAAAAATTGTACAAAGTCAGATGCATCAAAACACCTCTAAAAATGCTTGCTACTTATGTGATAAATGCAGAAAATCGAACCACATTTTTTAGGACGGGGGAGTATTCTGAGGCAGTGTGCAAACAAGATTGACATACGTGAGGTCAAATTTATTTTTTAACATGAAGATAATGATAAAGAGATAGTTCTAAAAATCGTTCTCAGTATTAAAGAATAGCAGCATCCACGCCACAACTATAATGATAAAGGCACAGAGAAACGATATCATTGTAATCATCTTCAGAACTATTTTTTCCAGCTGATGAACGATACAAACATTGACAGCCAATCAGAATCCGCCCTGTTTTTACAAGCTCAATAATTTACAGCTGCAGATGCATGTGCACTTAAAATAAACAGACGATATCGTTCGCCATTTTTTTTTATTGTGCTTACTGTGAATGGGCCTTTAGACTCAACAGTTGATTGAATAAACATCAGTAAGCGATAATTATGTCAACTTACTACTAGGGGATGCCATCTAAATAATATTAATGTGCCATACTAAGACTTAATATGTCTTCCTGAAGCAAGTTGTAAAGGAACTGCCGAGCAGCACTGGAGCAACCTAATAGGACCTTTTTCTATGACTCTACCATCTTTTAGTCTGTCACAGAGCCTGAGAATTGAAGTGGATTTGGGGATTCAGAGTAATGGAGAGCAAAAGAGACAGATCTCTCTGTGACATCAAACATACTTGTCTCTTGGTGTGTGTAAGGGTATATGTGTGGGTGTTAGAGAAAACACTAAACCTTTTAAGTATGCTTAAGCATTCCTATTAGAGGCACCACATACGGAGTCGAAAGTGAACAAAACAATTCTATTGTTGAGGGAAATATGATGTTGAAGGAGTTTCACGTTTCTAGCTGTTTGAAAGCACTTATGTAGTTAGCATACCTGGAGCTCTGTTTCACACATAACACATGCAACCCTCAAAAAATGATGATTATGTTTTGCAAGCAGTCTGTTTTTTTAATTCAAGTTTTACAGTAAAGATCTCAGTGCAATAGTGTACATTAAAGATATATAGTATGTAAGTGTAAAATAGCCTAATTTCTTGCATACAAATTGTCAACAAATATTCTAATGATGTTCAATGAAATTACTTTATAGTAACTACCCATATTCCATTCCTAAGGCCCCATAAAAGGCCCCAAAACGGCAAATTCATAAATGGTCATCTTACCAATCTGTCCCACAGCCACAGGCAAACACACTCCACGCACATGGACACCCACATACACAACATTGTGGGACAACCGCAATCGTCATCTTGTCACTTTGGACTGTCAAAAGACCAAAGCGTAGATTGATGTCAAATCCGATGTTGCGGGTTCACAAATTAAAGTGTTTATACTGTGGCAGAAGCCTCTCGACAGCTATGAAGTTTTCATACCAACATCATGTGATGGGGACATTTTGATGCCCATGTGTGTCCGTAAGCATCCCAGTCTTTTATCCTGAGCCATCTGTGTTGAGAAATCACAGATGGTTTGCATAATGAAGGCTTTCCCCCTCATATCCTTGGTTATACAGAGCCACACATTTGAAAGGAAATCAGATCTACAGGGATTGTTTGGAGATTGGACATTAAAGGGTCTTGTGTCTATTCAGCTTAGCCAAGAGCCAATTTGAAATCAGATACAGTTTTTTTGCTCGTAGTAATGAAGATGGTGATAAATGTCAAAGATTTTCATTACAGATCACAAGACAGCCTTAACCCATAATATGTTATGCACAATACTAGACCTGAAAACCAACTGACCATAGAGGAAGAGTTTATGCTACTGTAACTACGCATGCAAATAATCTTTGTATTTGCGTAGAGTATGTTTCGAACCCAACTACAAGAGTACTATAATGGCCTTCAGAGCATGCCTATCCCTGTTTGTCCTTCTAAAAATCCTTCTAAAAAATAAAAGTAAATGCATGTAAGCCAACTACTATAGATAAAGTTTGCATGACATAAAGTTTTGTTTGTTTTTCTTCCCTATTGTGATGTATATCCCAGTGAAACAACTTGTAGGGTGTGGGAAAAATGCAGGGAGGGACTTGATTTTGTCCAGCAGGAATTGATTGGAATGCTGGATCTTTGTTGTTTGCTAATTATTGCAATCTCATGTGAGTGACAGGTTGCTGGAGGGAAGGGATTATTGTCCCACCCTTTGACCCACATGCTCAGACTCAGAGATGTTGCTGCAAAGGGTAGGGGAAGATGTATTGATTAAAGATTACAGGGGCAAATTAATAAGTTGTGCAAGGATAAATAATTAGAGGAAGGAGAGTTCCACTTCCTTATCAAGATTATACTGAATCAAAGTTTACTTCAGACATTCAAAGATTGCCAGCGATACTAGAGCCACAAATTAAAAAAGAAACCACCAATTTCCATGAACCAATTGATCCTAAACAATCATCTGCCGCAATCTGTTTATATTCCATTTCTTTGTATTATTTGTTTGTCATGCACTGCGAGACAAAGTGGATTAACTTGTCAGATGGTTATTCTGGATTTTGGTGTCCGCTTAAATGGTGGCTCTGAATTGTCAAAACACCTCTCTAAATGCTTGCTATGCATAAAAGTGAACCAAATTTTTTATGACGGGATGAAAGTTTTGGAGGCAGTGTGTAAACGTGACTCACTTAACGTGTAGTCAAATTTATTTTTTAACATACAAAAATTTCGGATGAGAATTTCAGACTGTTGCGCTGGAGGCATCCCAGGTTTGAGTCCCGACACTCGGACCTTTCCCAATTCCACCCCGTCTTTCTCCCAGCTCGCTTCCTGTCAGTTATCTCTCCTAACGTAATAAAAAGCGAAAATGCCAGAAATAAATCTTAAGAAAAGAGACTAAGCAAGTCAGAGAGGAGTGAAAAATCACACTCCATGACCTCATGACCTGGCCAACCCACCTAAAGGCACTCCACATACGGGATACTTTATGCAGGCTTTTCCAAGAAAGAACCTGTTAGCACCTGTCATAAAAGCATCTATGTGTTCTCCAAATGCTTGCATGCACTATATTGCAGAGGGTGAGAGGTAAGTGTGCATAACACACATTAGCCTGAGGGTAAAGGAGAAAGTGACCCATGAGGCCAACACTCCCTCCCTCAGCTGTTAACCTTCCCTTTTACAATTTCACCCCTCCCTCCCTTGGTATTCTGCTCATCAAACCTGTCAGCTTTGTCCCTCTCCTTCGTTTTGTCCCACCACCTGTTCCTCCTTTTCTACACCTGCAGTGTCATAAAAACAGCTATGTAAACTCGTTTTCGTTCCATGCCTTTTTCTTCTAGCTTGCACACAGCTGGAGTGTCTCCAGTCGCATCTTCATGTCATTAATGTCCTTAACACGTTCCAGATCCTGTATCTGTTCCACCCATTGGGCGGCAAATGTTGTCGGCCAGTAACTGTTCCTCAAGTGGGTCCTTGGTGGCTTACAAATCCAAATCCCCCATCAAGCCCCCATTCAGATTTCAGGATGTTTTGTACTAATTGGAGACATTTGTTTTCTAGAAATGTAATAGTTTAAATATGTAAATATGTCAAGTAACTCAATGTAAGAAATGAAATGAAATGAAATGAAACTTCTAGCCATTGTATTGAAAATATGCAATGAAGCCAGAACAAGCAATTTGTGCACCACTAGAGGGACGAACCTTAATTGAACAACAACCTCCATTTGTTGAATTGCAGAGACTAGTCACAACTTTCAAGAAGCAGCTGAAAGCATACCTCTTTCGCAAACGTTTAACCATTTTCGTCTTTTTTTTCTCTGCTCTGGGTTGCTTCCTAATCTAGCTTTCTAATAAACCTGGTATTGTTTACTACGCTCCTGGTTTTAAGCATCTCAGACACTGACCGCATACACAGGGCAGACAGACGGAAGCATAAATAACAGTAGCGATGGACAGATAAAACGGCATTGAGATTGAGGTGCAAAAACAGAAAGGGAAGTCCACGATTAAGTCTTTCCCGCAAAATCACTGCCGCTGGTATATGAAGCATGCTACACTAACGCTCCAAATCTATCACCTAAGTCATAGACACATAATTCACTGCAGCCAAGAATCTGCATTTATGAATTATTGAACTGTGTGTGACTGTCGGAATGTACCTCTGTGCATGTAGTATCTCAAAACCCTCTGATAGTCCGATCTCAAGCGAGCCAGTCTTGTATATTCAGATTTTAAACATTCAGCATTAAGTAGGGTCCACTCCATTGTTTATTCTAGACAAGAAACACCTGCTTACACAGGAAGAGACTGCGTGTAAAGTGATTATCACTGTTTATTTCCACAGTATTTCCATTGAGAACTGGCAATTCTTCACACAAGCAAACAAAAAGCTGAATATTACAGTTATGTTCAAACACATTTCATTTAATTGCTACTGAACGTCTCGTATTACATGTTTGGACAACCCAGTGTGAAAATTTGGTGCATAACTTGCCCTGCGCATCAAACCATGTGGCTTGTCGAGGAGTGTGCAATTACTTTTCTAAGCAATCAGACTTGCCATTTTCACCTGGCAGACAATGCAATGGAAAGAAAAAACCTATAAACTTGCAATCAAGGAGTAATTTGAGAAAAACCTAGAGGAAAAGACCTAGGCCTGGGCTTGTTTTTATTTGTTGCTGTAAAGACCACCACTGATACCCTACAATGCCAAAAAGCCATCTTTTTTCTTTCAAAAATAAGAAAAATCTAATTTTAATTACTCTAAAGTTACCAACTCTATACAGCTACTGACATTTATAGACATGTGGTATTGTATAATCTCTTCTACCAGCCTTTGATTCCTTGTGGGAACAGAATCAAAGTGGTGGTTTTGCTATGCATCAATGGACATTTTCAAAGATTTTGTCCACACACACACACATACATCCCGCTTCCTCACGAACTGTGTGAATGTTTATGAATGAGAGCTGCTCTAGGGTGTGTTCAGGATTTGCCAAAATGGCTATGTGGTGCACATTTGTCTCATTTGGTGTGCGCCAGTGTTTACACAGTCTCATAAACAAAGACGGCCAGCCGGAAGTGCTCAGCATAGATGCGCCTGACCTCCTTCATAAGCTAACTTAGCCACATGTTATCTTTAGCCTTATTGATGCCAATGTGTGTGGCATTAATGCTGAGGGAGATGGTTGTAAATCCAAATAAAGCGCAGAATCTCTGTCACAGTCAGCTGTCTGATACATATCAGCACCGGCAACATCAAGAAGACCACATACATAGTGCGCATCAGATAAACCAACCATGTTTATCTAAACTAGACGCACTCCATTTGTTTTTGACAAACAATATACACAAATGTATTACAGTCCTCAAGCACACTGTGAGAAGATATGCAAATAAAAACTGATGACACAGCACTATTATAATACTGTGAAGGACTTTTCAGGGTCAGGAATGTGATGTGGGCTTCTGGATCGTAGACTACGATCCAGTTTTGCAAATGTTTTTAGATGTTTCTCACTGGACAACTACTTTAAGCTCCTTAAAATAACCTGTGCCATTTCGAAAGGATCACTCCTGAATCAGCCATTTGAACCGGTGATGCTTACTTTGACACGGCAAACATGCATGTTTGAGGCACAAACACTGCAGCGTCTGGACGTACCCATGGGGAATGTGACATCGGGGCCTGACTATAGCAGCTGGGCTCCAGGCAGCGTTGACAGGTTAAAACAGTGCCACAGTGGTTTCCGCAGATATCGAAGAATTGCCCTGGTGGCAAAGACAAGGCCAGATTCAGGTCACCGAACTACTACAATGAATGACACTGTACATAAATGCACTTTTTTTCGGGCATAACTTAAAAAAACAGCAAAAGACTGACAGTTGATTTTAATAGGGTATTGCTGAATAAACCTATTCAGTAATAATAGAAAATCGTTCTCTCATGTATAATCCATCATAGGGTTGATAAGCTAACATGTCAAGCACAAAAGATATAGCAAGCCAATACTGTGTGAAATAATTGATTTTTAAACGACAATTTACTATTATTATTAAATAGGGTTATTCTGTAATAGCCCTATTCAGTAGCTATTAAAATCAACTGTCAATCTTTTGTGGTTTTTAGTTATTCCAAAAGAAAAAGAAAATCCCTTAATGAAGGGTCCTTCTAAAAAGGTATTGTCGAAATCTACATATGATGGTCATTTTGACATCTTAAACCCTTAATTACACATCCTATCACTGGACAATATTACTCACATTTTCTTCATAGGATGCAACCTGAAATAAGTAATGTTTATTTGTGTGATGCTTATTTTAAAATGATTTTTGCCCAGGTGTTGCATTCTCGCATGCCTTATACATTAAGAATGCATGCTATTTTGTCCAAAATCTAATTTTGGCAGCATCACAAGACTAAAATAAGTGAGAGAAAGATAAAAGTAGCACAAAGCATGCCTTTTTTTTGAGACTAAATACAAATATAAAAAAACAAACATATGCAATCTAACAAATAAGTGTTCTCCAGGAAATATGAAGGAATGTGCAAACAAATCATTAAGTGTTTGCACAGTCTGTACAAACACACACACACATCCATTCAAATTATACCACATTCCTCTGCAGTGTGAGGTGATGGGTTCAGTACAGTACAGCAGTATAAGACAGTTAGGCAGCAACACAACACACTGAGGACAAGCAGTATGATGCATTACTGATCAGTTATTTATTAAATACACAATTACTGATGTTAAAATACCCCTGGAATAACCAGATGTTGTGTCTTTCTCAAAGTCAAAAGGGTTTAACCTTCTAGATACCAGTTCAGACCCATGCCACATATTCATTTCAGCCCATTCATCAGATCTTCTCATCAACCATTTCCACAGGTCTGCTGGTCTTCAAAAGAAAATCTTTTTTCCCCCCAGGAAAGACATGACTGTGAGTCGTCTAGAGCCTGTGGTGGTTTTCTCCTTTAAATAGAGCATGACATCAGCTTTGGGCAGGTCAGCTGTCTGCCTCAGCAAAACAAATGTGTCTAAACAATGCCACATCTGGAGATGAAGAAGGGTGATACAGAGAGGGAGAGTGAGTGAAGAAAGAGTATGGAAAAGAAAAACAGGGGGAGGGAGAGAAAGTAGGAATGTGGCGGAAGAGAGTGGAAATGAAAAAAGGGGAAGCAGCTAGCTGTTTTGGACAAGTGCCAGAGTGTCTGGGGATGTGCGACGCTCTAATTTACGGGAGATTCCCTCAAACAGGCTTTTCTGAACGTTTAAACCCCCAGCCATGTGCCTCGGAGAAAGAAATAGCATCTTGTCTACCTCACTCTCTTAGTCACCATTAAAACACTGCAAACACTAACACACACACACACGGACGCAACTAAATGACCTCAAATGGTTCTGATTTTGACATCCCACTCTCCTGGTACTTTACTTCAAAACTATCCCGTCTACTTGCACTTTATTTATCTGTCTAAATAAATTATTTAATCTAAAACTAATCTTCAAGATTAGACATTCGAATCTGTTTTCAAACAAAACAAAAAAAAGACCTTTTGAAGCATAACCTGACATCATGAGTGACTAGCAGGTTTTGCACTGATGCTAGGGCATTGCTAAATGAACACAAGCGGTTACTTACTGTTCACCTTCAAGTCTAGATATGGCTCAAGTCCATTTTCAGTCTATATTAATGGGATTCTTTCAACTATTTCATTGACTGCCAGGTAAGTCTGAAAGCTTAGAAAAAAATGGAATGCTCTTTTTAACAAGTTACACAATTTAAAGTTTTATTGGTGTCTATAGCACAAACAGCGCAATATGAATTATTTACAAAAGTTTAAGGCTCAATCCTTAACTCTAAATATAGTAAATGACTTGGCAAACGCTACTGATTCATTACTGTAGTAATTAACCTAGCAACAATGAACCAAAAGCACGCACATCAATCTGAAAAAGGGTGCTCGACCAAAGAAACAGTAATTAACCTGACACATTTTTCAAAACAGTTTTGTGTTTTTATTTCTGCTAGAGTTTATATGTGCTAGCATACGTTCTGTATGTGTGTGAGAAAGACAGAGATCTTTGTTCTTTTATGTGTGCTTTCCTTTATGTGCGTGTATAATTGCCGGTAAGTGTTGTATTAAACATAAATGATCTGCAAACGTACCAGGAATCTTTGGCATAATTGAGCGAAACTAAGTAGTACCTCAACTTTCACACTTCCACACACAAATGCAGTTAGCAAGAGGCCAAATCCCAAAACTGTCATTTCATCATGAGCACACTACTCTAAACGTCCCTGATTATAATGCCCTGTTAAACATTTGGAAAGCAGATTTTTCCCTAGTGCTTTTCTGCAATGTAGCCATGCTCTGCTATATATCCCCTGTCACAACAAATATCACTGCAAAAATCATTTACAAAACAAAACACTTCATAGGCCTATATCAGGATTCAGTTTACTTCATCTGGACATTTAAAATTGCACTGTATCTCTGACAGCAGTCCATACTCAAGATTCTGAAGAAGAAGTGGATTTCTATGAAACCCAACCTTAAGAATATTGAATTATTTTGCCCACTTTATCAACTATCAACACACAGACTCTAGGTATCATTCAAAAGGTTTTACTAACTTAATACTTAAGAGTTAAGAGTTTGTTGAAATCCCTAACCGTAAGTATGAACAATCATAATGACAGTGCTTGCCTTCAAGACACAAAACAAATCCACAAATTGTTTCTTAGGAAGGTTTGCTAATCACATTAAATCAAGACTCAAGGTTTTATAAGGCTCACCACTTGAGTTAATAGAGGATAAAATACTATTAGAGCCCAACGTTTTCCAAATTCTAATAGGGAGAATGCTATTTTTATGTGTTTTAAGAGAATGATGCATTGGTAACTGCTGATCTCCTGAGCAGTTAAAGTTAAAGAGCTCTGCTGCTGATTCCATTACAGCTCCAAGTCTGTATGTGTTTGTATGTGTTTGCACGTGCACACATGTGATGGCTTCAGGAATCCCCACTGGAGAGGGTTAGAGTTACATACCGTCAGGCATTGGTCAAAAGGTCAGACTGGATTGTTACGCCCCCCCCCCCCCCCACCATAGACCCCCGGTAACAGTGTTAACAAGGAATGTGTGAAACAAACAATCACATGCACCAGGAATACCGGGGTGCTGCACATGGGACCCCTTGTTTTGTTTGGGACAGCAAATTTCCACAGGTGGTAAAATGGGAATGAGAGCTCTGTTGGATGTAGCCCAAGATAGACTGCTTGGCATTTTAGAGTTAAGATACCGTAAATCCCATATAAGCCTGTGCAAGACATTGGACCGTGTCTGGACAGGCTGGATTGACTCTGGGATATTCTGGACTTCAGTGGCCTGACCTTTGGGGTCTTTGGGAAGCTGGAAGTACCTGATGGTGTGGATGGGCGGATTGACTCCAGAAAGATTTTTACTATGGTTTTTACTGGTATCTAGGGGAGCTTAGTAACCAAATACCACTTCCTGTGCTAGGAACTTCTTGACGAAGACACATTATCCAGAACGCTTTCAGCTGCTGTGAGTAAGACATTTAGACAGGCGACACTGAGACAGGAAGAACCAGCTATGGTTGATGCTTTTAATCTGCATCCATTGGTTCTTTACATCTCTTTACTTCTCTAAATGTAGTCCTCCTGTCAATGCTTATTATCAACTGTATGTCCAAATGTCCTTGTGTCCGACAAGTCAGACTACCAAAACATACCAGCCAAACATTATAATGAAACTCTCTCCCTCTCTTCTCTCTCTCTCTCCACCTCCACTGCCAGCTCTGGAAAGTTCATTTGTGACAGTAGGTCCGTCTCCTTTGCTCAGCACGTGTTTTTTCAATTAGCCGAGGCTCCCGTACACTATTCAGAAGAACATTTGGGAAACCATAATTCTCATGGCCCTGCTCAAAAACTAATGGAAACTCACTTAAGATTTTTTTCCAGGGGAGGTTTCAAAAAGAGCCATTACCCCAAGAGGGGAGCGAGGGGTTTGTTGTATTCATCCCAGGGCTGAAGGGATGAATTGGCCAGAAGATTAGACAGACGAACGGATGGGTGGAGTGATGGACAGATGGAGATGACAGAGAGGTCAAACTTGCCTTTCTGAGGTAAAAAGAAGAGGGTGGACATGCGGATGAGGAGATAGGTGAATGAGTGCACGGATGGAGAGATTTTCCTCAGAATGCGGATGAAAGCTGGCCGGTCCGGATCTGGAGTGGGCCTCAGGGAGAAGGGACATGTCCAGAGGACTCAGATCAAAGGAGAGAGGCGGCTGAGAGACAGATGACTGACTGTCCCCTCCCCTCCATCCCTGAATCTCTATTTACACAGATGAGTTTGAAAAGCCTACAGCAAGATTCTGGCCATCAGCACAGCAAATAAACACACACACATGCACTCTCATATAAACATGCCAAATTCATTCACACACACCTTACGGTGTATCTATGCTCACAAATGTTTACATGTGCACACGTGTGTATACTCACAGACAGTCAGGGTGTGCGATAATATATTAGTCTATGTACCAAGCACACACATACCTAAAATACATACATCACATATACATTTGTGTAGCCTAGACTTTAAATGAGCTAACACTTTAAGCTATACTTAAACAAGCATAAGCTCCTCTCGGCTTATAATAATCAGCAAAGTCAATATAGTGTGGCTATTTTTACAGCTCTTTACATATAATAGACAAACTGACAGTCTTTAGGAAAAGAGTTTAAAAGTGCACATGTCTATGTGTCAGTGTGTCAAGACACAGACCCCCCCCCCATGCTGACAGACAGACGGCCAGACAGACAGACAGACAAACAGACAGACAGACTTTCAATAATAACATTAACATTGGCATTACAATGACAGCCAGTGGCTCTTACCTAAATGCTTGTGAAGTCTGGGGAAGTGAGAGGTTCATATCTGCCACTGCAGTTCCTGTGCTGCACGTTTAGACCCAGAGGAGAGAGAGAGATAGAGAGAGAGAGAAAAAGAAAGAGAGAGAGTGCAGCGGAGCAGCGCAGCCCCCAGTCCCGGCACTCCAATTCTACGTTCTGAGGATGAAAAGAAAAGTCTTCATTACCAGCTGGAGACCACGCCTCCACGTCTCCCCTCTTCCCACCCCGCCGCTTCCCTCTCCCTCCCAGCCAGTAGCAGGACGCAAAGTTTGTCCCAGCCAAGAGAAGGCCAGCGATCTGCCAAAGCAAACCTTCAACCGCAAGCGAGTGCCAGTACAGTGAGAGAGAAGAAGGCTATGACAGATCTAGTCGAAGGGAGCACAATAAAGGGGCTCGACGCACTTTTTGATCAGTGTTGTTGAACTCGTTTTAATTAAGGCTTGCTGTAGGAAACGGCACATCAAACGGACTGTCGGCTTATGAGAGGGCATGGCTCGGAGCGCATACACATTTGTGCGAGTGCCAACGGCCAAAAAAGAGGATATTTTGCATTACTTATGAGTCAACTTTGAGTTTCCCCTCTCCCTCTTGTCATCTGTCTCTCGCTTTGCGTCGCTGCCAAAGCGAATGTTATCCATGGCAGTTGAGAAAATCACTCTTTTTAGGAGAGCTGCATGCCGTCTGTAATTATAAGTGGGGTTGGGCATGAAGTCTGCCTACAATCCCGGCTCCGATGCCACAACACACACACACATAAATACACGCCCTAATGGGAACACGAGCCAAACCAGGCCAGTGTGCTCACACTCCTCCACTCTGAGGCACAGCATGACAGTTCAGACTATATTTTTAGCATATCCAAAACCTTTTTTATTCATGCTACAATTTTCATGGGAGAAATTATGTTTGCCTTGAAAAAAACAACAAAGCAGTCAATGACAGCATTCATAGCAAACTGAAAGAAGAAAAAAATGTTTAATACTGTTTTCCCAAAAACACCAGACGCTCCTTTTCCCACTTATTTCTGCAAACATGTATTACAGAGCTATTTAAAAGTAGGTGTTTAAAGTTTTAGGACTATCCTAATTAAGTTACCGTTATGTAAATGAAGTCTGGGGTTGAAACTGCTACCATGCTGCGGCTGTGCCTGCAAAATGCTCTATTCATCCTAAATGCATGCAACTGTTTGTTTGCATCACCGTCATGGAAACCAAATCAAATCGTATAACTTTTGCGAACAAAAGCGAGACATTAATTCAGAGCCAATACGAAGCGAGATATAATTATGATTTATGCTGTGTTTTATTATCTGAAAGATTTATCAGTGTTTTTTTTAATAACTGTGGCTGTGAAACACATACAGTGAATTTTAAATGAGAAGAAAAAGAGACGTGGCAGGCAGTTGAAATTTGTCAACAGAATACAACAACTTAATTCCAAGTTAAATATAAAAGTAAGAAACATGGGGAGGATGAAAGGAAAAGGGAAGAATTATTAACTAAGCTTTACAAAAAAAAAAATTTTTTACAGTCATGACGAGGCAATTCCTCTTCTCACCACAAGAGGACCCCTTGAGCAGCTTGTGCATTTATAATCCTGCAGGAAAGTCTTTCAGTCAAACGGTTTGCATTGCAAGTTACAGACTTGGCAGTGAAATATAAAACAAATCAACTGAACAAGATTAGAGACTTGACTACTAAATGGTTCTGAAATTCTGAAATCTCTATACATTAAAACAATTTTAATGCAAACCCCTGTAGACATTTATGACTCAAACATAAACATCATAACGTCTTAAATGTAAGTGATTCGGCACTGCAAAACAATTCTTCTGGTCTTCAAATGAATAGGATTGATTTTTGTGGAATCTGCCTTCTTGAGTATAATATTATGTTAACTGATGAGAGCTGGAGTGATGCTAAGTTTTTCTCAAACAGCTGAATGCAGACAGTAACTCCAGTGCTTGATTTATGCAGTTATAAACTGTGATTGAGGGGAATAGTGACATTTTCCCTCCAACGCCACTGACATTTAAAAGAATGATGATTTGACCATGTGTGCTGCATGACTCATGCCAGGTCACTAGCAGTATGCATGTGTGTACAGTGTGTAATAGAAAAGAAAAAAACAATGAAGTAGGAAGGTCCAGCTAGGCTCACATGTGACAAATATCCAATCCTTTGGAGGCGCTACAAATTACAGCTGTTTTATCTGCATTTAGGCCAGCTCGTCTAAGTGTGTGAGTCATGTGACTGATTTCCTGTGTGTTATTCTGGAAGTTGAGTCTGTTGAAGTGCTCATAAACAGATAATAGTGAGTTATGGATGGTGCTGGAGGCATTTAGAGATTAGACTATGATGATTGTCTGTTTGGATGAGCTATGCCCTGAGGAAAGCCGTAACTGAGCTGTCGATTTGAGGGGTTTCACAGTCAAGAAGGCCAGTGGCCAAGTAGAGAAGGAATGGCCAGTTTCACAGAGTAATCCCATTTCTGAACTCTGAGGGGATGTGTACTATTGCAAGGATGCTCAACAAGTGTGATAAGGAGGGAGTTGTATCAAAACCAACGGATTTAAAATTGTCATTTAGTTGACACTTTTATACATGCAACCAAGTAGTTATTCTAGAGCAAACTGGAGTTGGGTTGGACTTATGACCACACAGTTACCAGCCATGAGCGTTAACCGCTAGCCTTTACCAAGACCAGTTATTAGCTTAAAATAAGTAAGGGATCAAGGACTGCACTTATTTGACCTGTTCTTGACTGTAGTGAACTCTAACCGCAACTTGACTTGCAATTAAATATAGTGAAAATTGCTGTGCGTCACATCACAGAGAACTAGCAAAGCTGCGTCACACAACACTGAATACTGAGGGCCATATTTGAGAAAGATATAAAGCATATTCTCTGCAAAGGGGCAAAAATATTTCAAATACTCAAGCCATGCAAACAATGTACATTTTTTACGGTTCTCTACCATTGTTACGTGTAAGACTTTATGAAATAATTCTAGTGAGATCTCTGGTAAAAACCGTGGCACATCAAGGGTCTTTTACGCCATACAGTACGATACACACAGGGCCTAAAATTAATGGGTTACTACACGCCAAAATGAAAATTTTGCCATCAATTATTTACCCCCATCTCATTCCAAACCCAAAAAAGCTTTGTTCATCTTCAGAATATAATTTTAGATATTTTGGATGAAAACCGGGAGGCTTGTGACTGCCAAGTAATGAACACTGTCAAAGCCCAGAAAAGTGTAAAAGGCATTGTCAGAATAGTCCATCTGCCATCAGTGGTTCAACCGTAACATTATGAAGCTACAAGAACACTTTTTTTACAGAAAGAATTTTATTTTTATTCAACAATTCAGCACCATAGCATCACCCTAGCTCCATTTTGGAGAATATCTGCTGGATGCAAACTGCGTACGCTGTTCTGTGTCAGCTATTCCACATGGTTGCGCTATGGTGACGGTACTATGCTGAATTGTTGTCATTCCTTTTATTTTCTTTCTGTACAAAAAGTATTCTGGCTTCATAATGTTACGGTTGAACCACTGATGGCAGATGAACTATTCTGACGATGTCTTTGAATATTTTTCTGGACCTTGACAGTGTTATTTACTTAGCAGTCAATGGGACAGTCACAAGCATCCCTGTTTTCATCCAAAATGTCTTAAAATGTCAAAAAAGCTTTTACTGGTTTGGAACGACATGGGGTAAATGATAATTGACAGACTTTTCATTTTTTGGGTGAAGTAACCTTCTGACACTTACCAACAGCAACATGCGAGTAAAAATAAATCGGCAGTGGGAAGTATATGTAACACTGTCAGTCACCACTTGGCAGGTAAAACTTTTACAAATTGTAACAATGCAATTTATTGAGGACAACAGCCACTTTTTAAAGAGATTTGCTATTTCTGATGCAAAATTATTATGACTGGTTAGCGAACTAAATAATAGCATATAAGTCGGAGCAGTGTGAATTGCTAGCTTATCTAACCTGAAAAGATATTGATGCTTTATTTCAGACTTTTCCAACTTTTCCATTCTGTTTACACCGGACACGAGTGCCTGCATCCGTAAAAATAATAGAACCCATTATAATATGCGATGCTGTCTACACTGAATGTGGTGTGGTGCAACAAGGCAAGACAAATCCCTGACAGTAAACTGTTGTTGCGTTCTATTTATGACGTACTAACACAAAGTTGAAATTATTTTTAATAGTCTCTTTGTCACGTCTGGTGTCGACACGGTGGAGGAATGTGGCGACACATACCTGGGGCTATGCCTGAAAAGAAAGATGACGAGCAAACATTAGATCATCATAACGGTTCTCAGTGTCTTAGTGAGAGATGATGGTGTTTAACTGATAATTGATCAAAGAAAGGCTGGCTTGTATTTGATACTGTGACTAACACGATGGCCTTCTCAGTTTGCCGAAAGCATGAAAAAATTATACTTGAAAACATTAATGGACATAGATTGATTTTTTTTCTTTTTGTCTTCAAATTGAAAACATTGTTTAGTTATTGTAGTTGTAATAACTGCCTTTTTTGAAAAAGAGCTTCATGGCTGGTAAAAAAATATATATATACAGGTCCTTTTCAAAAAATTAGCATATTGTGATAAAGTTCATTATTTTCTGTAATGTACTGATAAA
>JAUMHE010000085.1:12352552-12364331 GCA_032359235.1 Enteromius mattozi | reverse complement strand
CGTTTTTAGCCAAATTGTACATCCCAGCATTCTAAATCACAATTTTTTTTTCATTAAAGCCCTAAAATTCCTAAAATCAATCACGCGGTACCTTAAATTTTGTATAAAAAGGGCAAGGGCATTTTATAAAAATTTTAAGTGCAAGGTAATAAAATGGCAGGAAGAAAAAACAACTTTTATTAAAGAAACCCAGGCTAAATTTAGAGGCCAGAATATCATAGAGCCTTTTTTTTTGGTGTGCGCAGTGAGCAGCCACGCAGAACACCTCAGTGCTCAGGTTTCCTTCAGAAAAGATAAAGATCTGGTTTGCTATTACTAAAAAGGCAAACACGCATAGATTTAAACTCACAACCAGGAACTCTCAGACACATATACACAACTGTTTTGAAAAACGTCAGGCTGAAGACAGACAAAACAGAGCCCAATCTCTCCATCTGCGCACCAAGCATCGCAGGATTACAGAGGGTCACTCAGGCCAGACCCAAATGGAAACAAAAGCGCTACAGGCTGGAAAACATTACATTAGCCGTTCTCCATGACGACCGCGCTCAGCCAAGTGAAGCTGTCTGTCCATCAGAGGGATCACGGTACAGTACGTCTAAACCTGACAGATGCTTGACATGCTGAGATGCATGCACATTCAATCTGGACTGAATTCAGATAAAAACACAAGGTTCCTCGTGAGCGCACACAGACAGCACATCCCAGATGGAACCATGAGCTATTTCCATTTTCTCTCTTCACAGAGTAAGTGTCAGAGAGGTTAGTGCGTAACATTAGAATGACTTTAGACAAGTCGGTTCACTCGGTGGCTGCTGCTTTGAGCAGTACAACTCCTATCTTATTGAACGGGGAAAAAAGAAAGTGTGAAAGCTGCGTACATCTCACATTTTAATAACATCTCTGGAATCAGCAATAAATATTGACATGAAATCTTGCATTCAAATAACTAAAAAAAAATTTATATTTCAACTCAGTCCAGTGAATGTGCATGTGTGACATAGAGAAAACTTTTTAGTTCCACACCTACTATTTAAAATAATGGAGAAACTGTGAGTGCAAAACTATAACAGTAATAACAATAATTTCTGGTACTTCTGGTAAATCTTAATTGAAAAATAAAATAAAAATCCAATTTCAGCTAGTTGCAAGAGTAACAATTCTCATTAAATAAAATAGACTAAAACAAGAAAAAAACAAATAAAAAAGACAAAAATACAGCACATTTTAAAATGAAAATTCATTAATTCAAGATATTGTACACACGCACACACAAACACACATTGTATTTCCATGTTTTATAAGGACATTCCATAGGCATAATGTTTTTTTGTTTTGTTTTTACTGTACAAACTATATTTATTATTTTCCTAGCTCTCAGAGGGGTATATCACTTTCTGTCTTTTTTTTAGATTTTCAAAACAGCTTGTTCCTTATTGGGACCAAAAAATATCCCCTTGTGGGGACATTTGGTCCCCATAACATGATAAATACCAGGCACACATACAAATATATAGCATGGCGGCCTTATGAGGAGACTCTCTCCATGTACAATAAGTTTTATTAGTCAAATGATAGCTTGTGTGATTAGGGCTGCACGATAATGATCGCGCGATATGTATCAGAATCAGAAAAAACTTTATTGCCAAGTAATTCACTGATGAGCTGCGCAAATTCGGGTTCATTATCAGCGTGATTTTGCGCAGCTCGTCGGTGAATAACGGCTCTGCGTAGTAAACGCGGCTCAATGTAAGATCACGCACCTGATGGAATGTACCGCTGATTACAGAACCGGCTTTAATGACAAGATGCGCAATACATATCGCGCGATCATTATCGTGCAGCCCTATGCGTGATTGTACATATCTTGGATCTGCACAATTCTGAACTGGGTGCATGAAAATAAACGGCATTATCATTCGTGGTGAATCCCTCCATCAGCATCTGAAATATGGGATGGATGTGTGTGTGTGACACTGTATGTTCAGCCATGGGGAATCACCTTGAGATGATGGAGGAACAGACCTGATCAGTCTAGATACATCACACAAACACAGCAGACATTTACGGCTGTTCACAGGACCACCACCGCCAAGCCTCTGTAGCATGACATCTCATTTTCCATACTGTAATGCCTTCATTTAACAGAACTGAAATGTGTTTTCTATTTTCTATTCAAATGGATTTAAAAATATGAAAACTGAACCTTGATCACCTCATAAGGGCAAGCATATGCTTATTACGCCTGATAGCGAGAGCGCGTGAATCAAACTGTTTGGCTGACCGTTTTAGAGCTCTGGATGAAACCCAGATTAACCGTTCAGATTAAAGCCTCTAAAAGTGAGTCATTAATCATTATTCTGGCTGTATTATTAGCGGTACTTGCTAAGTCAAGCATCATTATTATTATTGCTCATACTCAGGGTTAGAGGTTTCATTCTAAATGATCTGACTTAGTTGAAAATGCTTTTGCTTACAGGACTCAAAAATAAGGTTTTATTTATTTTTCGTTCTGAAGTCTGGCTAATAGTTCCAGATTTTTCATTCTAGAATTATTTTTATTTTTAGTTAATAGAAATACACACATGCAACAACTGAACTGTATACAGATATACATGCCTTGCGTAAGGCATACGAAGGCATCCAAAACATCATTGGTTTGTTGTTTTAACATGTTACATGCAAGACTGTCACAAGTTGCTAAATTAAAGACCATTATCTTGGTTACAAATCAACAGAACTTGCAACAGCAATGTACAATAATCAAAGCCTGCTAACAATGCACAAGGTCAGTGAATGTAAGATTTTTTATAGCAGCACAGAACTAGCCAATAACTGTCCTGTGAATTGAGCCGAAACACTCTCACAATGGCTTTGCTCCAGTGGATCATCCTTACTGTGTTTCAACATCATTGACGTTCAGCAATTTCCACCTACAAGAACTGCATTGGTAATGCATAACCGCCTAAAATAGTAACCCACCTCAAAAGAATGATTTACTCAACTTTACTACTCGTTTCTGGGGATTCATGAAAGAGCTTAACATAAATACAAGCTTCAGATTTCTGCTTTCAATCCTTTCGGCCCATTTGCTTCCTAAGCTTCCATTATGAGTGTATTTACGGTAAACATGTCGCTCCTACCGAGAGCAATCAACAGCACACCGCTGATACACAACATACACATTGGGTTGATAAAACTCTGGGATATTTCTTCAGCGACTTTACGATTTTGGACCAAAAAAAGGATTTCGAAACAATAAAGGCACCAGATTCACATCATTTTCTCTGAGAGGTCTGTGATTTCTCAATTATAACCTTTCATATACACACTGAATTTGGGCTTAGAGAGTGTATGAATGTGTGCATTACGGTGACCGAATTTGCGCTTTTTCACATTCCCTCCGCTGCACCTTATGATCTTGGCAGGAGGGCATCTAATTTGGGTGAGAATGCAGGCTGGAGCCAATCTAGCAGCTCTCTCTCCTTCCTTCTTTCTCCTTCCTCTCGCTCCCCTCGGAGCAGGGCGGGGCTCGTATAGTTTTACTGCTATCATAATAAACATACAACTGATACAGGAGGTGGGCCGGACGAGGTTTGATGCTGTAAAGTCAACTGCCTACAGCAAGCAACAACCGTAGCAATCACAAAACCCCCAACATCCTCTTCTTCCCTTGTATAGACTATAGTCTGAGTATATAGACAAGCCAGACATGAGCTTTAAATTTATCACCCTTCCCCTGGAGCGAACGGTGCAAAAAGGCAATTAAACATTTCCTTTATCAGCCAGGCGTGGTCAACAAACCTACATGCAAACATGTCTGTAAATGCATGTCTCTTGGCAACATTGAACTAAATACACTTAAAAGGGCGGCATTTACCCAAATGTGAGCAGAACGAATTTGCATGAATGGGACCCAAAAACATTGAGTACGTATACGGAGTTCAAAAAGTATGCATGATTTTGGCGTTCAAAATTGTTCGTTGTTAACTGTTACTAAAATTGTTTAAGTACGCTCTAGCATTGATGCATGCCTTCATGAGCAGAACAATTAATGTCAAAACTCGCTTTGCTCACAATGAACACCAAAGACTGCTTGGTTTGAATATTTTACATGCATTTTACATTCTAGTTGTTAGTTGCTAGATGTTAATGTTGCTAGTTGGTATGATTTGTTTTGTTTTGTTTGTATGTTTTAAATCACATCTTAAGTGTGTTTTCAATCTACACAACATGTGAAGTATGTATTACTACCATGCCAAAGTCCCCTTTTTCTATAACACAAAGAGTTAATAACAATTTGGACAAGTCTACCATCTGGACATCTGTCCTGTATTTGGGACTCACATATTCTAATCTAATCCATATCATGTAGTACAGACAGTATTCAGAATTCAGACTGAGTCTGATGAAACATTATACTGTATGATTCTACCAATGGCTGATGAAACCAACAGGAAGCTACAGTACAATAAACCAGACACAACTGACATTTTGGTGAACACTTGTAGACAATACATGAAGACTGAACTAAAAATGTAAGTATAATGCTTCATTCAGCTCTGTTAGAGCAATAAATCTAGAGTTACAGGAGACAAACTCCAACTGAGTGTGCATGTGCTTATTGGTGACCTTCAGAACTAACAACATCCAAAAATAAAGTCTGCATATAGTCCATACAACTCAACCACTTAAAAGAGCTCTCACAGACTGACTGTCTAGTAGATAGTTTAAGAAGACGGCAGCAAAGGAAGCATATAAAATGCCATTTACCATATTAAAAATATATATGAAAGCCCTTTCAATATTACTCTTTGTTATTTATAAGGCTTTGTTACCCAAAAAAGCTGTGGACAAACGCTGAACTCTTGCCATCATCTGTGTGCTAATTGACATGGGAAACTTATCTGGGTACAATTTAAGGGGTTTACGATGTTTGGTTGTTGGTGCACAATTGCAATCTGCGCATCAGATAACTCTTTCAGATTCCCTTGAAATTACTCAATTGTGTTCGGAGCAATCCATTAGTCTAATTGCTGTGCTTGTCATTGAGGAAAAAAAGAAACGCAAATAATCAGGGGCTCTGGTCTAGAAGCTCATGAAGCGTCCTACTAGTCTTGAGCCAAGCAATCAGCTTCAGATGACCCCAAACTCCTGACGAAATCTCTCCAAAACACTTTCTTTTCGTGACAGGGTGCATGGGAATTAAGAAGTCCTGAGGGCAGAATTAAAGTTTATTTGCCAATGCTAATTTATTATTACGCATTGCCCCACATTTTCCATAAATAACACTTGACAAGAGTAGACAGTGCTTTCTGAAAGCCACAGAGTCAAATGAGCCAAATGAGGCGGTAGCAGCATGTGCTAACTTTTGGAGGGGATAGGCTATAACAGATTATGAAAGAAGTTTGAAGAGCACCGTCACACACCTCATTTATTTTAGTGGTACCTAAACGTCTAGTGGATTATCTTAACTACATGTTCTAACATCATGTGGATGGGATATATCAGCCATTTCTTTGACACTAAAATTTGCATGGAAGCCTGGTTTTGCCTTGAGCCTAGCTTCAGTCGGCACGCTGATGGAAATCTTGCCCTCCTAAAATGCATCGTGCCAGGTTAAACACTGGTTGAGGTGTCTTGTGATTGATTGTGATGCATTTGAAAGTTTTGAGTTAAATGAGAGACATATTGTGTAAAAATGATATTTAAGAGGCAGAATAAATGGCTATGTGAGTTCACATGAAGCTACAGTACTACATGGCTTTAAAAGATAAGAAATATAGCATATAGTCATATACTGTATGGATTATTGTTATGATAATGCTTAGGTTTCTCTTATGGACAGTTCACCCAAAAATGAAATAACCCTCAAAAGCTGGAAATTACAGTTTATAAAGTTTTAAATATGAATATTTTTCTCATACAAATGCTTCGATTTAGTTCAGAAGAACCCCTGGAGCCATGTGGAGCACTTTTGATGATGGATAGATAGACTTTTTTGTTCTTCAACACCCATTCACTGCTTTGGCATGACATTTTTTAACTCTAATTGAAAATAAAGTCATGTATACCTAAGATGGCTTGAGGGTGAATAAATCATGGGGTAATTTAAATTTTTGGGTGAACTACCCCTTTAAATCTGCATCCATGGGATTTGTTTCACATTTTATTGTGCGCTGGAAAAACAGAGCATGAATACTACACTAAATAACTGCAACACTTTCCCAATGGATGATAAATGTGCATTTAAATACCCAAGCCATATCTATTGTTCTCATTCTTTTAATTTAGGCCAGTAACTTCACAGTGTACGATAAAATGTTGCGACAAATCCCATTAATGTATATTTAGAAGCCAGGATCAGTTATGCAAAGTTTAATACTTAATACAGGCACTGCCAACTTGTGTATTTAAGAATTCTGCGAGTTTGAGGGTCTGTTTCCATTGTTACATCATTGTGTGTTTGTGAAAAGAGAGAGAGAGTTTAAAGGGACAGCAGAGTAGACAGAAAGGAAACAAGCCAAGTTTGAGAGGGCAGGTGACACGCTGTGATGAGTTCAGTCCAGGGCCGTTATTAGAGTAATGAGAACTACACAGGAAAAATATTGGCCTGGACCTGGACAGCTGAGAGACTGAGAGAGAGAGAGGGGGGAAGGCTGAGGTGAGAGGTTACATAAGGAAACAGGATTGCCTGGACACAGATTTCATTCCATACACTATTTAAAGGGCCATCTGGTGGCCACAATCTCAACCTCTTCTTCATATCTGCACTTCATTCCCTACCCTCATTCCTTCATCCTTTCTTTTCTCCTTTCTTCCTACAGAATAGTATCTCTAAACACTCTTTCCATGTAGTAGCAATCCAATCTTGCAATATCCCACTACATCCATCCTCACTGCATCCTCCTCAACTGCACATGATTAGTTATTAACTTCTGTCTCGTATTTGACACTTCCAATTTTTATCCCATATTCCAGATATTATTATAGGATGTGCTCCAAGACTCTTCCCCCATGTGGATTTGTTTAGTGATACCAATTTATTTCCTTTTATTTGAAGCTTATTTGGTCACTTTACATGGCTCAGAGAATTTGTTTATATAAATGTGTTTACATATGCATAACTATTATTGACAAGGCACACATGCTGTCCGAAATGCATGTTTTTTAAGAGATTCGCACCAGTATAATGTGTAATTGCAGTCCAAAAGAAAAGGAAAGGGAAAAAAAAAAAATACATACATAAATAAAGTGATCTAAATAGTCCAGATGTCAGATGGCTTTAAACATGGAAAAACATACAGACAAACTACAAGTGCTCTTTTAGGTTGAGAATTGGTGGCCTTGATGCTGAAAATTTATTACTCAAATAAATTTCAACAATTAACTGCCTTATATTTATTCAATTATGGATTACAGCAAGAGATGTAATTATACACTACTGTACTACTTCTGCAGCCACAAAATTCATGTATGTTTTGCAGGGGGTTTCAATATGTACCATCTGGTTTGAAAAAAAAAAACAACAAAAAAAACATAATCGCTGCCTGAGAAAACATACTGGAATAACAGTTACTATGATAAATCTAATAGAAATATTCACCCAGAAGTTATAAAACTTCTTAAATATTAAATCAAGAATATTCCACATAACTCACGCAGAGAACTAACAGAGATGCCTAGATATAGGCTACACACTAGTAAAACTAGTATCCACTCAAGGCTGGTAAACAGTAGCCTTCTCCCCAGAAGTGTGACACAAACAAGCAAACAAACAAATGTAAAAAAAAAAAAAATAACTGTGGGTATGGCTTTAACCTGGCACTGCCAACTGTTTATTTTCCTGGAATATTCATACTAGCGTTCAGTGACAGGACTGAGCATGCATCCATGGAAAGTGCCACAGGGGAGAGGAAAAGACGGGAGGGGTGGACGCAGGTTGCCAATGACGAATATCTGAGATTCCAGTACCTGGCCTGACCTCTGTGAGTGACCTCCCAGTGTGACTTACCTGGGAGGCTTCCTTTATGAGCAACATGAGGACAGTAAATCTATGAATAAAAGCTGAAAACTGGCTCAGTGTCATGTAGAGGAATTCTAGCCCCTGACTACTTTATAGCTTCAGAGCCAGCATGATATAGATCCTGAATAATAACTCCTCAGTGCTTGTATAGACTCATTCTGTCTATTTACATTTGTAGGCAATTTACAAGAGTGACTATGTGCCCCCCCCCCCAAAAAAAAAAGTAATATATACATATACGCACACACACACATACAGACACTTACAGAGAAACAACACAAAAAAATAACATTTTCATATGACATGAGTCATTTCTTTTTTTAACAAAGTAAAAAAAACAAAAGAACTTATGGCATTATCCCATTACCACACTTGCACACTATACATACTTAAGGAAACTTTTATATATAACAGGACACATGCCACACACATCATTTATCACACTTCTCTAAGATAGCAAATGTCAGCCCTTAAATGACATTGAAGTATGCATGGATACGAGTGCTAACATCACAGATCAAGTAAAAACATCTTCAGACACAACTGTCAGCTGTGTGTGTATAGTGTGATTAAGTACAGCAGCCACGTCCACAATAATTCATGCACAGAAGCATCAAGTGGATAGATCGGACCCTCACCTTGCAAGCAGCGCTGAAACTCCCAGCAGCTCAGTGTGTGTGTGTGTGTGTTCCTGTCCCACTCCTCTCACTCTTACAAACTGACGCCTCTCATCCACAACTCACCGCATGGCTCTCATTACACTCAAATGCAAGGAGAGGGCGAAAGAGAGAAAAGAACTAGTGAGGAGAGAGAGCTTAGCCCAGCCCAGAAAGATAAGTGAAGCTGGCAGGACTGTCTCAAGCTTGAGAAACTTTTTTGGGGGGTTGTTCATTTCTACCTTCATTTCAGAATCTGCTAGAAATTCCATTAATGAATTTTTCCTGCAAAGCCTCGGAACATCTAGTGCCTCTACCTCTCAATCTATCAGCTCTCCGAAGCAGCTTTCCTTTGCAGAGTTCTTATGTGTCTAGCCTTCACTCTCCACTCCTGTACACACTTTCTCTCTCTCTCAGCAGCTGGAAAAGGGAAACACACCTGTCGGACTCTTATTAAAGGAGGTGATGACTCTCTATGAGGAGAACTTGCTGAAATCCTCTTCCTTTTTTCCTTTTCTTTTCACGAAAACTGATGACAGATTCTCATTAGCTTGTCCTGGGGAAAAATCGCTCTCTGTATCACTGTTGTTCATCTTCCTTTCCTTTCTTTCTTTCTTTCTGGGATTGGGATAAAAAGCTAACCGGATTGGAGAATTATGAAAAAGCATTAAAAGCATTGCAACTCTGAATAGAACTTTTCTACCCAATAGCTAAGAAGTAAACCAGAGATGTATCAGAGTATACCACTGTTGGCAATAGCAAAATCTAGCAGCATTATATTACAAAGGGTGCCAGAATACACAGAGAGGAGATCAAGAGGACAGCCGTCTCAGTATTGCATATTTGACTGGAAAGATCAACTATGGAAATAAAGGAGGAAGTGTATATATGAAGCAAAAAATTCTTCCAGTGGGGAATGACCAGGTGGGAAAGATCATGTATTGGTCTATTATTACTGAAATCAAATGGATCCAAGCCAGTTTTTATGATAAATTAATTTTACTAGAAATGGAAATGCCATTTATCAAGTAAAATGTAATAACTGATAACAACTAGACCAAAACTATGTAGAGTATTTGGGAGGGATCTAATGTCTAAGACAATTGGTATATAAGTGAAAAAGTAAAAAAAAAGTTTCTTTGTAAAATACTGAAGAAAGGAATGTTTAAGGGGTCTGGATGAGTCAAATGATAGGACTAGTTTCCCTGCAGATGTTCAATAATCAGAAGTTGTCATGACTTGTTATTTCCACAGTAAGAGGAGAGAATGAGAATAATTGTAATAGGAGGTTGCCCATTGAAATAATTAGAAATGACATTTACAGCTGGAGATGAACAGATGCAGTAAACTTGCAATAGGATATTAGCAAATGGAGACTTACTGAGCAACGGTGGCTGGGTAGATGGCAAGCAGATAAGGTGAGCAGGATTCTTTGGCAATATGTTAAATCCAAGTCTGGCTAATGATTAGTTCCAGAAAATGTAATTACTCCAGCCAACCAAGTGGCAGATGCACAGACAAAATTGAAAACAAAACAATATGCAAACCAACAACATCAGTCAGAACCTGGCACTTCAGGACGCTGCAGGGAAGAACTGTCATCACTCCTATTACATAAATGCATGTTTCGTAAAATATAGGCACTTTTGTTCATGTAGACTTAAATAAAATGAAGGTAGATGTAGGTTCAAGACCAGCAAAGGTTTTTTGTGTACTCGAGCAAGACACTTACTTCAGGTTTTTATTGGAACAATAAGTGTATTGTAAGTTGCTTTGGATAGAAGTGTCAGCTAAACTTCAACTGGACGGCTAATGCAATGGAGAGCAAGTCCAGAGGAGCATTGCCAGCCGGTCATCATCCAGAGGTACACTCAGCTTCCTGGAACATGCATGTGTGATCGAGGTCAAGCAAGTGAGAGATGCAATGGTGGGCTTATGGCAGCATTGACTGCTGTGCAATAAAATCCATATGTGCCTAAGCAAGGCTGCCAGAAGAGCTGTTTTCGCTTGGTCACATGCTCCCATTGGGCTATTGGAAGCAGACGGATGATAAGAGGGATGGGATTACATTAATTGAAGAGTCAGCAGTTCCTGCATCACAAAGCGTTGTATTTAAAAATGCAAATTTTAAACAAAAAATATTGTTTAGCAATGCACAAAGCAGTTAAATAAGTGTTCACTTTATGAGTAACCTGAGGGTCTATTTAATCAAAAAAAGTTTTTAGCACATCATTTCCACATATGTAAATACACTTTTGTGAAATTCTAACAGAGATAAAAAGCTTAACTCAAGTTGAACTTGTTTTTGGGAACAGGGGGTCTGTTTTTGATCTCAATTTTGATCTCTCTCTCTCTTTTTTTTCTCCAAGCTAAATGCTCGATTTTTATCCAGAAAGTGTTTTTCTTATTTCATTCTTTCCAATGTTTTGAACTTTGTGGAGTGCTAAAACTGAAATGGATGAGATACTGTCAAATGGCAGACACATGGCGTAGTTCTGCAAAACAAATTAACAAATGTTTTACAAATCCGAAGCCAGGTTGGTAAAACTCAATCATATGCAATTCGGCTTGGCAGCCCTTAACAGATTTCCCGTTCAAATCCGTATAATCCAGTTTTAATATCCATTATGAAACTCGCTGTCCGTTCTCTCATTTCCACTCGCTTGAGTATTTTTGCTGGAATCAAAGTAGCAGTGATTGTTTAGGAAACAAAGCCATGACATGAACTAAAGCAGGGCTTGCAATAGCTTTGGCTGTGATATGGTCTTCATGATTACACAGCCATAAAATGTTAATAACAGGAATCTAGAATACTTTTCAAAAACATTATACAATAAAATTGTATAAAAGCTCTCAATCATTTTTTTTTTTTTTCCCCAGGGGATTATCACATTTTGGTTGAACTGCCCATAAAAAAAAAAAAAAAGTTAAAGACACAGGGTCCAATGTTTGTATTTAAACACAAAAAAATGGCAAAGTATCATATTTTATTAAAATTATTCAAATGTATGCACAGTATTTGTAACGCCGTGAGGCGTCTTCTGTGTTTTTGTTATGCTTTCAGGTCCTGTCCATGTGCCTTTGTATTTTGGTTTAG